>WIQG01000038.1:600000-937716 GCA_014925785.1 Mycena galopus ATCC 62051 | reverse complement strand
GCGCTCCACCACCAGCCCGGACGCCTCATGGGCCGTCCGGACGCGCTGTCCCGCCGTCCGGACCACGGAGTGGGCTCGGACAACACGGACGTTACCCTTCTTCGCCCGGACTTGTTCCACGTCCGCGCACTGGAAGGTGTCGTGGTGGCCGGACCCGAGGTCCCCCTCCTTCGTGACGTCCGGGAGGCCTTCACGGGTGAGCCGGACCTTGAGGACCCCGTCGCGCTTGTCGCGCGAGAACTCCTCAAGAACCGGAACGTCCGCCCCCCCCGGTCGTCCGAGTGGCGTGTCGCAGAAGGGCTCCTTTACTACCGCGGTAAGGTCGTCGTACCGCGGAATAAGGACCTCCGGCGCCGAATCATCGCCCTGCACCACGACACCCGGGTCGCCGGACACGCCGGACGCTTCAAAACCCTCGAGCTCATCTCCCGGAATTACTGGTGGCCCCAGCTGTCCCGTCACGTCGGCCAATACGTCCGGACCTGCGATCCATGCAACCGGACGAAGGCGCTTCGGAAGCTGCCCCACGGAGAGCTCCACCCGACCGAAATCCCGGAAGAACGTTGGGACACCGTCTCGGTGGACTTCATCGTCGAGCTCCCAGACGCGCACGGGTTCGACGCGGTCATGGTCGTAGTCGACGTCCTGGGTAAGCGGGCCCATTTCAACGAGTGCCACACCGGCCTTGGCGCGGTCGGAGCCGCTCGGCTCTACTACCGGAACGTCTGGAGGCACCACGGAACCCCCCGGAAATACATCTCCGACCGTGGGCCGCAGTTCGTCGCGGAGTTCACCACGGAACTGTGGCGCCTCATCGGGATAGAACCAGCGACCTCCACCGCCTACCACCCGCAGACCGATGGCCAGACCGAACGCGTCAATCAGGAACTTGAGCAGTTCGTCCGGATCTTCACGAACTACAAACAAGACGACTGGGACGAGCTCCTCCCGGCCGCGGAGTTCGCGTACAACAACCACGTCCACTCCTCGACGCAGCAAGTCCCGTTCATGACGGACACCGGAAGGCTCCCCCGGATGGGATTTGAGCCCAACGGACTGCGCTCGAACGTGGAATCCGCGAACGAGTTCCGCGACCGGATCGCGTCCGGAGTCTCGGAAGCCAAAGCCGCGCTCGTTAAGGCCAAAGACGAGTTCAAGCTGTACTACGATCGCCGACGCACGCCCGCCCCGGAGATCAAAGTAGGCGACCGAGTCTGGCTAGACGCCTCCGACATCCGGACGACCCGTCCGTCCGTCAAATTCGCGGACAAACGCCTCGGCCCCTTCAAGGTCGTGAAGGTTGTCGGAAAGGGTGCGTACAAGCTCGAGCTCCCCCCCCGGTACTCCCAGCTCCACCCGGTCTTTCCGGTGGTGAAACTCCAGCTCGCGGAACCGGACCCGTTCCCCGGATGCCCCGGAACGACGAACCCCCACCCGTCCTTCAGACGGACGACGACGTTCAATGGGAGGTCGAGGAGATCCTAGAAGCGAAGGTCCGTTATGGCAGCCTCTGGTACATGGTGCGGTGGAAAGGCTACGGCCCGGAACACAATAAATGGGTAAAGCACTCCGACGTCTTCGCTCGAGACGCCATCGAGGCCTACTATCGCCGCTACCCCAACGCCCCGCGCCGGATCGCCTCGGCCGCTTTCGACTCGCTCTCGTTCCGGAGGCGCGACGCCCAGGTCCGATTCATGCGTCGGGACGCCGCATTCCAAGGGGGGGGTGATGTCAGGGGAACCGCCCGTCCGTCCGTCCATCCGTCCGTCCGTCCGGCTCCGGCCCATCGCACTGCCCCGCTTCCTCGTCCGATCCTTCGTCCGGCCTCCGGACTCGCACCCCAGCCTGCGCCTCCATCCGGAACGTCACCTCCCGTCCCTCCGGACTCTGTTCCCTTCCGTCCGTCCGGCCGCTCTCACTGGCACGTGCTGTGTGATCAAGCTCGAGACCTCTGCCGATCCCTCCGGACACGTGCTACTGGCTAGTACTTAAAAAACCTCGCCTAGCGTGAGAATCCTCATCCTTTCTTCTCTTCGGATTCTCCCGCTAGGTGCGTATTCTAGAAACCTGTATTTAGTACCATTCAATTGAGTTGCTTCGGATTCTCCCGCTAGTCTCCCGCGCTCTGCGCCGAGCTGAGGTTGCCCTTACACCCAGCGTCAATGTGTAATCAACACTGCACACACCCCACCCTGAGCACTGCAACCACACACCCTGAAGCACCCGTCATCCCAGAGTCTCTTGTGTACCGCCCCCCACCTACATTATCCACCAGTGCCTGCCCTCAGGAGGCCTTTATCCCCCATACCTTAGGCCCGGGACCACTTACCCTACCTTTATAGATCCTGCATGTCTCCCTTATTCATGCCCGTCTGACTCCAGCTAACATTGACAGGTTGGACATGATTTCACAGGTTACATTACAATACCATTTGTGTTCCTGGATTGCACCTAGTGACATTTTATGCCTAATGTGCTGTATGCAGTGAGGGGCAAATAAATCTGATTCAAAAAACAAAACAAAAAACAGTGAGAACCCCAACCAGGAGAAATCTGACAGACACCAGTAGCTGGTGCATTCCCTGAGCAGCAATACCAACTGGACAGACTCCTCATGAGCAGGCCGTATATTGTGGGTTGGGATGTAAGGCAGAATCTGGAACAAGCCAAATAAGGTATGATATTCACTCAGGTATAATACCTGGGGTTTGGATGCAACCCACAATAAAGTGGGTAGGAAGTGGAACAGGGTGGAGACAATGCCTATGTCAAACCAAAGCAGATGCCTGAGATTAGACAAGGTAGAATCTACTGTACAAGGAAATTCTACCGAGTTTATATATGTTCAGAATAATTGAAATATGATCACGATCAGTTCCTGTACTGCAACATTAAGGAGCATTAATGCTGATGCTCCTAGTTCCCTGTGTGTTATCACCATAGTGTCTGGAGGTTAGGGGGCTGACTGTACGGGATCCCTAACCATTCACATCTTTTCATATCCAAGTCCTTGAAACCCATGTTTGGGTTTCAACTGTGAGAAGGTTCCCTGGTGGTGTCATGTGAATCCTGTGATGCTAAATGTGCCCGTATGTGTCTGGATGCATCACACAAAAGGAAGAGGAACCCAGGTCATTCATGACACTTGGGCCGACAGAATCCCAATTGGGAGATGATTTTTTTGGAGGGAATCAAGCTTGTTCAGTCCAGTGCACCGAGGGTGCGAACAACTCCGGACGAATTGGACCCATGCTACAGGAAAAAGCAACTTGGTGCGTAGAATGAGCTACCACAAAAGGCTACTCACTAACAAACACCAATGTTAGCTCAGGAGCACTAGCAACACAATGGGTTATTCTGCAGGTTCTTTTGTTCACTGTGTTTGTGTGCAGTAGCGGAAATGAAAAGCCTACTTGGGCGGCCTTTGTACATGATTGTGGTTGGTTGAACAATAAAACCACCGTGAGGGGGATCTCCATCCCTTTCCCACACACAATAAAATATTTCTCTCAGGACAGCATGACAAGTGTCAGCAACGGCCTCTGGGTCGGCTAAATGACGAGCAATCCAGCGAGAACCCCAACCAGGAGAAACCCGACAGCCGCTAATAACTGATGTGGTCCCCGAGCAGCAAGACCAACCGAACGGACTCCTCGTTAGGAGGCCGTATATTGTGGGTCGGGATGCGAGGCGGAACCCGGAACGAGTCGAACAGGGTATGATATCCACTCAGGTATAATACCCGGGGTGTGGACGCAACCCGCAATGGGAAGTGGGACAGGGTGGAAACAATCCCTAAGTCAAGCCAAAGCAGAAGCCTGAGATTAGACGAGGTAGAATCTACTGTACAAGGAGATTCTACTGTGCTTATATACATTATGAATAAATTAATATGATCACAATCAGTTCCTGTATAGCAACGTTAAGGAGCATTAATGCGTGATGCTCCTAGCTCCTGGGTGTTATCACCATAGCGTCTGAGGGTTAGGAGGACTGATGGTGCAGGATTCCTAACCCTTAACGTCTTCCAATATATTGGTCCCTGAAGCCCACGATCGGGCTCCTGTATGTAGCGTTGGAGGGTTAGGGGAACCGACTGTGCGGGTTCCCTAACCCTTAACGTCTTCTCATGTCCAAGTCCTTTGAAACCCGCAATCGGGTTTCAACTGTGAGAAGGTCCCTCTGCACCACTGGCATTGAACTCTGCACTAAATTGAAGTCGACATACAGTACTTACTGCCTGGGGTGTCTGAACAACTCCCTGCTCAGGCCTATTCTGCTTGAATAATTATGTCAGCTCAAGAGAGGTCCACTTGGTACTGAGGACAGTGGTAGGTTTTGTTTCAACTTGGGCGAGGTTGGATTGGAGGCTGTGCTTGTGCCGGTTAGCTCCGTGATGCGACAGTGATGCCGTTGATTTCGCGACGACTTGTCTGCAACCGCCATGTCGTTAACTTCAAACTCGGTCCGAACACTCCCTTCTGATGCTTGGTCCTGAATTTCTTCGGCTTCTAGCACGGGTGGCACCAAGACACGAGCATTCTTATGTCTCAACCTTGACGTGGAGTCCACCAGGGTCTAGCTTCCCCGATACGCCACTTGCAGCCAACAACGTTGAAATAAATGTCAAGGCCGACTGCGGCACTCGTCCATGTTCTCCCGAACGGAATTCCCTTTCCCATTTGTGCCACACGATGCGGACTGCAAGTTGGCCTATTTATTTTATAGTGTCGTGGCCTGGCGCTAAACATTACGGCCATTAGTTAACGGCAACTCTGTGGAGAAATTCATGGCGCTATTTCTTCCAAGTCAAAAGAACGACAGAAGGCGATGGTCACCCTTGCCGAAACATATTTCTCTTGGGTAGGTTCTTTTTCTTTGCGAACTTATACAACTTGCCGAAAGTTCATCAAGTACGCTTCGCTCTAGGTCCCACATTCGCACGTTGCAGCTCCGATTACACGCCTACTTTCTCTGCGGATGCCAGATACTTACCATATTTCGGTAACAGGTCGACACTCTCACTCTCAAAGGGCTTTCTGTTCTCCACTTCGGCAGCTCTCGTTGCCCCGCACTTGATGGTTTTCCTGCAGCACTGAAGTTCCCGTTCTGACACGAAATTCAATTGCCTGTAGATTGTCATTTCTAATTTCCCCTGCGTAGGGAAGATCAAATATGTAAGACACCATGTCTTCAAGCTTACGATATCTTCGGTCCAAAAAACTTGCCCAGAATTAGACGGATATTTCCTACGGTATAGCTGACTCACTCAACACTGCATGACCATCCCCTGGATTTCGTTTTCATTGGCGCCGCCCACATCAACTTTGCCTTCATTATTCTCCATGCTATTGCCCACTCATGGGTTCACCACCGTCCTCGTGACTAAGGCTCACCCACTGCTCCCGTCATCGTTATTCCGCGATGTCATGGAGGCTTCAATTGTCAGTTATTCATAGGATTTCGGCATGAACTGAATTTCCTCGGCCAGGTATATCTCCGAGGCTGCGATTCCTTCTGCGGTCCCAAAGCCTGCTGTGTAAAAATCAACCAAGTAGGTTTGGACCCTGTTCTTGGCCAACGCGTCTACTTTGAGAATATTGAGCAGCGCCCATATATTCTGTCTCGCTTTCGCTGTATTGATGATTGATGGTCTACCGTATGCTCTGTGTTATCTTCTGGCATTTGTCATGCCTGTTTCAATGCACGATTGGTGCGGCGGTGGCGTCGGTCTGGAATATGTTCTCGCTATTTCCTGGCTGTTCAACTTTCCTGAAGGGATTCACTATCATTTTGCCATTCTTCCTCGCTTGCGGTGTTTAAGCGGTCCGAACAGGTTTCTGGATTCTGTCCAATTTTGAGCCGGCTGCAGCTCTGTTTCAAGAACGCGTGGGAGACTTGAGCTGCGCCGTCGGGTCGGCTGTACGTTCACCACTGCCCGGAGACAACCCGAACCACATCAATGTATTGCAAGTCCGAAGTAATATGCTATGAACTTTGCAAGTTACACTATAAGCTGACAGTTTTTTTTTCAGTCGCTTGTTCTGCTGTTCGTTCGTTCAATATTTCCTTTCTGGAGCAATATTGTCTTGATATCTAGAGCTCTCGGGGATATTGCCCACATTCCAACACTTGCGCGGCAGCAAAGTGGCAGCAACGTCTATCAGAAGCGACGTCAAAAACAGAACCCCTTTATTTAATGATCGGCGTGTGCAGCAGCGGCGCACAGTTTCATGTCTTGAGAAGTGCTTTTCATGCCCTCGAGTCCATTTGATTCTTCTGAAATGTTAACGTAGATCCTGTAGCATGCAATTGTCACGCAAGCAGCAATTCCCGCCCCTTGAAATCGAGGACCGACTGGGACCGTTTCGGAACCAACAACGGCAATCACAACCGACGCCGCCTGTCAAAATAATTCACATATAGCTTGACGTCCTATTTGCAAGGTTACGCCGCCCTCCCTATGTTGAATGGACTTTCCTCTGAGCCCTATACAAAACACCATTCAAATCATACGCCATGGTGTTTTCTCCGTGTATTGTTTGGCACTTTACGAATGGATGGAAACGTACGTCATTCTGGGCTGTCTTTTGCCCGTTTCTCACACACCGTGAAGGCTGCCCACCGAAATCGAATTGGTGTGTACCCAAATATCGGCGGTCTTCAGGTCTTCAGTTCAACCTCTGCGCAGATTCATCCTTCTCGATGGAATTCAATAAAAGTGGCATACCTCCTCTGCAGGTTCGCCAACCACTTAGCGTTTTGGGACACTACCCCGAACTTTCTGCAGATATTATCCACTCCTGATATGGCCTCTTGTGATTTATGCCTATGGTGCCGTAGTCCGTCTTGATTCTATTTACCGATTCTAACTTGCAAATGAAGACGGAAATCATACCGCGCAAACCTGTTCCAAGTTGACGCGGATCGTCACCTCTCTTCTGCTCCCGATGGTACGCGCTACCGTCCCCACAATATATTTGCCTTATTCGGAATCTAGCAACTATTTGCACCAGGTACTTGAATGCCAACTACAATCCTACCTGGACCTAATCAAGCACTCTAGGTGTGATGCTAATGCGAGCACATGCATTCGCCGGTCGCAACATTCGGATTCTTGCCTTTTTGCTAGTCTTTTATGCTGCGTTGGTTGGGATCGACATCTGGTTCTTCTGCTTCAACGTCGTCGTTCTGCCGGATATCATATATGAGGTTCTAGGCGGTACCGGATGCTACCCGGACTACGCCGCAGACAAGGGCGGCGAGCACTTAGTTGTGAGTCTACTTTCTACGTCTATGGCACAATCGAGTTTCAACTGACCAATATTAGATCGCTATGGTACGCCCAGAGTTGCGCCGGAACATATATGATTCTAACCCTGGTGTCAAAGAGCGCCTCTTTAGTGATGGACATGGTCTCCTTATCAGTTATTATTATTGTGAGCGCCTCCGTTCGCCAGCCGATGATTGTCTTCTCATTTTATAACTGCAGTATTGTCTGCGAAAACGCAGCACACGAGGCTCTCTTGGACGGCTTTTCATCAGCCAAGGTGTGCTTTCAATTCTAACGAAATTCTCAACGCTACTCACATGTTATGCAGGTCTCAGCTCTTTCACCGTTGTATTATTGGTCCATGGCATCGCACTGGGCCTATACTTTAGGTAGATCATTGTTCATGGCTTGGTCCTGGTACTAACAATGGTCCAGTCCCCAGGGTTATTACAACGGATTTGGCCTACCCTATATTCTTGTTATATCCAATCTTATGGCTTGCCGATTGTATGTTCACTTTCGCAGTCCCTGGCTTCTTATTAAAGCACCTTTTCAGAATCGTAGATTTGCGCCGAAAGGCGCTTCCAACCGAGACAGAGATCTGGCGACAAAATTCTTTCATCGTGGACCAAGCTTTCGAGGGCAATGACTTGTGGCTCATCGATGAAGATTCTGCACGATACCCAACACCCAATGATCGATAGCGAGATACACGCATGCGCTAGAGACTTGTAACACTTTGTACTTTCCTCGGAGACCGATTCAATGTAGCATATATAGCAATTCAGCAATAGTTCTTTTGAAAATCAAGTCTGGCAGCATTTACTCCCTGCCTGAACCCGTGGTCTGGTGGCAAATAATCAAACAAATAAAAATTGGGACTGCGCGGGAACACATACGGAATTCCCAATAGCTTGACTGGTCGTCGGTTCTGGTCTTCGCCCGTGCACCAACAAACCCAAGCTCCAAAACGGGGCGATCGAGGCGACTACTCACAGTGAAGAACGTGTATGCGTCGTCCCACCCCATGGCGAACCCTTCAGCGAAGCGCTCGTGTCTGTACTTGCCAGGGTATTTCAACCAATAAGTCGTGTGTTCATCTGGGAAAAGGTTCGACAACAATATCGCCCATGGCTCGTACTAAACGTACCCAAGGCCTTGGTTTTAAGCTCGTCCCGCTTCTGAGCCTGGCGCTCGTGATCGCCATCGGAGCTTCTCAATGCGAAGAGCCCAACCCTGCGTGGGAAAACACCGCCATCGACGGCATCGCGAAGACACCATCCCTGGTCTCGATGGCGCCCAGCCTTTTTGTATGTCCAAAAGAAGTTACCTGAGCAGTGCGTTTCGTAGAGTTGCAACTGGGCTGCGACGTAGTTCTTGATCTCATCTGGGGATCCAGTCAGAGAGCCTGGGTTCAATGCCCCGGACCACTCCCCAACGATGAGGCCAGCGCCAGCAGAGTCTAGCATTTCAGCTACGCGTGCGAACATGCGCGGGGTAGCGGCGCTCTCATCCGTCAAGGCGCGTGCATGGGCCGACGCGGGTGTCGAAGTGTCGGAAGGTGTGAAGCAGCGGTATAGATGATGATCGAGAACGAGAAGCGACGAGTGTGAGGCGGATTTCATGTACTCGGCGTATTGGTCGGTCTTCCAACAGTCGCTGAGATAGAGCGGAAGTGTCGGGTCGAGCGCTGAGATGTCCTTGATTGCGGCGGAGTACCAATTCTTCAGTTCAGCGTCTGCGGACGGTTTGGGTTCGTTGAGAAGCTCGATTCCAACGACGTTCACCACAGGGGGGCTGTGGGCATTCAGATGTGTTACAAGTGTGCGAAGCACATGGATGGTGTGCGTCCGATTTCGCTTATCGCTGAAGAAAGTCGGGGGGTTAGATGTTCCTGCATGTGCGTCTGGATTCTGTTTGCCTGGAGCCGCGTGGAGGTCTTGGTACGAGGAATGAGGAAAGGGGGGGAAATTGAAAGGGAAAGTGGGTCACCGAGTAAAACTCCCAGGCCAAATCGCTGAGCAGTTTCAATGGCGTGGATCAACCGAACCTATTGCCAAGTCAAACGACCGAGCCATGTTTTCTCAAGTACAAACGAACCCAGACGCCAGAGAAAACATCGAAGAAATTTTCGAAATCTGTACCCAAAAGGACAGACTTGTCCGCTCCACACAAATGGTAGTAGCCAATCTGAGGACATATTTAAGCCAATGGCTTCAAACCGTTCACAGGCACATTACAGGAATTCTGACAGTGTTGAGACCCCGGTCGGATATCCAAGCGAAATCAGCTTCAGTAATCCACGAGTCGTAGTGCGCCTCGAGGATGGATCGGGCATTTCCCCCCCGCGCCACGTCGAGGTCACTTTTCGCAGGTGGTGCAGCGTGGCCAAATGGAGCGTCCGTTATCCAGCGTTCCAGAACGAACCAAGATCCTGCAGCAGCTGGGGCGCTTCAAGGAGTACGACGCAACAATGCCCACCAAGATTTACTCCACGCTGCTTTCTGAACCGGTATATGGAACTTTCAAAGTTGTCTTGAAGTGTCATGTTTCCAGTGGGTTCTTCTACAGTTTTGCCAGTATGAAGTTTTTGAAGGCCAGTGGCAATTTTGCTGGTAATCTTGTGCATTGGGGGAGAGCTGTCGTGCCAGTGGAAGGAGGGAGGTCAAAGCTGTGCAGGATCGGCGGATGACGTAGTGTCCGCCCGGTCCGGTCTTCCATCGGTCTTGAGGAGATTTGGCCTGGATTTGGCGGACAAGCAGCTTTCGTACTGCAACAACATCTTGTCTCAATAGGGTGTGTTTCAAGGATTATCGAGACAGTGGTTAATATTAAGTAATGGTACCGTCGAAAGAAACTGGCCCGCAAATATGCAGGGGAAACCAATGGAAAACGGAATGATTATGAAGGACAGTTTATTGGTTGAATGGAAGGGCGAGAAAGGCCAATAAGTATGCAAATAATGCAAGGGAGCAACATCAAGAAAGGAAGCGTTTGTAGATAGGTTAAGGAAAGCTCTTCGACCCAACGTGGCAGAGGCCCAGAACCTCAGCCGCTTCATATTTGCCTGGCAGTAGCCCAGGCGCGAGAGTGTGCAAGTCGCCATCGCAGGCGGCTAATAACCGACATCTCGTTGAGAAGCACACATTGAAAATGCTGTAATAAATGGGTCAATAAATGTGTCGAGCGCACCGAGGACGAAATCGACTCGCCTGTAATGAAGCTGATATCACTTGCAGTTTTTCGACTTGGGGATAGGGCAGGGAACGGCACCGCCAAACCCGTAGGTCGACTGGAGGTCCGCGAAGGCAGACTCAAAGTTTTTGGTCGGCGCACGCGTTTCGGTGTTGGAGATGGCGGAACGCGGTGCGGAGGTCTGCTTTGTCTTCTTCTTTGGCACAGGGCTGGGTGCGCTCCCGTTAAAACCGTAGGTGGATTGCAGACTGGTAAACGCGGCCTGGAAGTCTTTCGTCTGCGCGGTATTGGAACCGGTGAGAGGTGTGCGCGAAGACACGGTGGTGTTAGACACAAGAGAGGCGGTAGAACGGTTGGAAGCAAAGAACATCTTTGTTAGTGAGGATGGGATGGGAAGCGTAGTGGTTTTGGTTGCTCGAACTAGGCTGAGGGTGTAGGATTTGTTGTCCAGAGAACATCAGGCCAGGCTTTATAGGATTTGGACATGACTGCGCCAAGGTACGCAGCAAAGGTCCCGTTTATCATTTTCTCCTCCGTGAACTTCGAGGATTATGACGTCCCGGATGCGTAGCTATTCCTTGTGATTTCCACCGAGGTTGTGATCTGAGTCACCTTTTTTCTACCGTAGACAACGGAACCGACTTGGCGACCCAGGTTTGTGTTAGTGAGGAATATCGCTCCAGTCCGTTGTTATGGGTAGCACAGCTGAGCGCTGAGCGCTGAGATCTGAGCCTTGGGCTTGAATACCTGTTCGTTCGCTGCGCCCAGAAATTCGAAAGAGCGAGTCGTTTTCAAGACATGGTGGTTCGGACTAACCCTCCGATCACCCTGATTTGGTGTCTTTCTCTTTCCATCCACCAGCAGCAGCTGCGCATTATTGTGTCCCGCAGTGGCCGCCCTGCAGGCCCGCAGCGGAATCCATTATGCTACATACCCGGGCCCGCCGCAGTTTATTGACGAAGTCTGCTCAGCCGACATCCGTGCTCGGCGGATTCAATCACCAAATACCATGGCGGTACCGCAATCCTGCTCTGACGAAATATGCGAAACATACCAAGAATTTGGTCGTGACTCGGATTGCTATGTCTCAGTCTGCTTCGAAAGAAGATGGGCCCCAAAGGTGACTCGGACGCGTCAACCCTGGGCAAGGCTGCGCAGCGTGATCTTTTGAAATATTTACTGCGGTACCTACGCGGTCATGTCTCAAAGCTATAAAACCCTGGGCGATAACCACCGGCAACCCACAACCAGTTCGAGCAACTAAAACTACTACGCTTCCCATCCCATCCTCACTAACAAAGATGTTTTTTGCATCCAACCGTTCTACCGCCTCTCTTGTGTCTAACACCACCGTGTCTTCGCGCACACCTCTCACCGGTTCCAATACCGCGCAGACGAAAGACTTCCAGGCCGCGTTTGCCAGTCTGCAATCCACCTACGGTTTTAACGGGAGCGCACCCAGCCCTGTGCCGAAGAAGAAGACAAAGCAGACCTCCGCACCGCGTTCCGCCATCTCCAACACCGAAACGCGTGCGCCGACCAAAAACTTTGAGTCTGCCTTCGCGGACCTCCAGTCGACCTACGGGTTTGGCGGTGCCGTTCCCTGCCCTATCCCCAAGTCCAAAAACCATAAGTGATAGCAGCATCATCACAGGCGAGTCAATTCCGTCCTCTACATACTCGACGCATTTATTGACCCATTTATTACAGCTTTCTCAATGTTCTATCTACTTCTCTCGACGCGTCGAGATGACGGCTTGCTAGCTGCGAGGCGACTTGCAGTCTCGCGCCTTAACTTGCCTCCTGCCAGGCAACGGTGGAACCAGTTCTGGGTTAAGGTTGCGTCCTCCAACAACTATATGTGTTGGGTTGCAGAGCCGATGAACATTCCTCTATCTACCACCGCTTCGGTCTTGACCTTATCGCCCCTTTCCATCACTTTTTCCTTTTCTTCCATTGTTTGAAGCGGCTGTCTGCGAGAGACTACATAGTTTCCAAGTTTGCAAATCACTTGCGTTGCTTCCAAGTTCCATTGGCCATCTAATATTGTACTACTGTCATCTCAATTACTCATTTTCTTTGGCTGCTGCCTCAAACCACGCTCAACTACACGGAGATGTTCGGTTCCACAAGTTACAGCACAAGAAATTGCTTGAAATAGACGCGTCAACAAGCCACAACACAACCCCTCCGAGGTTATTCTTGTACTTCACCGCCACAAAAAGCAAAATACTATTCACTTTGTGAGTCCGTCGTCGATTATTTTCGCTTCTCTGTTCATGATATTTATGAGGTATGACTGCCGAAATTCCCAAACAGTCAATGCATTGCGTCGACTGCGGCAAAACGCATCCCCCACGCGCCGCCCTCGCTCCCTCACCGTTCCACTCCATTGTTTCTCAAGAAGGAATACCTGCTTCTTCGGAGGCGGCTGCTATCCGCGATTTCGCTCGAGAAATCGACGCAGAAATCACAAAAAGGGAACACACGATTGACCGTTTGCTTTGCGAAGTAGAGGAACTTCGTCGCCGTTCTGAGCAGCATAAAGCCTTCATTGCCCCCATTCGACGTGTTCCCCCAGAAATCATAGCAAAGATTTTTCTTCAGCTCACTGCAGTGACTTCAATAGAAGCGAGCGCGGCACGGTCTTCGTACCCGGACCAGCACTTCAGCGAGGCTGCAAACTTCTTCGAAAAGGCCCAAATGATTAGGCCCGTCCTCCATCAAGCTCCATTGATTTTCGGCGAGGTCTCTCGCCATTGGAGAGCTATCGCGTTATCAACACCACAGCTGTGGAACTCCATCTTCCTCGAGTGCCTGGACACGGACAATATTTCCAGCTGTGAGACATGGCTGAAGAGATCCGGTTCACTGCCGTTGTCCATTCGATTCTATCGCTCGGGTAGTCCCGTCACCCACAAAGTCGCCGATCAGTGCCATGATCTTTTCGCGACTATATTGCCATACGCTGCGCGATGGCGGTTGTTGGAATTCCAGAATATTCCAGCCGTCTCCTACGACGTTTTCCGTCGCCATCTGCCAGACTCCCTTCCCATCCTCGAAGTCCTTTCGGTAGATCGCAGCCCTTTAAACAACTGGGCAGGACTTCGCACTGCGCCCAGATTACGCCTTCTACACTTCGACGCCATGGGTTATACACTTGGAGACTTCCCGTGGTCGCAATTAACACACATTGATATGGGGGCATGCTCCTCATATGATTGCCTCTATATTCTCAATGAGGCCCCGACTGCATTCGCTTGCAGATTCTTTGTCACCCAGTCCTCTTCTGTGCAGCACCCTCTGGTATCGCATTCTGCGATGCGGACTCTCAAAATTCACACTGCCGTCTATCTAGGTCCTTTCTGGAGTTGTCTCACCTGTCCCCAACTTTCGGCTCTTACGATCGAGAGCCTGAGAGAAAGCTCGAGTGTTTCCTTGTCTGACCTCACTTCCTTCATAACACGCTCCGGTGCAACCATCGAAAACTTCACATTCAAAAAATCCAGGTTTAGCGATGCCGCATTCATGGCAGTCCTTGCAGATATGCCCCGGTTGCGGCATCTCGACCTGTCGCTGGAAGATGGAGAGACACAATTTTTGGATCAAGTTTGGGAATCCCTTACTTGGAAACGCAACTCATCCCCGCTCATTCCAGATCTCGAATCGCTGTGTCTGGTAGGGGGAGAAGGTTGCAGCGACAAAGCCGTGGTCCGGATGCTTAAATCGAGGGTGCGAACGGCAGCCAGCCCAGCGGAGTTTGTTCCCAAGTTGAAAGCGGTGAAGCTGGATATTTGGCGACACATGAGCGCCTCAGCTTGTCGGCGACTAAGAGCATTTACACAGTTCGGATTGAATATCACTCTCACTGCAGACCCAGAAGGTGTGGAGTTGGATGAGGGTGATGAAAAGGACGAAGAGGATGACTCGGAGGGTGGAGACTCGGACGATGGAGAGGATAAGGTCAGGGACGAAGATGCTCAGAGATGAACCTCGCCAACTTGGGAATGATCGCTAAACATACGTACATGCGTCTAATTCATAAGCTGGGTACCCGATATGCATCTCTTCCAGAAAAAATCGAAGGTGTCACGGTCGCAGCTTTGCGCTCACCAACTCTTCGTGATTTTATTCAATTTTCCGAACGCAAGTTGTCGCAGTTGGCACCCAATTAGCCATCTCGATGAATACAAGGCTCCACATATCCATAACCAAGTAGTACTAGATACACCAAGTGAAAATACGTGTATGGCTAGCATGTCGGAGCGTAGAGACAAGAATATTGAAGCGGCTGGCGTAACAACAAACAGTATGTACTGTAGTAAATATGGAACATACTACCGGGAAAGAGAAGATAGATAGTCTGGGTATTGTGTATTGTGCGGGCAGGATGGGGGGTGGCTCCATAGGAACCGAGGGGCGATAGAGATAGGAGGCGGGAGAGCAGGTGGGTACAATTTCAGTCAACACACGACCAGCACATTCGATCGAAGTGAGGGTGGGAGGTATGGTATAGAGACAGAACGCGCCGGCGACAAACCAGGCCAGCGTCGGGTAAACAGACAGACTCCGGGTCGAATCGGGAACGGGAATAATTATCGTTCAGGTGGGACCGCCTCACATCCCGCCGTACGCATCCTCCGTGTGCTGCTGGTACTGCTGCTGGTACTGCTGGTGGTGGCCATACTCCTGCTGCTGGGCGCCGCCGTAGCCCATCTCCTGGGCGTGCATCCCCGGGGTGACGACGACCTCGTCGGTGGGGTATGCATAGGCTTCCGCGGCGTAAATGTCCTGCACCTGCGGCTCCGAGCTATACGCGCCATTGTACTCGCCGTCGTCGTGCCCGTGGTCGCTGTAGCCGCCCTGGTTCGCGTACGACTGCCCGTAGGTGTACTGCTGCCGGGGCTGGATCTGCTGGGTCTGCTGGTGCGCGCCCGGGTACGCGGCAGCTGCATACTGCTGCTCGTCGGTGTATTGCTGCTCGTCACCGTGCCCGTGCGAGCTTTGGCCGTGGGAACTGTATGCACCTGCGCCAGCCATGCCTGCGCCGGTGGTGCTCGAGATGGACGGGGCTGCACCGTGCCCGCCGAGGTGGCGCTCGATCATGGTCGGCGGACGGGGGTTGAACGGGTCTCCGCCGTCGTTCATGACGGTCGACTGGCGGAAGTCGGCGGAGTCGAAGGCCTCCGCGTTGCGGCGTTTTTGGCGGCGCTGGAAATCAAAGTCAAAAAACGGAACTCAGGCATCAAACAAAGAAAACACCCACGACGAAGAACATGACGAAGAAGAAGATCACGGCGACGGCCAGGATACCGCCTGCTGTCCCACCGATAACGGCACCAACATTGAGGCTGCTGGAAGCACCCGATGGCGCAGCAGTGACCGAGGGAGTGATAGATCCGGAGGCGTCCGCATCAGGGGCAGTGGTCTGGGCGAGAGCACCATCACCCGCATTGTTAGTTGGCGTCGTAGCAGCCTTCTGTCAAGGTCTCAGGCCGGAATTCGGAAGAGGATAAATAGCAAAGCTGCTGACCTTTGGGGAGGTGACCACTGCGGTGGTCGAATGAGACGAGGCCGGGGCGGAAACAGCCGGTACAGAGGGCACCGAGGCGGAGGTTTGGGACTGAGAGGCACTGGTGGGAGTGGTGGTGGTCGATGTGGCTGTCGTAGATGGGGGGGCCAGGGCAGTGGTGCTGGTGCTGGTTTCGGTTTTGCTTTGCTTTTCGTTATTCCCGCCGCCGTTGTTGTCAGGCTGCGTCTGCGTCTGAGTCTGAGTCTGCGTCTGCGTCTGCGTCTGCGTCTGCTGCTGAGTCTGGGTTTGGGTGTTTGAGACTGCTCCTCCGTCTCCGCCTCCTCCGTTGTTGCCTGAGGGGGTGGTGGACGGTTGCTGTTGCTGGGTGTCTGAAAACCGCAATAAATCCAAGTAAAGACAAGAAAGGGCTCAAAAACCGACCAGTTTGACTTTCTCCTGCGGTCGTAGAGTCGTTTTTGTCTCCGCCTCCGAATACACTTTCGAGGGCACCTCGGGCGATACGACGGTGGTCGCGGGTGGGAATCATATTGTTGATAGGAAAGAGTGTGGGGTAAAGGAATGTGAGTTGCCGAGCTCGCTGCTGGCTACGACGTCGAGACTCGAAAGATTAGACGGCGTAAAAAAGCGTCGAAGTCGTCAAACCGTCGCTGGATGTGGAACACAAGAAGCTTTGGTGGGATTACCCAATCCATCACCATTGTTGATCACCCCTCCATATGATCGTACTCGGCCGCGTTTTATAGCCTTTTTACACGCTCAACATGCTCGTGCAGGCCGGGAAACGCGAGAAGCGGGCATTAGAATCGGCGGGCTCCCTTTCTCTGATATTTTTTGGAATCCTGTCAACCACCTGAATCCCACATTCCAATTTCTCAGGCCGATTTCTCTGCACAGGAGTCCTCCAGGCTCGCAGTTGTAACAGACATTGGTCCGTTGCTGTCAATTTGCTTCCAAGTGGCACACTTAAGCGCCGAGATCACGATTCTTGTCACAAGAAGGCGCCCACGTCAATAGGGACGGTCAGAGTAGGCGATTTTCGCCGATTCTGAGGGTCGATTCTGGAAACGATTCTGGAAACTGATTTCATCAGAATCGTGGGCAGAATCGCCTCAAGTTTGACCGCCCCACTTCGCAAAACGATTCTGGAAGCGATTCTCTAAAAATAGATTAAAAGTAAGTGGTCAGAATCGGAATCGCCTCGAGAATCGGATGTAGAATCTCCTCCGGAGGAGATTCTACATCGATTCTGGAAGTCGATTCTGCTTTAAAGCGATTCTCCCACGCTTTATTTAATTCAGAATCGTTTCCAGAATCGACCGTCAGAATCGACGAGAATCGTCTACTCTGACTGTCCCTAATGACGATGCAGGGTCCCGCAATATCTCGTTCTCTAGGAAAAAAATTGAAATTGGACGCGTCATTTTTTCCATGGCAATATACTGCAACCTTGGTCAAGAATTTGACGTGCGAAGACACGGAGGCGCATCTCTGACCGCTCCGCGGCCTTGAACGGACAGCCGCGCTCACCATGATCACTGCTGGGATTCACCAAGTCTCACCAGAAAAAAACTTGGGAACGTGGATCCTCCGAGCCTCGTGGAGCTCCACCAAAGGATGACTGGCGAAAAATCCTGAAATTTGGGCTCAACAAGCTTACAATTTGGCGCTTTGCAATTTCGATGCAAAAATCCAATTTCTACATTCGTCGTCTTGGGGGTTTTGTCTGAGGAAAATGTGCGAGAAATTGGTTGGATGGCCAGATCCAGCGAAACGGCGCTAAAAAAGCTTCAGAACGGACAAGGCACGTCGGATTTTGACCTCAAAAGGCTCAGCTTTGACAAAAAAACGGATTTTCTATGCAATCCCAAAGCTTATAATGGGATGGGATTTCTACCTCCCTCTGATGCGCCGTCACGAGAGCTGCGCCGGTCTCCTTGCCGACTTAGCCCTGCGAAAAAATATCATAAATTTCGACTTTCCTTCCCATCTCCTTTTTCTCCCTTTCCGCCCAGGTTCTGCATGGATGGCGAAACTCTTGACTACGCGGGGATTATTTCTTCAAGGTTTTCGAACCGTGTTGCCCCGTCTGATGTGCGGCCCTGTCGGACAACTTGAAGGACTTGCTACCGGGCGTTGGAGACTCCACGCCCTGGTGGTAGTCTCCATGTGATGTGCTTCATGTTGTGAGCTGAGGTGCCAGTGTGGATAGCCACCCATAAATTTCTAATCCTGACTAGTTTTCCAATTTGGGGACCGAGCCCGTATAGTTTATCCTCCGATGCTCCTCATCGTCATGTTTGGGATCATGGCCATCCTAGTACTGCAGCCTGTGAGTTTTACATGCGACGGGAAACGGAGGTACGTCTCTGTGGCTGTTCCGCGGCCTCCCTTGGAACGGAGCCGCTGCTGGGACGAATCGGCCACGCCAGTATAATGGATGCACGCCTGGGAAATGACCGACTTCCCGTTGCAACGCGGGAAGACAACTTGAAGACCCTGAGAATTAAGACCCTCCATGCCTAACTTCCCTTGGCATTGCTTTCGATACTCTCACCCGATGGCAAATACGGGTCGAAAACGGGCCGCTGGTCTGAAAGAACTGGCTGAAAATTATCTATAGCATGCTGCATACATTGTCTTCGCATCTCTTTCGACACATTTCGTCTCATTACAGTACATTAATCATCCAGCTTCAGACTCGCAAGCGCGGGAACAGGTCGCTCAGCCTGCGGCGTAATCCGCGCTCCATGGCGGCGCGCCTTCAAATGCCAGTAGTCCGAAATCGCAGAGTGCGCTGTCAGGGTAGACATAATTAGCACAAGCACACGTATGGGCACGCAAAAAAAGGACTGACCAGTAACGCGATTATCCTACAGACAAACACGCGTCAGAAATCAACAGAAATAAAGGTCGAGACGAAGAAAAAACCCACCCAGAGTACCATCGACATCGGTTCCCACTTGATGCGTGCCTGATGGTCGCCGCTCTTTGCGATGTGGTCGAATAAAAATTTGAGCAGCAGATCTACGCCGACGCTTGTCAGCAATAGATTGCTAGCAAATAGAAACAAGACTAACCACTCTCCTCTTTCTTCATTCCCACAATTTTTTTCGTAAACTGTTCATTGACATACAGCGCCTCGGCGCCCGTCACTGGGTGCCTCCTCACAACAGGGTGATTCGTCTCGATCGGATCCCGGCGCACTACCCCGCCCTTGGTCATGCGCAGGCTGTCGAAGCCCGAGTGGGTTGCCTTGAGCGTGCGCAGGAAATCTTGCATAATGGGTGAGAGAGTGCGGAAGTTCTTGACCTGCGATGAGTAGAGGGTGTCGCCGCCGGACTCGGGCTGCGAGAGGAGGAAGAAGGTGGTGAGGCCGGGAGGTTGGAGCTCGTAGGAGAAGTCTCTGGCAAGTGAGAGAGCGCGGTTAATTGGGGGCATCTTGAGGGATGAAGGAAGGGACAAACGAGTGCCAGAATGTAGTTGTCAAGTTCTGCGTGTTAAATCGTGAGTTGGCATCCCTAGAAAAATCGTAAGCACGGCAAGAGAGAGACAATGCGGCGACAAGCCCGCAAAGACTCACTTGTACACGAGATGGATGTACGGGAAGCCCTCTGGGTGTCCCGACGTCGGATGCATGTGCAGGGGCCCAAAGTGGCGCCCCCACTCCGTATAAAAGCCCGGCCCACGGTCGATAAAGTCCGTCTGGTCCCGGAAGACAACGACACCACGACGCGCGACCTACCCCGCCCGTTAATCAACCGAGCACAAACAAGCATAACGCAGTGGGCACCTCGAGAGCAAGCTCGTCCTTCTGGTCGGGGGTCAGCTCCGCGAGGTTCACGCCGCGCACGTCCGACCCGAACTCGGGCGTTAGCTCTACTACCTTCGCGGCGTCGAGGAAGGAGCGCGGGTTGGCGTGGGTTAAGGCGCGCGAACCGGCGTCGACGTGCTCGAAGGGCTCCAGCGGGGGGAACTTGTCCTTGGAGTACACAGGCATGAGGTGCGCATATTTGTAGGGCTCTTCGGCGGCCTCTGTGTCTTGCGTTTTGGTTGCACCGTTCAACTTGAGGGAGCCCATGGGCTCCAGGATAGTAGAAGTTAAAGTCGTAGACATGATAATAGATGATGCTTAGAAAGGGTTTTTCGAAAACCTTCTGCGGGTGGGGGTATTTATACTTTTGAGGTCACCTATGTTTCGCCATTCGAGTAAATAGTTCACAAGGCACCGTTCACAGGCTCTCGCAAGACGGTTAATCATTTGGAGACGGTTTTGATTGTTGATATTGCGTAATTCCCGACTCTCATTCGATCCAAAGAGGGTAGAATTTCTGAGACAAGGCCCGGAGGTCGAAACCGCAGGTTCAGCAGAACTGGCAGTCTTCAAGAGCAACAGCAGCACTAAATAAGCCTTCATCCTTGGAAAGACATCCCAAGACAGACCAGCGAACCCAAGACACTACACGCAAAAATCCCACGGCAGTGAGAACAAAAACAGAAAACACCCAATAGCGAATTGCACCTTCCTCTAGCAAGAGCAGCAGCAGCACCAAATAAGCCTTTTAACCTCGGAGAGCCGTCCAAGAAAGACAACAGAATCGCATGGAGCATTCTCACGCCACCACAGAAAACGCCCAATAACGAATTGCACAATAATTTCCTGGGTGGTGGCAGAAACAGGGGTAACCATTGGGTTGGAGCGAAGGTGGGTTGGGGATCCATGGCTAATAAACTGTGGTCAACGATGACCCTATTGAGAAACTGGAGAAACTCTACAGCGGGCCTGGTGTCCAAGTCGACGGAACTAGGAATCCCTCGAGCATTGCCATAGAGCGAAAGGTGGGGACCTGTTTGGATGCATATTGAAAGATTCAAAACCAGTCAAGCTATTCTGGAATGAGAGAAAGTCGCTGATCCTATAAAGTCCCAATGCACAACAAGCCCGACCACATCCACGGAGCCGACCCAGCAGAAAGGTAAGTACGCCGTTTTTCGTCTCACCAGTCCTATGCCCAGCAAATCCACCGAACGGGAGAGGAAGCACGACGCTGCCAAGTTTTCCGCGTTCGTGGGAACGCGTTTTGCATAACACTCCAATTCGCCAGAATGACACAAATGCCAAGCTTGTTTATAGCTCCAACCACAGCAGAGAGCAGGATTATGGGATTAGCCTGCGATGAGGCTTATTTGGGATGGTGGTTCACCAAGGAAGGTCCGGAATTGATCGGGCTTGATCAATGAACGCCAAGTCTTGTGCCGCTGCCAAGCATCATGTTCGGCGGCCGATAACGGCCCGCGACGAGCCTGAGACGGCTAGACTACGGCTGCGCGCTTTGGCAATTGAAGACCTGGAATCCCGGCATTTTTCAAGCTCATCAGCTGCGCACTGCGCGCATTATCTCGGGATCAACACGGGAGCGCCAAGAAGCGCCCCGCTCAGCGAGGACAAGGACTGCGCATTGGGGACGCCATAACCTCCGTGCAAACTAACGGAGAAAATGCTGCTGCGTAAGGCACCGCGCAGCTCTGTTCAAATGTATAAAGCATGGTTGAAGAATTTTCGACTATAACAATTCTTCAAACCCTCAACCCAGCTCGAGCAGAACAAAACCTCCGATATTCACTTCAACCTACCCCAAAAAAATGTCTTCTGCGTCTACTTCCACCGCCTCTCTCTTGTCTAAATCGACTACATCTTCGCGCGCACCTCTCAATGGTTCCGCGACCGTGCAGCCGAAGGACTTCCAAGCTGCGTTTGCGAGTCTGCAATCCGCCTACGGTTTTAGCGGAAGCGCGCCCACCCCCGTGCCAAAGACCCAGAACGCTGCCGCCCCGCCGTCCGCCGTCCCCTCCCCCGCGACGCGTACGCCGCCGAAGGGGGCCAACAAAAACTTCGAGTCTGCCTTTGCGGACCTCCAATCGACCTACGGGTTCAGCGGAGCCGCTCCCTGTTCTATCCCCAAGTCGAAGAACAACAAGTGATATCCTCGTATGCAAGTCGATTTATTCTCTACATTCGACGTGTTTGTTGACCCAGTCATTGCAGTTCTGATCTTCTCGACAAGATGACTGCTAGTCGCATGTGATGGCGACTTGCGCCGTCTCACCTCGCCCCCCGCCAGGCCATGGTCCGATGAAAGAGTTCTGTCTATTCGCTTATTTGTTGGGTTAAAGGGCCACTGGAATCAGAGTCGGATGCATATTCTGTTTCGTTCTTGACTTCCAAGAAGTTGTCGTTGGTTTATTCACGGATCATCTTTTCGAATTTCGTTCACCTGTACTGTCGACTATTTACCGGATTCTTTAATCGCCCGTTTCTATTATTTCCCCGTTACCTCGTATTGGAACGAGGGACTCTGCACTGACTCACTTCGTTCTTTGACTCCGGATCCTCTGATGAGGTGACCCAGGTAACAATACTACTAGTAGTAGCATTTCGGTGAGACTCAGGTATCGATATGTCTCCTTGGTCCCTTGATAATGCATTTAGCAGACAGCAGTGGCACATTAGCAAATGCGTTCCACAGTTTTGTGCAATGTCGTGCAGCGAGGAAGTAATTGGTCGGCTGAATGCTGGGCAGGTTTGTCGAAAGGTGCCCCGATTGTTCCCGAAAACATTGAAGCGCCTTAAGAGCTGAAAAGTCCCATGTTACAGCTCCTCTGAGCCTCAGCAGTGGTTACCTCGAGCTCTTATTCTCACGATCGACCAAAGCTTCCTGCTTTCCTAATTTGGTCATTGGCACGGGTTTTTTCCGTTCAGTTGCGCATTTTCTTGTGCTCCAGGCGCAACCCCGCAAATCCAGGAATGGGGGGCGATATCCCGCCCCCAACGCAGTTTACAGGCATCCGGCTCCAGCGCATTGGAAACTGGAACTAACTTGAGATCTCCGGATCAGGCGGACTCGGAGTCCGGCGGCCCAGTCCACAGCTCTTTGACTCCATACTTATCCACACATGCAGTGCCTGTGCTCATCTTGTCTCGCATACGCAACCCGGAAACAACGCGAGGTATTTGCTTGTGACTGGGCCCAATCAGATTGCTATCCACAGTGCTGTAGAAGGACGGAAGGGTGACTCATCCAACCCTGGGCAATTTATGGGCAGGGATGGCTGCGCATCCGACGTCACTGCTATCTCCGTGCTCGAAAATACAGTCTTCAATGTAGTATAAAGCCCTGGGCGATAACCCAACCCAGGTCGCAGGTCCAATAACCAATTCTCCAAACCCTCGACCCAGTTCGTTTTAAAACCAACCTCCGCTCACCATCTACCTTCCAAAAATGTCTTCTGCCTCCACATCTACCACCTCCCTCGTGTCTGCTACCACATCTGTCGTGTCTGACACAACCATTTCCTCGCGCTCGCCATTGACCGCATCCACGGCCGCGCAGCCGAAAGATTTCCAGGCGGCATTCGCGAGTCTCCAATCCACCTACGGGTTCAACGGGACCACACCCACCCCCGTGCAGAAGAAGGAGCTCATCTATGTACCGCGCTCCACCGTCGCCTTCCTCGAGAAGCGCGCACCGCTGCAGACGACAGATAAAAACTTCGAGGCTGCCTTCGCAGACCTCCAGTCAACCTACGGGTTCGGCGGATCCGTTCCCAACCCCATCCCGAAGCCGAAAAAGCAGGGAAATGGTAACTCCCGTTCCCTGTTTTCGAGGCTCGTCCGCTCGAAAACGCAAACACCGCTTTCCCCTCCTTCCACTCCCACCCCCCGAACGAAAACCAAGGTTCACGCTGTCCCTCGGGCTACTCAACACATGATCGTATTATAGGCAACTTCAGTTCTCCGTCGTTCGCGCCTTTATTTACTCAATTTTCCCCGAGGCCGTTTTTACTACGATATCGTGTCTGATATCCGATGATCCTCTCGGCTTACCCATCTTGCACCCTTATGGTTCCGACGAACTGTGAAGCCCAGCTGTATTTTCGTGGCGAATAGTATACTCTTTTTAAATAGTTTCTGCCCACATTTAATCTATTGTCTTGTACTTGCGTTCAGTCCGGCCGTTTGTCGTATCCTGACGTTGCAATGCCATCATCTTTTTGAATTTCGTTCACTTGTACTGTCGACTATTTACCGCTTTTTTTTATAGTCGTTTCGATTACTTCCCCGTTACCTCGTATTGGCAAAGGAAACCAGGGAACTCTGCACTGACTCACTTTGTGCTTCGACTCCGGAATCCGGATCCTCTCCCGGGATGCCAAGGTGACCCAGATGTTAATACTACTAGCAGTACCAGCCCTTCGGTGAGCAGGTAACTTATTACAAGCGCGGTGGGCCGCTTCAGGGCCCCCCGCTTCAGTTGAGGAAGTGGACTCCGAGTCGTGGGCGCTAAGAAGCGGTCGGTGCCGAGGCGCTGACAGCGAAGTTTAAGCTTCGGACGGAGAGAACAAGATAATTTTAAAAAGAGGGTGAAGAGTGACTCTGTGCTCCCTTGGTCCCTTTGTAATTAATTGAGCAAAACAGCAGTAGCTACTAGCAACATTGCATTCAACAGTTTCGAGGCAAGACCGCGCAGCGAGTCACAAAATCATTGGTCGGCTGAATACTGGCAGATTTTTGAAAGTTATTGAAGCGCCTTAAAGTCCCATCTTACAGCTCCTCAACAGTACCTCAAGCCCCTATTCTCACGGTTAGATCAAAAGCTTCCTGATTTCCTAATTTGGTTAGTGGCACGAGTTGAACTTTGGTTTTCTCCGTTCAGTTGCGCATTTTCTTGTGCAAGGTGTTCCAGGCACAACCTCGAAAATTCCAGGAATGGGGCGCAATCCCGCCCCAAACGCAGTTTACAGCCGTCCGGCTCTTGCGCATTGCTTCAAACTTGAACTAACTTCAAGGAGATGATCTCCCATCATCTCAGGGTCCGGCGGCGCAGTCAACAGCTCCTTGACTCAATACTATCCTGCTCTCACACTCACACATATATATATGAAATGCCTGTGCTCATCTTGTCTCCCACACGCAACGCGGAAACAACGCGAGGTATTTATTTGTGACTCAGATTGCTACCCGCTATGCTGTT
This sequence comes from Mycena galopus ATCC 62051, assembly GCA_014925785.1. NCBI lineage: Eukaryota > Fungi > Basidiomycota > Agaricomycetes > Agaricales > Mycenaceae > Mycena > Mycena galopus. The sequence continues at coordinate 912,686 of WIQG01000038.1, read as the reverse complement.
GAACAGTCACTGCATTCAGCCGACCCCTCGGCGAACAAAAATCTAGTCACGTGGAGGTCTGCCGAGCTCTGGCCTAGGTCTGTCTAGGCAGCCACGTGCACCTAGACAGGGCAAATCTCGCTTAGCTCGACACACCTTTTTTTAGTCACACCGAGCCTCGCGACGATCATCTAGACCTCTCATGCCGAGGCACTCTGACACCCTCGGCATCGGTCATCAAGCTCCGCCAACGCCACGGCCTCGACCAAGCCTCGACAGCGCATCAAATCGAGCTGGGTCTAGGCACCTCGACACGGGGTGTCTAGCCAGGCAGCGGCACCTCGACACAGCCTTCGGCTTGGCTCTGGCGAGACGTCTCAAAATGACGCTGCCGAGCCGTTAGCTGAATGCAGTGAGTGGCAGAGGTGACTCATCCAAAGGATCCGACGACAACTTGATGCTGTCTCTGTGCACGGAAATACAGTCTTCAATGCAGTAAGTATAAAAGCCCTGGGTGATAATCCAACCCAGGTCCCACAATAACCAATTCTCCAAACCTTCGACCCAGTTCGTTTTAAAACCAGCCTCCGCTAATCCCCCAAATGTCTTCTGCATCCACATCTACCACCTCCCTCGTGTCCGCTACCACATCTGTCGTGTCTGACACAACCATTTCCTCGCGCTCACCATTGACCGCATCCGCGGCCGCGCAGCCGAAAGATTTCCAGGCCGCATTCGCGAGTCTCCAGTCCACCTACGGGTTCAACGGGACCACACCCACCCCCGTGCAGAAGAAGGAGCTCACCTATGTACCGCGCTCCACCGTCGCCTTCCTCGAGAAGCGCGCACCGCTGCAGACGACAGATAAAAACTTCGAGGCTGCCTTCGCAGACCTCCAGTCAACCTACGGGTTCGGCGGATCCGTTCCCAGCCCTATCCCGAAGCCGAAAAAGCAGGGAAATGGTAGTTCCCGTTCCCTGTTTTCGAGGCTCGTCCGCTCGAAAAAGCAAACACCGCTTTCCTCTCCTTCCACTCCCACCCCCAGAACGAAAACCAAGGTTCACACTGTCCCTCGGGCTACTCAGCACATGATCGTATTATAGGCAGCTGTCGTTCGCGCCTTTATTTACCCAATTTTCCCAGAGGCCGTTTTTACGACCCTATCGTGTCTGATATCCGATGATGCTCGCGACGAGGTAAACGATGGCTTATCCATCTTGCACCCTTATGGTTTCGACGAACTAGCTGTATTTTCGCGGCGAATAGTATACACTTTTTACGGTTCTATCATCTGCCTTTTACTTGCGCTTGGTCCTGTCGTTCGTCGTATCCTGACGTTGCAATACTACACGTTGTACCGAGCTGCTTTCTCTCACTCGACGCGCATTCAGTGAACATCTCACTGGGCACGAAGATACCGCAGAAAAACATTCAACATTAAAACAAGTAAATTAAGGTATAAAGAAGCACGATCCTCGCATCCTACTACCCTACCGCCATTGAGGAGTACTCGCCCCGCGCGCATTCTCGACATATACCGCCTGCGCCTGCTCATCGCTAGCCAAAGGCCCGTCCACGTCCGTAGGGCTCGGCGAGCTTGAAGGACTTGTCGTAGTAGAAGCTGAACCGGACGAATCGCCGGCGTCGGCCGTCGATGTAGCGGAAGGAACACTAGAATCCGTGTCCGTAGAGCTCGCCCAACTTGAAGGACCTGCCATCATTGAATCGGAAGGGGTGGGGTCGCTCTCCATAGCGTCGTCCGTCGGCGCGGAAGGAGCGGTCGAGTACGGGGATGCCGAGGGAGCACTAGAATCCGACGAGAGCACAGACGAAACGACGCTCGATGATGCTGCGGGTGCGACCTCAACTGCCAGCGCGCCCATCGTAGGAGCGGCGGATGATGACGCTGGAGAGATGGAAGAGTCGGTGGGAGAAGAGGAAGACGTCGGCTGAGAAAGAGAGTCCGTCGACGACGAAGGGTCAACCTGTGCGGCAGCTAAGGCGGGGCTGGGAGTGGAAGCATCGAAGCGTCGGTCGCTGATGATCCATTGTCGACAGAAGACGAGGGAATGGCAGTGGCGGTCACGGTAGTGGTGACGGTTTCCGTTGCAATTACAGACGCCGATTGTGAGTCCCGGTCGTTAGCCTCTGCGGCGCCCGCAGAAGGCGTTGGAACAAAAACGAGTGTGACGCTCTCGGGCGTGTCCCGCGAGTCGAGATTGTCGGCACTCGAGGAGTTGTCCCATACAGGAGCGATGAACCCAGTGCTTGGATCGTACGAAAACGTCTGGCTCAGACTTGTCGAGCGCGCAGTGGGCGCAGTCGAGTTGCCGAAGCAAGGTTGCATTGTCAGAGGTTCGTCTTGGGAAGGGTAGGGGTCAAACGTCGCGCAGGAGGGACCAGTCGAATTCGAGCTCGCGGGCATCTCAAGAGTGCAATAACTGGCGTCGGCCGACTCGGAACGGACCAGGTACAGAGTCGTCTTGGAATCGGTGGCCGTCGCGTTGGAAGCGTCAAGAGTAGGGGGCGTGTTCGATTCATTGAGGACCAGGTGGCCGACGGTCGTATTGCCCCTCTGCACGTTGTTAAACAAGTCGCAGAGGAAGAAAATGGAGACAAACCATCAGATCCACTCGGCCCTGGTCACCAGCGGGAACAGATGCAGCCGACGAGTCCTGGCGCGCCTCGACATGCCTGCGGGAAACGTGGAAGGTGGCCTGGTCTTGTTTACGCTTCAAGAACGCCTTCCGTAGCGGAGTATCGACCTCGACGACTCTCTGAAGGACGCTGTGAGCAAACACGACTAGGCGAGATGAGGGAGAACACCGACCGACTTCTGGAGTCTCTTTGGCATGGCGTCGAACGCGCGCTCACGCTTTCCGGGGCTCTCCAGGACCATCCTCTTCATGCGCATCGGAAGGGGCGACGCGGGCTGGCGAGAAGACTTGGAAGGCGAGCCAGGGTCGGACGGGCTTGAGCGAGCACGGACAGCGGCAGCGTCGGCAGAAGGGCTGAGCGACAGAGACGCGAGAGAAAAGGCGAGAAGAGCAACGTTGTTAACGGCGACCATGGTGAACGAGAAATGTAAGAATAGGTGTGGTTGGAAGGTGCAAAGGTTTGAAGGTTTGTGAAGAGCTCAAGTGATCACCAGGATCAGAGTAAGATGGTGGGAGGAAGAAAGAAACGCTGGGGCGTCCACTCGGCCACCTGCGCCTTATATACCCCGCGGAAGCGAGGTTGCGTCATTCTTCCCACACTAAGTTTAATGATGGGGTGCACGTGGTCGCGACATGCGGCAGACCGAATACATAATACATATTACATACATGTGTCATCTCCACCGTGAACCTTCTCGTGTCGGACTGCACTACCCTAAGACAGAAAGCTTTGCATTCAACGATCTCGGGGTATAAACATCTCGAACTTGGGCGTTCCGACCACCTCCAAATCCCGGACTTCATTGGTTTGCACCCGATACGTTGCTTCGAGCCTCCATTGTGTACTGCAACGGCCCCTGCCGTCCTTGCCATCATCAGTCCAGCCCCCAACCTCTGCTTTTGAAAGCAATACGGTGTGCCAACTTGGATAATCTTCAGCAGTTGAGTCTCGAATGCAAAGTCAAGCTCGGATTGCAACATTTACCTCTCCCACTCTCTTCTGTTTTTCTGCGCCCTTTTCTGGCGCAGTAACCGACCAGGATCGGACATATTCACAGCAAAGAAAAATACGGATAAGGACATTCAATTGGTTCCTCCTCGCTCTCGACCTTGCTCGACGAGAAATATCTAGCCAGACGGCAGAGCCCTGGCATACGAGGATATTGGCACATCCAGCTCTCTTGTCATTTTTTTTGGGCACGGTACTCTTGGCATCGGCACCGTTCCTCTGCTTATATTCGCCGAGAAAAGTGCTCATCGTATCTCTCCCGCACTCGCCGTCTGGGGCTACTCATCTTCGCCCCATGGATGCCCTGACACGACGAAGCTCATAACCCACCTCCACCCAACAATGTTAACCTACGCGTCTACATAAAAGGTCGTACGGGAGCGCTTCCAGATGCTTTACCGCGCCCCCTTCGACAGATTTCCCTTGGGCAGAAACATCTGAGGATGTATGATCGCAGCCTCATTCTCTCCTTTCAAACGGCACAAGGATTACACGAGGTGAATGATGTGGACGAACTATGGACGAACTATGTAGTTCGTCGGGCCGCATGGTCACGCTCTCTCATACCAGCCCCTTCAACGCGATATTCGTGTTGTCCATGCATGTCCTTACATTTCGAAATCGCTCATCGTTGCGGGTATACTGTATTCCGACTCCCCCGATCAGCTGGTACGGCCAATGATACCCGAGACCGCTGCGTCGGCGCAGAACGAGCTGGGCCAGGACATGGCGAATTAGCAGAACTTCCAAGAACTCTGCATCTGTCGACCCTGTATGTGATGAACGATCAGCGGGTCGCGTTGTTGGCCATGGTGAATGTTTACGCTTTCGCCGCATAGTGAAATTTTGCGACTCGGGTACGACTTCGGTTAGAGGCGCATGGCAACAAGAACGTGCAGCCTAGCCAAATTGTTGACCTTGGCGAACGAGTGCACGTTTGCTCTATGTATTGTAAATTTTAAGACCGCGCGACTTCGGTTAAAGGCGCATGGTAACGCTAGCCCTTGATAAGTTAAAGTAGCACACGACCATGCCAGCTGAAATTCACCTGTTGCACTGCGCTCTGAACTGAACTGTAGACGGAATTTTTGGAAATTGTTCAGAGATTCATATTTCCGCTGCAGTGCTTACGGGTATGACGGAGTTGAAAGCGCGACGCGGATCAGCGGACAAATGCAATAATAGGCAATCAGAAATACTGCGGCGATCTCCGGCGTTGTATGCTATACGGTATCCTATACCCGACAGTCTCTCTTTGCTACTGCCATGATGGCTGCAACTCACAGTCCCGACCAGCAGCAATTCCAATTTCATCACTCGTCTCCTCTCGACACCCTTGTTCGCAAGACTTCTTCAAGAAAACCGATCTCCAGTTCGTACCAAGCCGCTCGCGGCGATGAGCGTCGGTGGCCACAGCAGGGTGTTGCGGAGAAACAGGCTTATCAGGGTCTTCCCAAGCTCTCTACTGAGAGACTTCCATACCAGGCCCACCACGCAGCTCCGTCGTCCCCATTGTTGCACAGTCATTTTAATCGACAATCAACTGCGACATGGGGTACCAACGACAACAACTCTTACATTGACCTTGAAGACGACAACCCTGCAAGTACCGTTCATGATATGGCGTACGATGGCTACGTCAGTCCTCAAACGGACCACACCTCGTCTCCCGCGCTCCGCGATTCCTGGCAATCCAATAGCGACCAAACCATTCGGTTGGGTACCGATGTCGAAGTCGAAGGTGACGAGTGGTCGGGTATCCCGACCGTAATGGTCTCTGGCCCCGTGTCGGAGCATATGGGATATGCCACCACTCAGGCAGGCAAAACGGCCATCATTCGCCCTACTACCGCCAATTTTTCACGACCAGCACGACCCGCCGTCGAAGTACCCCAGGCATGGGAGAGTGAGCAGAAGCGGCGTGTCCTCGAGAGGAATGCGAGTCGGCGAACGGGGGCGCAGTCTTCGTCTCGACCAGACAGTTCTACCTCGTCGGTTTACAGTCAAGCATCCATGTCAGGGCTGGATGCTTCTCCGCAAAGATCACGTTCACAGTCCCGCAGTCCCGAACCCCCACGAGCCCCCGGTGAACCCGTCCAACTTCTGCGGCGGCCACCCTCTTTACGTTCCGGTTCTCCTGTGAGCATTTACTCGGCGTACTCATTCTATCAACTCGATAGTGCCACTCCCTCTCCAACCGACAAACAGTTTTCCCAATCTTCCTCCGCTCCCTCCCCGCTCAAACGCGTCGAATTCGCAACCCCTAACCCCCATCCGCCATCCCCCTCGCCATCGGGAAACGTCTCCGAGCGCACGGCCGAGGAATTCTTGCAACTGGGCATCCAGCACCACGAAGCCAACCGCCTTCCAGAGAGCGCCGGGTGCTTCGAGCGCGCCGCGACACTCAATGGCGGGTGCGGCGTCGGCATGCTGATGTGGGGGCTCGCGCTGCGGCACGGCTGGGGCTGCACCAAGAACGAGAAACAAGGCTTTAAATGGCTGCGGCGAGCTGCGGAGAGCGCCGTGAGCGACCTCGAGAGTGCCCGCACAGGGGGTGCCATCGATCAGGGCGCCGTGCAGACGGAGCTCGTGCTGGCGATCTACGAAGTTGGTCAGTGCTTCTTCCATGGGTGGGGCATCGGGAAAGACCAGAAGATGGGGGTGGTATGTGCATCTGCTCTTCTGCGTCGCGCCTGTAGACTAACTCCACGCAGAGCTACTACGCGGTTGCTGCGCGCATGGGGGATGCTGACGCGCAGATGGACCTCGGGTTTTGCCTTGCGAACGGCAAGGGCACAAAGAAGGACCGCAAGGAGGCTGCAAAGTGGTATCGCGCTGCTGTATGTTTTTACTTCATTTATCCGTGCCCTCATTCTTATTAATCAACAACACCAGGTCAAGCAGGGACAGAGCGCCGTCGGTCTTCAATGGATATACAAAGAAAAATTACAATAATTACATACCCTCATACCCCCATCGTCCTTTTACTCACAAACCACTGTTGTACGGTACTCACGCGCCGAGGCGCCGGATAGATCAAGCAATTGTAACAATATTCAATTCGTCACTCGCGACTGGCCAGTCCCGGACTAGCGCGCGCCGCGCGCTAAGCCTGTCTGTTTTCACTTGACCCCGCTACCGAAACTTTCACGTGGATTTCGCTCAGGTCGGTAGGATGTATGTAGGAGGATAAATGCGAACTAGATCCCTTCCGGAATGAGCAGGTTTGTAGTGTAACACTACGCTGCGAACTAAATCCCCTCGACGGCCTCGCCACTTTTTAAGACGGGCACATAAGAGGCATCTGGAGCAACCTTCCTGTACGGTGTGTGAACCAACTGCCAACCTTCCGGACTACAGCATCGATCCAAGAATAAATTGCACATCTTCTCCTCAAATAGTCCATTGCGTGGCCGGCCATAGACTTGGTAGCAGTAATCCAAAGCTCCAAAGTTCATGGTCCGATTACATGGCAATCTCGAGAATTCACCAAGACTCGGTTAGTTGTGCCACTGGAGCGAAGTTTTGCACGGTGCTGAAAATCAGAATGCGATCCTGATAATGCGCCCGAGAGTTCGGACTCTGCATTCGGACCTTTGTTTTGCATTACTTCTAGCAGCCAAAGCCTGCACGCTAGTCCAAAATCCCTATTCATCTTCTGTCAAATGTAAAATAGTCAGCCTTTTTCCGTGTAAAGAGCTCGACTTCAGCCCTGTTGAGAACCCTTGCATCAAATCCATCATCGCGCAACCTCTGGACGCGACGCCACGTCTTGGACGGGTCTGCCCAATGAGAAGAGCCGTCGTAGTAGTAGAGACGCAGAGTCGTCAAAGAGGAACCTGAATTCCATTCGAGACGACATCGCGCCATGCCGAACAACAAGTCCAGCGCCATACTGTCCCGAAATTCTCGATCTCCGCTAATCCCATACACCAGCACAGTGAGATTGGGGCAGAGACAGCGGGGGGGGGGTCCGAAACAACCAGAGCATTGAACAGAGCATCGTGCTGTTTCAACTGCCAACTACGCGAATCGGGCTCGATAAGGAGGTGTGTGACGGTTGGGAGGCCTCGCAAGAGGTCGATGAGTTCGGCGCAGATTGTGCAGGCATTAAAACCAGCTTTTTCAGCATGCTGGCTGAATGATGAACAAAACGGGGGAGGACTGGTGGTCGGTCGAACGGTGTTCGGAGGAAGGGTGTGCGGAGTTCCTCAAGCGATGGGGCTGTGAGATAGAGTAGAACGTCCTCGTTTTGGATGTCGAGCCGGCGAAGGTGGGGGAGTACGACGGGAGGGCGTGAGGGAGTACGACGGAAGGGGCGTGAGGGAGTACGACGGAAGGGGCGTGGGGGTCGAACGGATCTTCGCCTTCGATAGCTATGGAACATTCCACGAGATTGAGGGCAGCGCCGAGAATCTCGAGTTGACGTTCGCGGGTGTATCTGCCCCGATAGTGCGTGATTTGTCCCCAAGGAATCGCGATGGCTGGCGACGGGGTGGTAAAAGACCAGTTGGTCAAGATAACGCGACGTAGATTCGGAGCGTATGTTAACACATCTGGAATGATGACATGGCTTGCTTCAAGTGTCTCCAATCTATCTAGCCGTCGACTCGCAAGGTGCAACCAATCGAGGTTAGGATCCTCCTGGGCAAAGGGAGGACTGAGACGCAAACTACGCCAACGATCACAATGAGGGAGAATCAAATCCAACAAGCCAGAGTCAACATTTCGTTTGGCGTCCAACCAATGAATATTCAATGGTGCGTTGGTAGAGCGCAGGAGCTGAGCCTCAATGCCGGACAGTACACGACTATTTATGAAGGCTGGTACAGTGATGGAGTTCCAGAGCGGAGGGTATGAGAGAGCAAAGTGTCTCCAAGATCGGCAGATTTGACCAAGGAACCACGGAGGCTCGTGACGGCTATAATCCGACTTACAGCTTGCCCACGTCCAGGCGTATATCTCGCAAATCAACTCGGGAGGTATACGGCGCACTGGGGATAGAATAGCCTGATGCTGGTAAATTTGGTCTGCGGTCCCGTCGCGCCTTGGAACCAATTGTGCGAGGGTGGTCTTCAGGTCATCGATGTGCGCCCAATGCATCTATTTGAGCATCCAAAACCCTTGACTGGTCCTGGAAATCGGAGACAGCATTATGAATGACTGGTATCTGGGATTCAGGAGGGGCGTCGTTGCTCGTGAGCAGATGCTTTAAAGCAGACAAAGTGGGTGAAGGGTCGAGGAGCAACGCGAATGTCGTCGGTGGACCTCTGCATCTCGAGCAGAACGGCGCGGACATGTTGGAAATTTGGAGAGAGCGCTGAGCACGATAACGGTAACCTGCTGCGGTGGCCACTAAACGTGTTCACTTCTTGTTCACTCCCTCGTTGGGATTGGGGCACTGTGGCTGAACGAGATTCTCTTATTGCTGCCATCAATTCCGGTGACCGTGGCGGCGGAACATTCCGTCACTGATAGGACTTGACAGACAGATCAAATTGCCAAATGTAGACAGGGGAGTGTCCCGAGTGCCCAATGCGTTTTGTGTGACATAGGAAATTCACAGCAGCAGAACACGCGGCAATACGGCTCGACATGGGCGGGCGACCGCGCGGTCGAGGTCAAACTTGATTAAAAGCAACGGCGCGCCCAGTGAGATGCGGTATGTCGATGTATATGGTGTGGGCGCGCTCTACCTCTAGCGCAACATACAGGCGAAACGCGTCAAAGTTCAAGCTCATGTCCATACTCGGAGCGCGAAGTGGGGGCGCGGTGAAGCCAAAACGAGAGTCGCGGTTGTAGCCGGAGAGAGGAGAGACAGTTGGTGTTGAGAAAATTTGTAACGCGTAATTACGGTTTCCTTCAATCCCAACTCCCGGGTGCTCCCACAATCGAGCAAATCCATCGGCGTACCAAATAGCACATTAAAACATAGAAAGCAGTCTCGACGCGGAGTTAGTTCATCAATTTGGAGCCCGGAATGACAAGGGTTCAGAGTCACTTTGACCTTCATCGGTGTCCCTAGGGCCCCGCCTCCGCCGTCACCCCCGCCTCCGCCGACCGCGCCGCCGCAATACATTAAGTAGACAATATTAGGAGTGGTCCGTTGAACGCTACATAAATACCCTTCTACACACCACGACCACGATCAATGGTCGTCCGCACCTACAATATGTGTCAGAGATGAACGTCCCACCGCGCATTCACTTGACATACCTGGAGAACCCCATCTCACCATCCGAACCGCCCCGTCGTTCCAAGTTCGGACGCGCTTGTGCGCCAAAATCGATACAGTTGACCGGTCCGTCCCGACAAACCCGAGAGCGCCGGACTGTATCGCTGCATCGATGAGGATGGGGAACCTACACGATTTTGGGTCAATTTCCGAATTCGAAGAAAGCTTGGGACGGTACATACCAAGCCCCGTAGACCTCAGCCGTTTTGGAATGGTCTGGCCTCACCCATCCATATTCGAAAACCTCATCCCACCAGGCATGATCCTGTTCGTCGCTCGTGACGATAACGCGATCTACGACAATATGTTTCCTCGCCCAGATCTCCTCCTGTATCTCTTCCACGCGGCGGGCTATGACAGACAGCGGTGCGAAGCAGTCTTTCAGCGGCCGGTCACACCATCCGCCGAAATCCCCATGGCGCACATGCACTGCGATGTACTATCAAGGAGGATGTTTATTATTAAACAAGACCCCGGGGAACTGAAACGGAGCAACGCACAGGCGGGGTCGGTTCATGAGGCGCGGTGACAAGCGCGTCGCGGACATATTCCTCCGCAATTTGTATGAGGTTCGGCGTCCAGTGCATATAGCGGCCAACGAATCGCCACGCAGGACCATAGTCCGACTCCCATTCATAGCCCTGTCGAATATTTGTTCAGCAAACGCTCCGGTGATTAAAACAAGACGTGACGGACAGCGTTCGCGCCGACATAGTACAAATAATCAAAACAGAGCATGTGGTCATCTGGGGGGAGCGACGCTGAGTTGATCGGAGACAATGCTGGGGTCTGGAGATTCGAATCGCGCCTCTCGGAGAATCCAAGCGAGGCCAGAGCCCAAAAGGTCGCATGAGGGTCGCCGTCATTTCCCTGATCCATCTTGATCCAGCGCGGGGCCGTCGTGTACGATACATCTGTAATACGGGATGAGATGCTGCACCGACGAGCGTGGACGTGAAAATACGAACCTAGTTTGAGGCGCGTCGGAGCACTTGTAAAGTGCGACTCCTTATTGGAGCTCTGCACGGCCTGCCAGACGCCCCAGCACCCCATGGTGTCGATAACTTCGCTCTGGGGATCCTTGACTTGATGCCATTCAAGTATCCGGCCGCCCATTGCCTTCTCGAGGCGTGGGACGTCGAATACATCTCCGAATGCAAGCGTGGGCGCGTTGCCGCCGGCAATATGGCCGGTAGGTGTGAAGTACGGTATTACGGGGACACGTTCGGTGATCAAGCCAAGGTAAAGTAGGTTCATCTAGCATGGGATTAGATTCTGGCCTGCTAGACATAAGAACACATACATATAGCAAAACATCATTTGCTGCACGGTGAGGTTAGCACCAAGTTATGGATTATATCGCGCCACTCACTCCAGCCGGAGCCTGGCCATGTCGTGAGATATCGTACATCTGCTCGCAGATTATCTGCATTTATGTTTAGATCATTGCGTGCTCCTCGAGATGAATCCAGACACACCTTTGAACGCAGAGGTTGGGGGGCCATTTACTAACGGCGGGGCCTCACCCACTGTTTGTAGTGTCGGTGGCAGAACAGCACTCGGCTCCGGCGCAGGTACCGTCACAGTTAGCACTCGTGGAGTCTCCTCGAGCCCCAACAACGGCCGAGGCACATCGAAATGCGCGACACACTGTGAATCCGCCTTTTCCCACTGACGCCCCCATGAATTCGCGAGCCCGAATCCGATAGAGCACCCGAGCGCGCCAAATACGGCCGCAAATAGCAATCGGCGGCCTGTTGAGCGCACCGAGATCTCGCGCTTCCGCACGCCGTTCTTCTCGCCGTAGTCTTCTGGGGTGTGGGCGAACATCCTGAGTTACGGGTGCAAGACAGAGCGGAGGATAAGGGGCGAGAGTCTAGGAGTACTTCCGGCGAATTGATAAACACTGACATGTATCTGCCGTGAGGCTGGGGATTGAGCGCCCTCCGTACTTACATTGTCACTGCCAAATATAATTCAGACTGTCGCACAGGAATTTAGCCCGAACAAGTCGGTGCCAACAGTATCACCCCTTTGTCAGTATCCATAGAGTCTCGAGAGAGTAGCGATGACGCCGACAGGAGATGTGGAGGTTGATAGTTGGGTTGAAACTTGAATCGAACCGGGTCCCGGCGAGGTCCCGGGGTTCTCGGTTTGACATCGGCAAAAAGCCGCCGAATCCCTTCCGATGCGGAGGCAAAAACGTTTTGAGCCTATTGGACCGCGGATGGTTTCTAAATTTGGTGACGACCCTTTTGTCGAATAATCATCATCTCCTAACTGCCCTGCGGCCGCAACGGTACCGCGAATCCAGGAACAAATTTATTTATGGGCGTACTGGAATCTATACACAGCAGATGCAAGAACCTTCCCCCCCCCCATTGCATGGAAAGAAATGTAGGGAACGTAGAGGAAGGGAGAAGAGAGAGGCCAAGAATTTGACGGGCAACCATCTAACGGTCTTGTTTCGATCAGGTGCATATTTCAGTTGTTGGCGTCGGAGATGCGTACGCCATTGAGATATGCCTTCGCCAGTGCAAATGCCGCGCCAACCAGTACGTGCAGCGCCATAGAACACAAACATTGAGTCCGAGTCGATGGCCGCTGTTGGCGCAGTGTATTTCGCGGAGTTTCGTCGAATCACTCGCTAATAATTGGGGGGGCAGGTCAATGGGCCCCGTTTATTACCGCATTTTTGGCATTCACTTCATGAGTCTAGAGATTGATTGAGGACCTTGTATCTGAACTGGGGCGCTCCAAAGACGTGAATCTCGGACAGTACGGTGAGCGCGGTGGGCCGGGCGGGCCCTCGAGGATTATGAACGTGCCCAGTAGAAGCGCTGTAGCGTCGCTCAGGTTCGAGTCTCGCTTGAAGGTCCGGTACATGATAGGCATTGCAATGAGGCACAGCAAAATCCCAATCAGAGATCCTAATGAAAGGATGTTAATGGGTTCTGTGTTCAATGACTGGCAGTCCGGGATCGAGAGAATATTCGAGTTGTAGACTGATGATTAGCCTTGGCGGGGCGGCAAGATCATGATAGGAATATCCATGCACGACAGGTGACAGTCTGTCTGCCCGCAGATGAAGGCAGCACGCGTGATGTTAGCGCCAGCCGCGTCAACAAATGGGGAGCCGTGAGGTGTGCGGTAAAGAGCGGACGTTGCCCTAGGGCGTGCCATGCGTGGATAATGTAAGGAGTGCGCCCCAGTCTTGGCAGTCTCTCGAGCCTCCACCAACACCCGGCAAGATGAGACACCAGGAACCAGCACCTATATGACTCCTAGAATGTCGGAATCTATAGCATCTTTGTTGCGGCCTGTAAGACGTTCGTTAAGACCAAGATCTACAATTCGAGTAACCCAAGGTTACATACCTAACCCAGTAACTGCGCCGAGAGCGACGACATGGACTGCAGGCACCAAACTAATCAACAAAACTGCACCAGGGCTGACGTTTACACGGACCTGTCTTCGCCAGACTATGCGCGCCAGGATGAGGAAACATAGCGATAAATGCGCATCAGAGAACCATATTGGCCCGATAGCGGGCGGGCTGGCGCAAATCACAGAAATTGCATCGGTATCCAAGGTCGTGTTCAGGAGGGACATCAAGTGGAGAGAACGGACACATTCCAAATCCTTGACACCTTTTGGCTGCTGCTAAGCAAAACTGTGGAAACGAGGCACCGGCGGCATAATTCAGCGTCTCGGACTGTTAGCCCGGTCTCGGCGTAGAGTTTGCATAGCAGCATCCATTGGCTAATTCCGTAAAGTCTTGAGAGACAAGAAAGGGCCAGTAAAGTTCTGTTTGAACCCGTGCTGTGGTCGTGTGAAAGAGAGTCGAAGAGAAAGAAAACAACAGATAATTCCCAAATTAGGATGATGGATGAGCGGCATCGCGGCAAGGTGTTTAACAAACACAGCCACTTCCTTTTTGCCACATTTCCATGCTCAGGACGCGTTTGATGGCGCTGTCTACACGGGTCCTCAAATGCGATCCTTTGGCGATTTCTTTTCCATCATCAGCATCGATGCCGGTTATCTCCTGCCCAGAAACACTGAGCGCGTTGGAAGCCGCCTCCCGTGAACTCGTTCACAATTTACAACCCGTTGCATTTCCAACAGAGACTGTCTATGGGCTCGGTGCGCTGGCTCTGAATGTCTCCGCAACATCCAGAATCTTCTCTACCAAGGGCCGACCCGCAGACAATCCCCTCATTGTACATGTGTCGTCTTTTCCTATGCTGCATACCCTCCTACCGCAGGATTATGTCCTCTCAGCCTCGTACACTGCCCTGATGAAGCATTTCTGGCCTGGAGCGTTGACCCTGCTCTTCCCCAGCGACCCCAAAATCATCCCTTCGATTATCACTGCAAACCAGCCCACCGTCGCGATCCGCATGCCCTCCCACCCGGTGGCGCGCGCGTTGATCGCGGTAGCGAACGCGCCCCTGGCTGCGCCGAGCGCCAACTCATCTGGGAAGCCAAGTCCGACACGTGCAGAGCATGTACTCCGTGACCTCGATGGCAAGCTTGGGCTCATCCTCGACGGCGGCGCATGCGGTGTCGGGTTGGAAAGCACCGTCGTCGACGGGCTGCACGCGGACGGCGCTATCCGCGTCCTCCGCCCCGGCGGAATCACCGTTGAGGATATCGAGCGGGTGCTGCACGAGGAGTTAAGCCCTTCCCCGAAAGTCTTGGTCCACCGGCGTGACTATCGAGACGAGGCCATAGAGACGGCGCCAACGACACCCGGGATGAAGTACCGACATTATTCTCCTGCCGTCCCCGTTTATCTCGTGTATACTGCGTCACCGCCGCCTGACGGGGTTCAGCCCGTGGAAGCCGGCGCATTCTTGGCTTCGCTGCGGGATACAGGCGACGGGGAACGACCGGTCAAGGTTGGAATATTAACACCAAGCGATTCAGCGCTTGGAACCTGCAGTTTGCCGTCGGATGGACTAGAATGGACACGATTCCCTCTCGGACCCATCGCCGAGCCTTCCATCACGGCGCATCTATTGTTCGATGGCCTGCTCACATTAGAACGACAGGGCGTCGATTTAATTATTATAGAAGAGGTCCAAGAAGAACGGGAAGGACTGGCCGTCATGAATCGTGTAAAAAAGGCCGCTGGGGAATGTAGATGGATACGATTTAATGCGAGTGGTTAGCAAGACATGGCGCTTCGACAGTGAGTAGTGCAATCCTAACAGTGAGTCTTTACAGCCGTTACTACCCCATACCTGCGGCCCAGTTGTGCAGAGAATACTGACCACGTTGACGCATGTAAATTTGGGTCCTGTGTAATTTCCTGCGAGGTCAGTGCAAGGTATTCATCATTTTCCAGCAACTCGGTGCCAAGAGGATCTAAATTTCAACTTCGGCTCAAGTGTCGAAGAGTTCTGTTTCAAATAAAAACATTCCATTATTATGAAGTGAGTTCTGTAGTGCGAAACGTTGACATCGAAAGTAAAAACTGCGACAGAGGAAGACATAAAACCCGGAGAACTTTGTTCTTGGGATCCCTTGTTAATGTTGACGTTAGAGGATGGCATGGCCCTGATCAATCACAAGTCAGCGAGATGTGACTGCACTCCAGCAAAAAGGCCTACCAAAGGCAGGCGCACATCGAAAGGCGGGTAAGGCGGCCCTTGATCATCCTTGTCGTGCTGCGCCGCCAGCACCTCGCTGGTGGCATCTGTTGGACGTTCCTTAAAGAACGGCCCTTTGGGATTCGTATGATTCACTTTCTCAATCTTCCCTCCCTCCGTGATTTTCTCCTGGAAATCCTCTGCCGATCCCTGCATCAGCCCTTTGCGATGGAATGCCCTCGCAGCGCTCTCCGTCCAGTGACGGCACCCGGCTGTGCCGCTCGAAACGTATTGGTACCACAACATGGGCGCATCCTCGAAGACCCCGTCGGCGGGGCTGGCGCTCGGGTGAAGGAGCACGTCAAGGAACTCGTGGACCTTGTGGCCAGGACTGACCGCCAGATCGTACGATTTCCAGGTGTCGCTCCATGTCAGTGGGCCGACCCAAGTCTGGCCATAGTAGCGTTGGAGTTTCCCGCACTTGCAATTGACGTAAGTCCTCTTGGACTTCGCCACATCCTTCTCTTGGTCATGGACGAGACAAAAGAACCAATGTCCATTGGATACGCCGCTGGTGACCATGATGAGATTGAACACCGGCAAGTTGAGGTCGACATAATTATGGGGCTCATCCCTGTTGGGGAAAAAAACGATGAAGTCTTTGTATCGGGGATCTTTTGCGAGGACGTCGAGGTCGTGGGGAACAGTGTCTGCCATGAATGATAGTCTGCTCGCAGCATCAGCAATTATCCAAAGACTCGCAACTCTCTTACTTGTGATTTAGGAAGTTCAAGTGCGCGTGCTGGCTTGTGCTGATTTAGGGTTGGTTGCGGTAGGTTGGAATAACTCGTTATATACATGTTATGTCTGCAATATGCTGTATACAGTAGCCCGCGGCCGCCGTTACAGTAGCGGCCGCCGTTACAGTAGCCCGCGCCCGCAAGGCAAAACGTCTCCCAGTCAGGGCACAGGCACTCGCCAGTATGATTTATCACCGGTCTTCCTAGCGAGGTACTACACGCCTCGCAATTATATACTAGAGCCTTTTGAAGAGACCAAGCTCGACACAGGAAAGCCTCAATTCCATGTTGAATATTCATCGGAGAAGCAAAGATGACTCGTCTTCAAAAAGATTGTGCCGCCGGAGTAAGAACCTAGTCGCACTTCGTCCGCCTCAGAAGACTAAGATGACATATAGTTGACACTCAAACCGTTCAACGCCTGAGGCCTCGTTCCTCAATTCACTCCAAATATATGTACAAAAGAATTCGCTTTGATTCTTTCATCATCTTCACACTATTCAAACTAAACTATTCACATCAAAAAAGGCGGGCGGGTGGAGGTAAGTAAAATGCAGGGTATCGACGCTATTGGCTTTTAGTGCGTTACTCTTCTACTGTATGCATTACGACGACGGCTCGCATCGTGCATTGAAAGAAATGCGACGACTCGCATCGCATCGAAGAACGGAAGCGGGAGGAAGGAGTGTATGTATGTCGGTCGTCAAGGTGAGTGAGTAGGAGTATATACGTATGCAGGAGGAGAAACGTGTGGGGAAGGGGAAGCCAAAGCAAAGGTCATAAATTACCCGAAAAAACCTCATCGAGCCAGAAGGAACGGCGTGGTAGGGGTAGGATGATGTGGATGGGGTGGGGTAGCTGTGCATGTCTGTCTGTCGGTGTGTATGTCTCTGTGTGGGTGTAGGAGTGGGTGTGCATCTCGCACTTCGCGTTCAGGATTCAAGATCTAGTTCCGAATCTAGATCCCGCCATACGCATCCTCGGGGTCATACACCGTGCTATACACCGTCTGCCGCTTCTTCGGCTCGGGCCTCTGCTGCTGCTGCGCCGTCTCCGGGAACCTCGTCGCCGCCGCAGGCGGGCTCGGCACTGTGAAGGTGCTCGCAAGCGGGCTGGGCGTCACAGGGAAGCGGCTTGTGCCCATCGGGCTGTCCGTGCCCTTCCCTAGGGACGCGTTCATGAAGACCGTCTGCCCCGCAGCGGGCGAATTGGCGTCGGAGAAGTACGCGGAGGAGACGCTGACGCGCCCCTGGAGGGTGATCTCAGGGAGCGTGGGCGGCATGGACTCGACGCGCTCGCGCGCATAGCGCGAGTGGGTGGAGAGCACGGGTGAGGGCGGCGCGGGGAAGGACATGTCCTGGACCATCGGAAGGGCGCCTTGCTCTTCTTGCTCATCCTCCTCTTGCGCTTCCTCGTCTTCGTGCGCTTCACCGTCGGCGAAGGGGTCGTCAGCAGGGGGCAGCGGGGGGAGGTCCATCTTCTCGGCGACGATCTGTGCGACGGTAGGGGTGTCGAGCCCGCGCGGAACCTCGGTATTGAGCTGCTTCGAGATCTGGACGTATTGCTCCGCCTGGTACGGCGTCACGCTCGTCGTGCGCTCCATGTCGAGGTATGCAGCGTCCTTGTGCGGGGGGGCCAGTTGCCCGTTGCGCGTCGTGCTGTTCTTCCGCGCCGGCTGGGGGAAAGCAGGGTATGCCGCATACTGCACCGGGCTGGTCGAGTGCGCGGACGAGTCGGAGGGGTTCCGGGTCAAGTTGCGCGTGAGGACCGGAGCAGGCTCGGCGGCGCCCCAGCTGTGGTGGTCGTAGGCGGAGACAGGGGAGGTGACGTTGGGGCTGGCGGTGATAGGGGAGTACGGGGCCTGGAAGACGAGCTGGCTGCCCGAGGTGGGCGAGCCGACGCCGACGGTGTTGTCGAAGCTGGCTTGGGTGTAGATCGGGCGGCGCTCGACCATGGCTGGGGGTGTGGCGGGGTTGTTGAATCCGCGATTCACCGTGTCCTGGTGCGTCGGGGGATCGGTGATGAGAACTGCGGAACGACGGAAGGTCCCTGGGTCGAAGTTGATCGCGTCCTGGTCGGCGGGTCGGCGGCGACGCTTGAAGTACAATCAGCTTGTGAAAATTCAAGGCCGAAAATTAACGGACCATGAACCAAGTTATGAAGAAAATCAGGAGAGCCAGGCCGACAACACCACCTGCGACACCTCCAACGACAGGGCCGACGAGGGAGTTACTGGTCAGAGCGGCTGCAGGGGTCGAGTTGCCCGCCACGGCTGCTTGGGCCGTGACTGAACTAACATGGGTAATGGTGATGTCCTGGCCAAGAGCAGTGCCCGACACGGTGTGCGTCTGCTTCGTTAGAACATGGCGGCCGAATTAAATTAAAAAAACCTACTATAGGAAGCGAGGAGTGGGTAGTGGGAGTAGCGGGAGTAACGGGTGTAGTGTGGGTCGTGGTGGTGGTGGTAGTGCTTTGGGTGGAAGAAGTCGGCGGGGAAGTAGACGACGTGGTCAACGAGGGAGAGGAGGGCGCGGCGATTGAACTGGGAGTCGCAGGAGCCGGCGTGCTTGTGGTGAGCGGCGGCGTTGTGCTAGTTTTGGTGTCCCCGCCGCCGCCAAGTCCAAGATCACTAAGGATTTGGTCGATTCCAGAGTCGCCGCCCGTGTCGCCGCCCTTGTTGCTGCTTCCGGTGTTGGGGTCCGTGTCGCCAAGCCCGCCAAAGCCACCCGCACGATTTGCAAGGCGGCTGTGGCCCCTTGTCTGTCGAATATGGCTCATTTTTATGTTTTGCGAAGGAGTGGGAGAGAAAAGAGTGTGGTGTCCAGAGAGATAGACTAGAGTACAGACAACAGAAGAATCCAATCCAAATCCCAAGAGCCAAGGGAGACACGGTCAAGGATGGAGTCCAAAGGAGAGAAGCTGAAAGGAGCACGTGATGATTCTCGCAAGTTTCACGCTTGCTCCTCTTTTTACGGAGTTCCTCCCGTTTGAATTTTCTCCGCTATCCTTCATAAATCGATCATCGCGCGCAACACCGTCGAGCTCCCTCCTGTAAAAAACACTGGCACCAGTAGTTCGAAAACTCCCTCTCTCGGTCTGGCACGCGCTGTGGAGCATCTGTCTACTTCCTGTCATCTAAACAAGTGCCTGGAGATCAGAAATCTTCCAGCTCAAGCATTTTTATCCTCGGCCGACGTGGCACACCTTCTGCGACGCCCACGGGCTATTTTGGAAAATGCCGGCCGATTCAGACTCTCAAAATACAGTTGTTTTCTGCGTTCGCTCAAGGTAATTACTTGAACTTCTCGACATGTTGACATACCGTCGGGCTTGGCTGGCTTGACAACCAATGCATAACTTGTGCAATCTGCATGGGACACGAGGCCACAAGGAGAAAATGCGTCGATCAATGCTCCATCTGATTTCATAGGCTTCATCCGCTTGAAGCTCGGTAAGTAAGGAGAGAAACCTAGACTCGCAAGCCTGTCGGTTCCCAAGCTTATGCCACGACGCTCACAAATCATTATGCAAAGACGCTGACAAAAATCACGCAGATCAGCGATGGGAACAATTACGAGCATGCTTGGGAACCGACTGGGCCGGCATGTCGCCTCTTTTGGTGGGCCCGCCAAATGAAAGGTGCGGACTTGTGAAAAAACATTGAAAAAGTGCCCGAAATCATACACAAGTTCCTCAATTGAAGATGGGTTATTTTGGATTCTCTACCGATTGGCTCCGACTTGTTTTCCCATTGAATAAACCTAGTTAAAGACCCGATTTTTGGACCGGGGAGGGACAAGGGTTATATAATACATATGCGATGTCTAAACGAGTCTTCCCCCGCTGCAATTTTGCAGAATATTGAGGTATTGTTTAACGCGTCCCGATTAGGCTTGAAATGTGGCTGTGCAAATCCATCAAAGCTTCGACGCGTCTCATTCATAGTACACTACACTTGCTACATCTCGCCCTCCTCGGAATCAGACTCGGAGGAGTCATCGCCCTCGTCAAGGAACCACTCGGGAGCGTCGTCCATGTCAAACTCAACGTCACCCTCGTCAAAACGTGTCAGAGTGGGAGACACAGCAAATAGATCCTCCTCGCCATCCAGGTCAAGTGTTGAGTGCAATGGCGCGTCCTGGTCGAGCTCGAAAGAGTCAGGCAGTTCTGTGGTTTCATCCCCGTCATCTGCGTCCTCCATCTCCTCGGGTTCGTCTTCCACGCTGGCAGATTGGGCTGTGGGCGCCGGATCAGCTTGAGTGTCGTGAGTGGGTACATTAATCAATGGGAGAAGATCTGTGGCGGGCGTGAGACGGCGGCGTTCACGTAGGACATCGAACTGCTGATTGAATTCAGCCAATGGTGTTATTGAGCTCCCATGAGTCAACGCCGCCATTCCCACAGACAGCACATCAGGTACGGGCTTGTCATCAGCGTCAAGAACGCGCCCCTCCTTCTCTTGGTACACCTCATGCTCTGCAAGGCTTGTCATGAGGGCGGTGATGTCTGCCGAGAGGTCTGGTGAGCTGTGTTTTGATCCCTGCCGAGCACCAATGTCGTTATTAATTTTTGTTGCCAGCTGTCGTAAAATATCGACGCAGGGAGAAATGAGAGAAAGCCACTCCCACGAGTGCCCAGCACCATCGGCCTTGTAAATTTTCTAAAGCGCCGTTAGTTTTACTTTCCGGAATGAGATGGATAACGTACTTTGATCCAGAAATTAAGGTGTTCTTGTACAAGATCAAGCTCGACAAAGCAATTGAATTTGCCCTGAGGATTTGCGAGCCAGTTTTGCAGAATAATGTATCTATCGAGTCGTAAGCATTCCCATTCCAAGTACTGGTCAAAGAAACACTCACCGCAGCTCCCTCGTCCAGACGCAAGTCAAATTATGCATCAAATGTAGCATTTCGTGAGCATACTTGGATCGCCCACTGCCTCGGTAACAGAAGGTCCAGGCACGAAGCACCAGAACAACGCGCCCAGAGTCGCCGATTTTGATTGCGTCAGAAAATTCCCGAGTGAGCAGGGCATCACGCAGGAAGAGGATCGCATTCTCGAGGACCATGTCTCCCTTGGGAATGTGACTCGCAGCTGGTTCTGCGGACTTGGCTTTCTTTGCGGCCTTGACCTCTGCATCTCGTTTGCGCTCCTCGGGAATTCGACGCTCTCGCAGCTCTTCCACTCGCTCCGCATCAGCGTAGGTGGTGTAGATCTCTTTCGCGTAGCTGACCAGGGTCGAATAGGAGTCAATAGACTCAGCGCAGGTCTCGAGCGATTTTTTCCCAGAGACAAGGAGCAAACAGTGAAGGACGCGAGCATACAGAGACACCATGATTAAATCACGGCAAGTGCGGAAGGGGGGGAGCGAGGTGAGTGTGATTGGCAGCCTGTCGAGTACGGTGTTGTGAAATCCGAGACTGCCTGGGCTGCGGACGGTGGATTTGCCAAGGTGGGTCTCGAGGACACCATGGCAGTCTGCAATCTTCGCATGGAAGAGCCCGGGCACTGGTACAATGTGTCTCCACGACTGCGGCCGGCTCTCATGCCCGAGGCGCGCCTGCAGAATTGAACGCTGACGCGCAATCGACAGTTGGTCTCCAGCAGTAAGCTGAAGATACTTGGCGTATTCAGGATCATCGGCCTTGATCCCCAGCACGCGCATAATTTCCTCCATTACTTCAATATTACCGATAATTGTGCTCTCGTCAATTTCCATCGTAGGCAGTGGGTGAATCGGGGTTTTGTGTACCTCAATCTTCTCGGCACTGACTGGAAGCGTAGCGTCGGTGTCTGCTTGCCATTTTGCGAAGCCTTCACCACCATGCCGCACGATGATGCGGACAATTGTGTGTATCAGGGCATTTTCGAAGAAAGCAGCTTCCGTGGGATTGAGGGAAATGTCGTCGATCGTGAGATGCTTCGCAGCGAAGATAGACTCGTCGAGGTCGGAGGTGAGTAGATTTTCCCGGCTTGCGTTATGCAATGGTATAAGAGTAGCGCAGGTGCCGTTCTCCTGAGCGTCTGCCTCGAAACATCAGATTGTTATCACTGCTAATCAAATTAATAATGCTCACTCTTGCGTCCTAGAATTTGCTCAGCAATGCGATTCATCAAGTTTATATTGTCGTATACGAGCATGTTCGTCCGGGAGGACGCAAGGGCTCGAATTGTTGCCATGCAAGCGTCTCGCAGGGTGCTGAAGATCCCAGGTCCGCGTGCGCGCCGTTTTCGCTTTTTCTCTTTGGCCTTCTTTGGCTTATTTTTCTCCTCGCCCTCACTTTCAGACGAATGGGCGGTGACATCGTCGACCTCATTGCTTGAATCAGCCTGGCAGAACGAGCGGAGATCAGTGCTTCGGAAGGGACCCACACACCCAAACACTTACCTCCACCTGTACCTCCTTTGGCATAAACGCTTTCGCAATTGTGGTTGTATACCCCAATGAAAATCCGTACAGCGACAAGACACTGTAGTGCTGTCTTTGGCCTCCCGTAGCTGCCAGGTACGTGCTCATAACAGCCTGCGCATAACTATTATTCTGACTGGACCCGCGCAGCAAAGTGAGTGCCGCGCAGCCTTTCATCTAACTTGCAAGTCAGTTCAAGCTAAGCCAAGCAAACGATTAGCGAACCAGCTCCTTCTTTTTCATGAACGCTTCCTTTGCCCGGGTCTTTTGGCGGGTGGTGGTCGAGAATGAGTCGAAAATTGCGAAAGCAGTTGGTGCTCTTTCCCGTAATGATTGAGTCAGGTTTGCCAGGCTGAAATCAAGGAAAAATCGCTCATTGACCGCTTTTTTAGCTTTGTTTAGGATTCCGGATATTGTGATAGCTCTCGCCTCCGAATACACCCTTTTAACAACGTGTTTGGTGGCCCACTCGTGCATGAAGTTCCGGGTGGTGTGATTATATCTTGAACTGGTCCAATATCCGAAAATTCGCTCTACAAGAGCGCGGTGAAAGAAGAACCCGTTCCAGCGCCAATCTGCAGTGAAGGTATTGTCTGGGTCGAAGACGTGGTCCATGAATTCTGCGAGGGACACGTCTGTCTTGTGCATTTCATCCAGAAACTTGGCAAACAAGTCATTCCGTGCGCGCAGCTTATCTTCTTTCATTTCCTCAGCAGTGTTGGCCTAATGGAAAATCAACTGTAAATACTACACTGAATTTGTGACGCACTTTAGCTGCCAAGGTCTGCTGCCGCTTCGACTGTTTGCGCGCATTCAAAAATCGCCTTTCAGTGTGAGGCGAATACAAGACATCTTCGCTGGTCGGATGTGGCTGCACATCCTCGTCGTCTGAAAACCCAGTTGGACCTATTACCGGGGGTGCGGAAGAGCTTCGTGGGTGGCGATATATCCGTCGCGGTCCACGAGCCGCTAGTGGTGAAGAGTCCCCAAATGTTTCGGCAGGCAGCAATTTCCGAGGCGGGATAGGGGTTTGTACCCCATCTTCGTCTTCGCTGCCGGAAAGTGGTTCAGGAGGGTCGGACGGAGGTAAACAATCGTCCGGTCCCTCAATATAATCCGACGAGAGGACCTGGTATCGATTTGCGGCGCGACTGCGAGACATGCGGAAACAAAAAAGGCAATTTGTTATTCGTCACTCTTCTCCATCTCACCACAACAGAAATTCGATTCCAATCCTTCAAAACGGTGAATGCCTCTCCTTCACTTCCCATACTGAGCTCAATTTGAATTAAATAGACTTCTGACCGCTCGAGATGGCACCCAAAAATGCGAGACTAGCAAAAGCCCCTAAAGCGCAGTCAGCTCCACGCTGGACCCTATTCACCGGAGGTCACCTCGAGTCGATTGAAAAGGAACTGGAGTCGCTTCCAGACTTGATTCGAGCCAAGTACTCCAAATGGACGGATGGAGCCAAGCCTTTTCAATTGGAATGCATGCGCGCGCAAAAACTGGGGACAAATGTCATCTTGCATGCAGCCACGGGTTCAGGAAAAACTGGGATTGCTGCAGGACCACACCTACTTCCTTCCAGTGCTGGAAAGGTTACACTTATGGTCTCACCGCTCCTCTCTCTTCACGCGGAGCAGGTAAGAAAATTATCTTTTCTCCGTGACATGATTCTGAAGCTGTTCGCAGGTCTCCACTTTTGAAACAGAATTCAACTTAAAAGCGACGGCAATCAACAGCTCCAATGGTGGTTGCACCCAAGAGAACTTGGAGGTAATTCCAGAACACTTGATCTGGACGGCGAGCTCATACTTCACCTAGAAAATTGTTGCGGGAGAATGGCAAATTGTAATGCTTTCTCCGGAGATGCTTCTTTCGCGACGGTTTATCGAAGGTGTCCTTCGCAAACCTGCCTTCGGTTCCCGATGCCTTTCGGTATTCATTGACAAGGCACACTGCATCTCCCATTGGGGTGCTTCTTTCCGCAAAAAATACGCTACAATTGGGATTATCCGCGCATTCCTTCCGCGAACAACTCCATTCATCGCAGTTACAGCAACTTTAACTCCCCGCGTTCACCAAGATTTGTTAACCAAACTCCAATTCGATCCGACCAATTACCTTTTTTGTACCATCGGAAACGATCGCTCTAACGTATCGCAAGTCATTCGCGCCATGGAACACCCCGCGAACTCGTACCGGGACTCGGATTTCATCGTTTCTTCGACAATGACCAAGCCCGAGGACATTAAGAAGGCATTTTTGTATACCGACGACATCAAGGAAGGAGGTAAACTTACCGACTACCTCAACGGGCGGGTCGCCGAGCGCTTCCGCGACCGCGGTCTTGTCCGTCCTTACAACGCAAGCATGTCGCTGGAATATCGAGCACATGTGATGAAGCTCTTCAAGGCTGGGGTCATACGTGTGCTCGTCTGCACCGACGCGGCGGGAATGGTGAGTTCCAAGCAATTAATCAAATCAATTTACTGAACCTTGTACGTCAGGGCTGCGATATTCCAGACATCGAGCTTGTCGTGCAATGGAAAATACCGCAGAACCTGTCGTCGTGGGTCCAGCGAGCTGGACGCGCTGCGCGCGGGCCCGGGACAAGCGGGATGGCCGTCATGCTAGTGGAAAAATCCGCATTCGAGGTTGCTCCCCTTGGCGTTGACCCAGCTGTGTCCACAAGTCAGCCAACTCGAGGCCGCGGCCGTGGGCGGGGTAATGGGCTTCGTGGACGCGGTGGAAACAGCGGGCGGGGAGGAAAAGCACTCGGGAAGGATTACGCGGAAACCCACGGACTGAAGCGAGGATCGCACAATGGCACGCACGATGGTGTGGCTGAGCTGGACACGTCAAATTCTAGTGCAGAGATCCCCCAAGATGCGCCCGCAGAGGGACTTTATGCACTAATTCAGGCAACCATTTGCCGCCGTAAAATTCTTTCACGGATCTTCAAAAATCCAGTCCCTAGTACGATCTTCTTTTAGCATAGTTTGCGGGCTTAGCTGACACCTTTTAAAGCTGTACCCGCCATTATTTGCTGCGATATCTGCAATCCCAAGCTGTTTGACGAAGTACGACCCCCGAAGCCAGTTCGCGCTACCCGGCAGAAAGGGATTCGCAAGGGTCCCCCGGTGGACTCTGTGCGGCAGGCCCTCTTCACGTGGCGGCGTAACATCAAGAAAATGCATTTCCCTCACGCCATGTTTGCCCCACACGCCATTCTCGATGACGATACATGCGAGACCCTTGCGTCTATTGGGCCTGTCGAAGATATTTCAAAGTTACAGCAGCTCCTGCAATCGTGCTGGTCGCGCTGGGACGAATTCGGTGTACATCTATTTGTATACATGAAGGGACTCGACATTCCTGCATTACCTCTTCCACCAACTCGAAAAAAAACGGCCCCTGTGCCTGAAGATACGCCCCTCGCGTCCACCAGCGTCCCGTCCCCATTCCCAGCTCAAAATCCGGAACTACCGTCACGAGCCACGGCGTCGACGAAGCGCCAAGATCCAATACATAATACGCCCGCAGATTTCGCTGCACCACCGAAAAAACGTCGGGGACGGCCCAAATCGACACATACACCCCAGGGATCTGCTCCGACACTGCCCGCAGTAGCGCCCCCACTTCCTCGGCCGATGCATCGAGGATATGGTGCACTATTCTTGCCTCCACAGTCCCCAGCCACATACTCCGCCTATTCCGATTTTTCGCCTCCTCCTTTGGCCACACCACCTCGTTTCTCCGCACAGGACCCGCGGTATTACCCACCTTCCGCACCTTCATTCCATCCGAGCCCGTTTGCGTACCTGAGCCCAGCCGCTGGCTACAATTCCCCCTACCCCTATTTATCTCCTTCAATGTTTTCTCCTGTCTCTAATCCTCCTTCTACACCCTCAAACTCGAACTGTTATTCCAACAACCTTCCACTGGTCTCTTTCCATGGCTCTCCGGGTCTCTATGCGCCACCGATGTGGCAGGACCACGCTCGCGAAAGCCAGCCCGATTTAGCAGGTGGCAGCGCACAGCCACATTTGGACCTCAATCGGGACGACACCACAAGAACTTCTTAGTCGCGGCCCATGGCGGCGCGGGAGAGCTCATTTGAACATTGAATATGTGTTGTATATTGCTACTACATGTTACTGTGCGGTCAAAGGTCCAGAATGTGTATTTTTTCACCCAAAAAACAAGTTGAGCTTGATCGATAGAGAATCAAAAATTATCCAACTTCAATTGAGAGACTTTGAGAGATTTTTTGCGACTTTTCGATGTTTTTTGACCAAGTCCGCACCTTTCATTTGGCGGGATCACCAAAACATGCGACGAGGGGCCCAGCCGGTAAATCAATTCTCTTGTGCCTGTGATTGTTGAGTTGTTTGATTGTTGATTTACCGGATGGGGACGAGCCTAAGAGAAACCCAGCACAGGCGGTGTTCACAATCGTAACAAATCGTAACAAGGCTTTCCTCTACGAAAAGAACACCATACCAAGGGCGCGTTCTAAAATCTCAATACTGCGATCTTGACAGACACCTTGAAGCATCTCACTCCCTATCAGTGATTCAAGATTCGAACTCTCCCTCTTTTGGCATCCGAGATTGGATCCCAGCCAACATCACACTTCCTGCGTCCTCAAGACCGCCCCTTTGACTTTGTCGTTACTATCATCGGCGCCCACAAAAACACGGATTCCGTTCTATGTCCAACCACAGAGCTCGTTCTTCGCCAAACACACGGAATTCGTTCGCAAACTCTACCTGCTGTGCTCTTCTGGGATTTACGCTATGGTTCGGGAACATGCGTCAAAACAATGGGCACCCATTGTCCATGTCTTCATCAGCATTTCCACAGGCACCACTGGCGCTCGGTTTCTTTAAGTGCCGGAGCTTCTAGTCACCGCAACACCCTTAGTGCGGCCGCGTCCTTCTCTTTACGAAAACCATACCAACCGCTCTCAAATTCTGTAATCCCGCCTCCAGGCTTTGATTCGCAGTGACACGCCTACGACTGGAATTTATTCGGCTTCAAGTCGGACTCTTCTTCGTCTCCTGGGTGTGAAAAGTTCTCCACTCTGACACAAATTATTCAACCTTTCACCCTGCTTCCGGCGTCTGCTGTGGATCCGGAACATTTCAGAACCACCCTGTCTCCATCGCCATCAACTTACTACAGGCAGACATCCCTACCTAACTAGGTGTCGCGAGTCATTTCTTCGAGGGCCGATCGGGTGCAGCAGAAATTTTCCACGGCGACGACTACCGGCTCAACGTGTCTTCTACTACACGAAAACCATACCGACCCGGGTGCCAACTTCTAATGTACGCTCCGCTCCACCTTTACTCCCATAGCGAGACGAGACGATCATCGCGAGTCTGCGACTGAAATTCTTTTGGCTTCGTCAGACTTTTCGTCTTTCGCATATACCTCGACCGTAGCATCTCCTGGCATCCATCACATCTCTCGGATTGGAAGTTCTTCTAGTGTTCCTCTTGACATCGATGCGCTTCCCGCCTCCGCTACGAATCGACTCGCAACATAACATTCATCGTGCCGCTAATAATGACCAAATAATGTCGATGGAACAAGCCCAGCTGGGCACAAATCGACCGTTTTTCGCTCCCGGCAAGTCCAGCTGGGCACACTTGGCCGTTTTCCGTTCTCGTAACCCTCCGTTCCTCTACCGCGCCACGGACATACGGCGGAGCCGAATTGGACCTTAGCTCGGTTCACCTAACTAACCTGCTTGGGATGCTGTGCTCATCCGGGGATTTGGACTCGACGGGCCGGCTTGCATGCCTCGCCTTCCCACAGGTTATGCCAACTGGGTTTTCCAAGTCCTCTGCAACAGGATGATCCCCCGGTTCAGAAAACTTCCGAATATCGTCTACCTCAGAGAGACTACAACTGCAAAATGCCAAATGGATCTTGGGTTCCTGTTCCTGACGCGGCAGGGTCCGAGTCGTTACATCCCAACTTTGGACACTTCGCCGCCTCGTTACGCAGCTTCAACTCAAGACGCAAGAATCCAGAATGAGACAGGAGGAGCTTTCACAAGTCGGCAAGGAAATCTTTGAAGCCATTCACGAATCACGAATAACGATCTTGGCAATGGCCGCCAGATGTCCCCCCGCAATCAATTGATGTCGGTTTCGCGGTCAGCTCGCGAGTGTCAAACGCGAACTACGTTGCGACCTGTGATGGACGGAGGTTCAATGTCCAACGTTCAGCAGGCTTCACTTCTGTCAAACCTCCCAATGGCGACTCAATTTTGTAGTCTTCGGCAAGCCTCGATCCCACTTGGCACTTGTATTTCTATGCCAAGCTGCGTTCCGCGATGCCGTCTTTCGCGTATGCATTGCTGACGTGATTCCACACACTCAGTGGCAAACTGCGCGCCGCAAAGCCTTCCTTCGCGTACGCACTACCGACGGGACGGTCAAAACCTCGAGACGCGATACGCGATACCCTTGGAAACGCTTGCGGCGGGGCCTTTAGCACTCCAGATGACGGTCCAGCTAACTTACCTATTGTATTTGTTATACAAAGAAATTCGTGCAAGTGCACCCGTCGCAACGTTTTGAGAATTTTATGTGTGTGATTGACGCCCGCGTGTGGAGATATTTCAGTTATCAGTCTAGGTTATTTCTATATGCGTCCGTGATCGCGGGCTTTCTGTTCTCTTCACTCCCTCTTCTCTCGTTCGTTTCTCGCTTGCTTTCGGATTGCTATCGTATACCCGGCCCTTGCCTACATATGGCACAAGCTCTATTCGATGAACACCCTCTCGAACAATATTTACGAGGTGCCGTAGATTTGGCGGTTTGCTGTTCCGTTGTCTCACTAGCGGAATTTACAGCTGCGGGTGAGCCCCCAGAAATAATGCCCGGCTCTGCGCCAGAGTTCGTGGAGGACTACCATTACGAGGAGCTGGACGACGAGGAAGTAGAAGCAGAGTGGCGTCCGGATCTGCTTGTTCAACTTGTTGAGGTGGGTCTTCCGTCTGTGCACTCGAACATAACCTTCATGTATTCCTCCTCGATGTAGCTGGTAAAGTCTGTCTTTACGCCCCCTCCGCAGTCGTCTCTCTTCGCGGAGCGGTTCAAATACGACGTGATATCGTCCTCGCTGCTGTCCACGACTCTTCCGGTGCCTAATGCCCACCGCCGGTCCATATCCCCCTCTCTCCCCGGCAAGCTCAAGCTCGACATCCCCCCGTCCAACCCTCCTCACCTCCACCTCGATTTCCGCCTCCTCTCCCTCCTCTGCGGCCTCGCCGCTCTCTTCCTCGCCACAGGCCTCTATTTCTTCGCTATCGTTGCCCTCGGAGGCGCAGCAATATATTTGTATAATCACTCCGACAATGCGAAACCCGACTCGTCGTCTGTGCGTGGCTGCTTGCATTATCCGTTCCGTGCCGTATCTCACGACAGTCACTATTAGACTACCATGGAGGCTTTAACTGAACTAATAACCGCAAATGCCCAATGGGACTCGGTCGTACAAGATACTGTTACTTTACTCGAGAAGGAGGAAGAGAGGTTCGTCTGGTTGTTGTGCCGCGGAGTAGCTTTATTTACTTGCGCGCAGCCCACCGTCTCCGGTATCCGCTATCCGTCTTTCTCTACACTCCTCCCTCCACACCACGCAAACCCAATGCGACAATGTCCGCCACCTCGTCGCTGCTCTCACCGCGCCGCTCGAGGCCGCACAACTGGCTGAGATGTACGCCCCACCGTCTCCTCGACATTCCTTAATACTCCCCGCCTCCCCAACGCCCTTCCCCGAAAGCAGAGACAGAGACAAGCGGTCGACGTGGGCCGGCGCGCCCCCAGGCATGCACGTCCTCAAAAACCGCGACAGACGGCGCTCCGACCTCTCCAGCATCCTCCCCCTCGGTACGTCCTTGCCCGGGAGCAGCAGCCATAGCGCACCGACCACCCCGCGTCTCGGGGACGTCCAAGAAGAGGGCGCCGAGTCTGAGTCGAGGCAGCCATTCGGCCCCGCCGCGCTCGACCTGCACCGGCGGAGGCGTGTCTCCGGCGTCGAGACCCTCGGGCTGCGGCTGCATCCACAGAGCGGAAACACATACACGCCACCGCGCACGCCGCAGTCGGGGTCCTCGACGGTCTCGCACGCGTCGCGCTTCACGACGATGCAGTCCGTGCGGCATCCGCTTGCGCTCTCCGCGCTGTACCATGCGCTCGACGGCGCGCTCGCGTCGAAGCGCTACGCGTGTTCGCACCTCCTCGCGCTGCGCTTCGGCGACCTGGACGACGAGGGCTACTGGGAGGACGTCCGGAGCGTGATGGAGCTGCTCACCAGCACGTTTGCGGACACGGCTGCAAGACTTGAGGCCGCGCTTGCGGATGCACATCGGCAGCAAGAGGCGGAGTTTGATATTGCCCTGGACCCGGTACCAAGCAGAGCCGAGCCTCCCTTGGAGAACCCGCCGCCGCGGACGACAGGGTCAATGTTGAGCTCGTTCGCACCCGTCCCTACACACCTGACGCGCTTCGCGGCGCATGTCGACGCCATTTCTTCCGCGCTCGACGACGCGCGCGATCACCTCGCAGAGTGCGTCGCCGCGTTGCGCGAGAAGTCCCCTGCGCCCGAACTTCGGCGGCGGCGTTCACGCACATTTTCCCTATCCCGGCTCGGGGGTGGGGGAAGTGCGGCCGATGTGCAGCCACCCGCGGAGCCGCTGGCGCTGCAGGCGTACGAGCGGCTGCGGCGCGAACTCGGGCTGGCGCTGAGGGAGTGCGAGCGGGGGCGCGACCGGCTGCTTGATATCGTCTCGCCGCCCGCGCCTGCAGAAACCGCGGCAGAGAGCGAAGAGGAAGGCGTGCCGTCGCTGGGACACGACGGGAGCGATGAGTGCGACGAGGCGTCGTCGGACCGGCCCGAAGAAGCAACGCCGCTTGAGGACCAGCACCGCGACTCTGTCGTTGTGGCGCCTGGGGACGGGGTCGAGGTGGACGACGCGACGGCGCATCTACTGCACGGCGCGTCGGCGCTGCATTTACCGCTACCCGGAGCGGAGCAGGTGTTCGAGAGCGATGCGGAAGTGGGGCTGTTTACGCGCGAGCGGTCGAAGCTCACGCGGGAGGAGCGGATAAAGCTTGCCAAGGAGCGGAGGGAGGCTGGGGCGCGGCTGAGTGTGCCGAAAGCGGATGCGTCGGAAGAACTACCGCTGGAGCGCGAGAAGTGGGGACTGGGGGGTGAGGTTGTGCAGGAGCTGAAAGATGTGATCTGGAAGGTGGGAGAGCGGCGGAGGAAGATGGCGAGCATGTCCTAGCATTAGTTGGTTAGGTTTACGACTACATTTACGTTACCTCTCGGTCCAAGCGCGAATTATTGATGGGGGATCAGCAATCAGGTCGGTTTACGTTTCTCTTGCTCTCTGACCCAAACTGAGAACTCTCTCAAGGCGGAATGTCGGGCATTCATTGTGTTTTCTGTGCGCTTCTTCAGTTCTGCCGCTGCGGCCCGCAGAATAGCCGGATCGCGGCCCGAGATACGTATATAGGCTTGAGGGGACCATTGCATCTGCATGGATTCATTCGGAAACACATCCCCCTTTGCTTCGAACCCTCTCGAAACAAAGGCCGATCTTGCGCAATTTCTCACCGGCCTTCTCGACCCCTTGGCTGCGCACACCTCTCCGGGCGGCGCGAGAATCCACCTCGGCCACACCGCAACCCACTACGACGAGTCCGCCGCCCAGCTCGAGGGGTTCTCGCGGCCCATCTGGGGCCTCGCATCTCTGCTTGCTGGGGGTGGAGTGTACGCGGGCACGCAACGTTGGGTCGACGGGTTCGCGAATGGGTGCGACCCGAGCCATGCCGAGTTCTGGGGTGACATGCGCGACAAGGACCAGCGCATGGTTGAGTGCTCGGCTATTGGGTTCTCCATTGCGGTTGCACGGGAACAACTTTGGGACCCGTTGAGTGCGGAGGCGAAGGCGAATGTGGAACGCTGGCTCGGCGGGATGAACGACAAGGAAATGCCCAACACTAATTGGTAAGTAGCACTTGCACTTTTATTGCAGTTGCCGAACTACAACCAATTGCTAATTTGAACCAGGCTGTGGTTTCGCGTGAGTTCTCTGTATCCCAATCGCAATTGGTTCTCATATGATTAATGAGAAGGTCTTTGCGAATCTCGGGTTATCCAAGGCTGGGTCATCTCGGTTCGACGCGAAGCGCATGAAGGCTGATTTGGACCACCTCGACACGTTCTATATCGGAGATGGCTGGTCGCGCGATGGTCCGGAGGGTGTCGTTCAGCTTGACTACTATTCTTCGTCTTTTGCAATCCAGTTCGCTCAGTTGGCGTATTCCAAAATTGCCGCGGCGGAGGATCCAGTGCGCTGTGAAGAATATCGCAACAGAGCGCGTCAATTTGCGCTAGATTTCGTGCACTATTTCGATGCCGAAGGTTTGACGCTTCTTCGTTTTTTTGACCACGGTTATTGAATTTTCTAGGACGCGCAATCCCGTTTGGCAGAAGCTTGACCTACCGCTTTGCCATGTCGTCTTTCTGGGGTGCCATCGCTTTCGCTGATGTCGAACTTCCCGCCCCGTTGACTTGGGGCGTCATCAAAGGCCTCCAGCTCCGCAATATCCGCTACTGGGCCAAACAGGCTGGCGCGTATTATCCCGACGGAACCCTCACCATCGGCTACTGCTATCCTAACCACAACATGACGGAAAACTACAACTCCCCGGGTTCCCCATACTGGTGCTGCAAATCCTTCGTCACCCTCTCTCTCCCAGAAACACACCCATTCTGGGCGGCAAAAGAGGAGCCCTACCCCGCCGCGCTGCTCAACACCGTCAAAGCGCTCGCACACCCATTCCACATCGCGACCAATCTCGGCGGGCACACATACATCCTCTCCTCAGGCCAGCAGTGTTCGTACCCCGTCAAGCAGGGCCCCGCAAAGTACGGCAAGCTCGCGTACTCGTCCGCGTTCGGGTACAGCGTGCCCGTGGGGAGCGGCACGCTCGAGGAGCTCGGCGGGGACAACACGCTCGCGCTGAGCGACGACGGCGGGGAGACGTGGAAGTGCCGCCGCGACACGCGCGAGGCGCGCCTTGAGGGCCCCGCTGGGGGGAGTGGTGCGCGCAATGTGGTACCCGTGGGCCGACGTCGCTGTCGAGACATGGCTCGTGCCCCCAACACGCGAGGCGCCGCTGTGGCATCTCCGGGTGCACCGCGTCCGAACGGGGCGCGCGCTGACGTCGGCGGAGGGAGGGTTTGCGATTTATGGGCAGCGCGCGGACGGCCGGGCGCTGGAACCCGCGCCGGTGGACGGGGAGGCGTTTGGGACGATGGCAGAGGCGGGGAGCGCGCGCGCGGCGTCGCGGGCGGGTGTTTCTGGCATCGTCGACTTCAGTGCGCAGGCGAGGAAGGGGACGGCTCTGAGGACGGATGCGAATTCGAACTTGATGGTTGCGCGTGCGGTGCTGCCCACGCTTATTGGGGAGCATGAGCAGAGCGTCTCTGACATTTGGCTTGTGACTGCCGTTTTTGCTCTTCCTAGCGTTGGGACCCACGAGGGTGCAGCGGAGGGATGGTTGAAGGAGTGGGAGAAACGGCCTATTGTACCTCAGGAAATCGCGGCGTTGATGAAGGCGTAGCGTCACTTCAGATTCCAGAAGAAAGCTTGTATTATTATTCTTATCAGTCGCACTTGGTTGATGTGGCCTGGACGTGTTTCTACGACGCGTCCTTCATCGGTCAGGTGACCGCGATAGGACAACTCTGTAGGAAAAATCGCAGGGAAAAAAATAGGCTACTATAGGATTATACCCTCCTCTATCGGAACTTTATTTATTCCTTGAGGCTCGGAGCCCATTTCGAATCGAGTGCATGTTATAAGGTTTGGCTGGTGGCTGTGCAAGCTTCCCAAACCCGCCACCACGATGGACGCTGCAAAATATTGCATCGTCCGTATCTCCGAAGCTTACTCTTGGTGTCACTCAAATGTTCCTCAGGATCCTGGTCCCGATGTCACGAGACGGAGCAGGACTCCTTGTCCTCGGCGATCAATGCAAACCATTCTTACCATTCGGGCGGCCAATGTCCGAATTCTGCTTGAAATGCAGAGTCACGCCAGCCTTCGCCTCGTTCCTCGACGCGCCACCCCTTTCCCTGCTTTAAAGCACTGCTCACGAGCAACGACGTCCCTCTCGAATCCGAAATACCATCGGTCCGCAGAGCGATCCACAATGCAGTCTCGAATTTCAAGGACCAGACGAGTGGCTTGGATGCGGACATAGATGTTTGAATGCCTATATGATAACTTGAAGGCCACCCTGGCACAGTTGGTTCGAAGGCGTGACGAGACCACAGAACAGATTTGCCAGTATCGCGCTATTCTGTCTCCAGTGCGCCGTATACCCGCCGAGCTCATCTACGAAATATTCACCTGGACGTTGGCGAGCAGTGGGTCATCTAGCGCTTCTCGCGAGCCTCCGTGGTTCCTCGGTCAAATCTGTCAACTTTAGCGGCACTGTGCTCTCGTGTACGCTCCGCTCTGGACCCTGCCCTCGTCGCCTCCGTAAACAGCCACGCCCTGTCCAGCATCCAGGTCAGCTCTTGCGCTCCACCAACGCACCATTGGATATCCATTGGTCGACGTGAACAGCGATGTTGATCCTCGCTTGTTGGATTTGGTTCTCCCTCATTGCGGTCGCTGGGTAGCTGGTGCCTCAATGAACCCGAGACCAATATGTACCCCATTGGCTGCAGCGTGTGCACCTGCCTAATTTGGAGCAAGTTGAACTCGTTTGCGGTTATGGCTTTTTTCAAATGTTTTCAAATGCTCTGGGAAGCTTCGTCGAGTTATCTTGCGTGCCACTCACGGGCCGCCCATAGGCCTCGGGATTCCCTGGCGACAAATCACACACTATCGAGGTACATCCACCCGAGCGGGTCAACTCGACATCCTCAAGGCGGCTCCCAATCTCATGGAATGTTCGATAGCGATCGATGACTACGAGCTCTCGTACTCCAACGCTGATTCCGTTGTAACATTGCCGCACCTTCGCCGACTCGACGTGCAAGAACAGGACTTCTACTCCACCTCATAGTACCATCGCTTGAGCAACTCCAAACACCGTTCCTACCCCTCACTGGCCTCTCCCCTCTCCCCTTTTGTTGGTCGTTCATCCTGCGCGTTGAAAAGCTCGTTTTAATGCCTTGCACGATTGGTGTCGAACTTTACAGCCTCTTACTCTGCCTCCCAAGTCTCGCATCTCCTCATCCACCCGAATCCCGTAGTTCGCAAAAGGGAGGGGAGGGTGTGCTGTTCAATGCCCTGGCTATGTTGAAGTCCTCCGTTGCCTCTGCCCCAACCTCAATTCGCTCGTGTACGGGATCAGCGAAGACTTCCCCCATCGCTCATTCTTCGCCATGGCACGGTCGCGATTCCAATCGGCCCACTTGACGACTCTGCGCCTGTTCGATACGCATGATTTGATTTCCTATTCTGCTTCGTGCAACGCAGACTCTCAACTCAAGTGCTTGCGCGATGACGGACTTGATGCAACGCTTCTCAGCCGGTCTGAGGTTCAGCTCTTCAAACAGCAGACTGATTGCTTTGCCTTTTGATTGCGTTGCCGCCGGCCGGAAAGGAATCCATGTTTTCTGGTGGCACGCGAGCCGCTCGGTGTATTGACTGGAATAGAGATGATACGAGACAAAGGACTCGATGCAGTGACCAATGTTTTTGGGTGGATGTGGTCAACCTGTAAATATAATACGCCTTTTCAAATTTGTTTTATT
This sequence comes from Mycena galopus ATCC 62051, assembly GCA_014925785.1. Classification (NCBI taxonomy): domain Eukaryota; kingdom Fungi; phylum Basidiomycota; class Agaricomycetes; order Agaricales; family Mycenaceae; genus Mycena; species Mycena galopus. Next base: position 876,188 of record WIQG01000038.1, on the reverse strand, counting down.
GAACGTGCTTCGTGTTTGATGCAATTAACGCCCTTGAGTTGACAGCACTGGTTTCATTCCCGTGGTTTGGCACTCTGACTATCGGTTCTTTTGCGTCTGGATTGGCAGTTTGGTGTGGAATGCAGCATTTTCCCATTTCGACTCCGTCACCACCTGGCCCGATCGCGAAGCAACTGTTCGCGTACACCAGAGCGTGAATCCAAATGCGAAGATGGCCCGGTCGAAATTCGACATGTCTTGACGATTTTGGAGAAATTTTCCTAGTAGGTGCGAAAGCTCGGAACACGCGAAGCCAATGAATTTTCGTGAAGCATATACACATTCCAATGCGGCAGCAGTATCTACACTTGTACAACTAAATACAGAGCAAACTTTTTGTCTTCCAACGATACATTTTTCGTGATGATCGATGAACACCCACCAACCTTGGATGTTGCGCTCGATGACAATTTTCTCGACAACGCTTCTTTCTGCTCTCGATAATCCTGCGTGGCTGCGGTGGCCGTGCATTCCATCAAACAGCGCTCGGCTCCTTCTGGCTGGCGAACGAATAGCTCGCCTTGGATCTTAGAGACTGCAGGGCGCTTGATGAGTGTCACGTTGCGGCGGTGATGATGAAAGGTCGAAACGGACAGCAGTGGATTGAGATCCGGCCTTCTCCTCGTCCTCCCCGTCTCTGTTGAACTCTTGGGTCGTGTCGATCTTGATGGAAATGTTGGGACGCTGGTTTGGGCGCGAGCGGAATGAGGGAACGAGGATGAGAATGCCGCTACAAGTGGGACGCACCTTCGATGCCATTGAAAGCGATGCAGTATTCTTGGGGAACTCCCGCAGCGATAGCGACAAGTTCTCGCTTGTGGTATGGATCCCGTCGGCGGCGCCTCGGATCGATTTTCTTGCGTTCAGAGTGGCGAGAAGAGAGTTGCAGTAAACTGGCAATGGGAAGCGTCAGTAGAAACTGAAGTACGGTGAAGATGGGACTGACGTCGGCCCATGCAGAAAAAGAAGAGGATGTAAATGAATGTGTTACCTGCGACGCAGATCTGAAAGAACATCAGTGAAGAGACCGCAATGAGGACAAAGCACACACAGAGATCAGGGACCCGATTGCACAGAGGCTGATGATGACGGGTCAGCACGGAAACAACACTACGAAGCTCGACCTAACCTTGTAACTGCGCCCGTGTTGACCGCAAATATAGTCTGGGGGCGGTATAAGGTGAATCCCGCTGCTAGAGGTTGCGGCACTCACTAGTTTCCGAATCATGGTGTCGGAACTAAATCGTCGTCAGAAACTCGCCGGAGACGGATTATGAGGGTAAAGCACCGATGGAAGCCGGTGCGGGAGCGGTGCAGAAGCCATGTTAACGTGCCGGCAATGAATACATCCCCGGCAGCCGCTAGGGCGTTGACCGTAATGGACAGAGCCTGGAAGATGGCGAAAATAAGGTCGCGCCCAATATATAGGAGAGATAAATCGACCTTGAGTTCGGCCAGTTCCAGGAAAGTATGCAGGCGAAGACTGAAGGAAAGGTCTCGGTTGGGGGAAGGAGTCAAAACGTAGTAGCTTACGAGAAAGCGACGTAGGCTGGTCATCGAACGGTTAAATTCAAAAGGCGGTTGGGAATAAGAACGCGACGAACCGAGGACGCAACCTTCGGAGAAGGGTTGACGGTGATCAGCACAAGAAATCCACACCTTCTTTGAAAATCGCATACCGAATTCACCCGAGACTAGGAGTAGCTGCGCGGCTCGTCAGACAAATGGATAGAGGGACAGAGACGGGCGGTTTGAACGTACAGCGATACCAGTGAGCCAAATATTGCCATTGCTCACTGCACAGAGGTCAAGTCGCAACAGAGGAAGGTCGAAGATAAAGCGCACATCGCCATATACGTAGGGTCAAGAAGCTGACAGGGATGAGATGCAGCGCATCATCGAGAGAAGAGCGTTTGCGAACCTTTGAACCAGTAGTGCCGTGAGACCCTGTGAAGATCGCCCTTACGTCGAAGACACAAGTGGGATCCGCAGAAGGCACGTACATTGAAGAGAACCTCCACCTACATCAAAATTGAGTTGAGAGATAGAGATATACCCAACACGTTGGCGCACCAGCAAGCTCCTGCGCCTCGAGTATGAGTGGGCTTCGGCGAAAGACAGAGAGAATCATACCATACGATCTGGCCAAGTTCCGCGGCGTTGTCATAATTCGTGATTAGATAGGTATAGACTTTGCGCAGAGGATGCTAAGGAAGGGCAAAATCAAGATTGAAACATGCATACGAGTATGCGAGATGAGTGCTTGGTGCACGGTGTCGAACATCAGGACAGCGCCGACCTATTGTACCTCAGATCAGCTGTCTAGCGGAGAGGGAGGAACGACGGACGAGGAGCTTCAAAGGCCATCTGTCGTTCTGGTGCGTATAGTACCACCTGAATGACTCCGTCTAAGATAGGCAATTAAATAGAGAACGACGAAACGCACCAAGCCTGAACACATGAAACTAAAGAAATATTACTCGGGGAAGAGCTCGGAAAAAGCACGACGAACCTCCGTGAAGTCTAGGTGGCAACGATGGATGAACTGTGCAGCAAAGAGCGGGGCAGGCTTACCCGGCGGCAACAACAACCCCGATGAAGCCGACTCCGAGCCTACAAAGGTTATGAGGTCAGTCAAATGAAAACAATAAAGGTAAAACAGAACGAACGTTTTATCAAGATGGTAACTGACAGCCATGGTGAACGGCGCGCGGGAGTGAATGAGTGAAGAGTGCGGGGAGAAAGCTGAGGGAATGGAAGGAAAACGGCGCAATAAAAGGGAGGAAAGTGCAGAAGGAAGAAAAGCGGGAGGCAAGAAGCGTGGTTTTTAAGGTACAAAGGTCTTACTCGTGGGCTGGGTTCTTTCCCCACAAAGAAAGCTAGAAGCCTCAGACGATCCGCAAAAAAGTCTACCGGACCCGATGTACATGTGTCTCGACCTGGGCTCGTTCTCGTTGACATAGGTACACTGAGGTAAGAAAGAGTTTCATAGACACGAAAAATGAAATCCTGCCAAAGTCCCTTAGACTCGGACATAATTTCGGGCCAGCATCGTCGAGAGACGACGAAGACTTCGTCGGATACAGAGCTTGAAACAGAGTCAACTCAAGTCGACTCAAGAATTCTGAGGCGGAAGCTTGCGGGCCAAGGGAGAAGCTGAAATGTGGAGTTCAGCGCACGGAAAGGACGTACAAATCCGCCACGTGAAGTGTTTGCCGCCATTCGGCCGCATTGGTGCCAGGCGGCGCCGTCTTTGTTGGGTACTTTGTTCTATTGGAAAATCCACGCCCGCCGTGTGGCGGACAAGTGACAATTGAGAAAAGGGAAGGGTAGTAATCCAATAAGTATTAACGGCCGGTCGAATGGTCCGATACCCAGGCTGCTTCCGCCGCCGAGCAAGGGATCCACCTGGTGCCAACGCGCTTTGCTGCGTAGGTGTATAATCGAGATGCGACTCCAAAGAATTCTAGCTGTTGCTCTGAATCCAAAGCTATCAAGAAGGGGGTCATGTCCCCGAAATTCATTAGGGTGAATCTTTCGAACTGGACGTTGAAGCAATGGAGGGGCGGAAATGCGCCAATGAAGTCCATTGCCCAGCGATCGGCAAGAAAATCCTGTTCAGTCGTCTATGTAAGCCGTATCAGCTGGTTTAATCCTGTGAGGTACTTCGTATCTCACCTTCTCATCAACAGAGACCGTCAAGCAAGATAGAGAAGGAAGTGTTGCAGCGAGGAGTTGGGGTCCTATTTGGCGCAACCAACTCATGTTAATCTGTAACCGTTCTATGGTGGCAGTGGACTTGGTGAGGCAGCTGATGCGGCGCGGTTGGATTTGGAGGATATTTCGAAGGTCTACCGTGACCGTGGTGAGATCGATATTTGGAAGGATCTTGACTTCCCGGATGGGGCGCCCAGGGACGAGCGCTTCTACGAGAGAAAAGGGGGCGCAGATCTTTGTAAGATATCGCATTTCAACTTTCCCAAAGTCGTCCTGGCCCCCTTCCCAAGGCACTGTCAAGTTTGATAAGGACGAGTGGCGGGTGATGAAGTTTCCAACTTGGGAAGTGTAGTGAAAGTCGGTCGAAAAACTACGAAGTTGAAAGGGACAAGGGTCGGGCAGGATCCATTGGCAAGACGACACCGATGCTTCTCCCATGAATATTTCCAACGATTGCAGGTTGCAAAGGATTTCCAGCGTCTCTTGTATGACACCAAGGAAACTTCCGGCTTCCTCGCACCGTATGGAAAGACGGCGAACGCGTGCTGCCAGGGTTGGATTGTCTATGAGGCTGAAACAAGCCTTCAAAGAGCCAGTGTTTGTGAGCCGCAAGACTCGATACAACGCGTTTAGTGCGTGAGGTTGAAATGTTTTGCATGCGCCACAGACAGATACCAAATCCGCGAGCGGAACGTAGCAGAGAATATCGTCGAGAGTATCAAGAGGTAAATGCGCCAAAGGCGAACGGGACATGGCGGTTTGCATGGAGTTGAAAGGCGTGTGAACTGTCCTAGGCTCGGATGCAAGGCCAAATACTCATTCTTCATGGCTGAACCACAAACGGACGTTTCGCGTCCCTCAGCTCTACCGACTGCCAACTTTCTGCAGCGAGGAACCGCATCGCAATCTCTGGTAGACCAAAATTCTACAGAATATCTCGATACTATCGAGGAAGAATGGAACAAGAAAGTTGATTTGGAGGTCGAGACTTTACTGGACGGCATGGTCGACCTGGTCGGCCTCGCGTCCATTGGGGACAAGGATAAATTTCGTATCGCGCAGGAGTCATTTCAGGCTCAAACCCGCGCCGAATCCATGGTATGCGCTAGCTGCAGTGCGGTTCAAACCAATAAATAACTCTGCCGATTGCAAGGTTCGGGCGGCAAATTCTCTCCTTTCAATCACGCATTCCATGAAACTCCTTTTACTCCTCTCTGACGAGGCGCAGATTGCTCACAGAAGAGATGCGGAGCTCAAGACTGTGCAAGAGGAGAAAGAAGACGCGCGCGCGCAAGTAGCTGCCTTATTAGATGAACTCATTCGGCGACCAGATGAGAAAGGTCTGCATGACGTGAAAGCAGGGACTACTGCGTAGAGGGTCATCCCGACTGCTCATTTGAGCTGCCTCTATCCTCGACGATGAAGGCCGCGCATTCAATTGTACTGATGCTCCCAAGCCATCTTCCAGTCCATTGGCAAAACCGCTTTGCATACTCGCCTCGCGTCAGAAGGTGTAGAACAGATGAAATTTGTGATTATTTTTGGAAGCGATAGGTCGCGTCGACAGGCACGAATAAGACCACGTCTTTGTAACTTTTCATTCAATTGAGTGCATTGAAGACGTCCACCAGAAATAAAGCCATGTACCAACTGGTACGACAATAAAGAGAAGATAATGCTACGGAGATGCCCTGATTAAATTGTCCGCGTCTCATGCTAGGAGGTATGAATGCCCAGGGCTCAGTCATCACAGGAGGATCGTGAATGTCATGGCGCATGCGGTCAGCGCGGCGACGAACGGCCAGATGCGGGTGTCAATGGGGCCTACGGCCACAGCGCTAGAGCCCGACTGCGAGGGGGAGGGGGCGGAGGAGTTCGCGGCGCTGTTCGACTTGGCGGGAGAAGAAGGAACCGCGGATGACTTGGACGTTCCGGACGTCCCGGACGGGGTCGAAGCGGTTCCACTGGGGTTCGAAGGCGCACTAGGGGCGGAGGCGGAGGCCGAGTTGGATCCCGATCCCGTAGTACCAGAGCTGGAGGTAGTGGTGGTGTTGGTTGCGTCGAAGGTAGGAGGGGGGACTGCAGTTGAAGGGTCCACAAGTGCGCCAGTCCCGTAGAACACGGTGGTTCCATCGGATGCCTTCTCCGACAGCGTCGCATTGGTGGAAGAGCCATCTGCTGCGGCGATCGTGAAACGGGTGGTCCAGGTAATGTTGGGCGTTCCCCCCGAAACGAATTGATAGAAGTAGATGGCCGAGTTGGGGGTAACCTGCACAGTAAAGTTTAGTCGCATTTTCGACGATGCATCCACGCAACTGACCTGGGGGCAGGTGTAGTCGAACGTCCCAGCGACGGTGCCGTCCTGGCCAGTAGCGACAGCTATTGAGAGGATATTAGAATCAGATGGAGGTGCGGAGTGAAGAGTATATACTGGTGACAGGGACCATGGCTTCGTTGGGTCCAGTCATCAGCTGAATGGCCATGTTCTTCCATGCAGTCGTCGAAGTGGCGTCGCCATCCCAAGCAATATGGCACTGGGCGCCCTCGTCGAAACTTTCGCCCGGACCGGGCTCATTGGGGGTTACAATGGCCTGGGACAGAAGAACGGCGCTAGATGCGAGAACGGAGGTGAAAACGATGGACGTGAACATTTTAGGAGACTGGGGAATATTGTAAGCAAGTGAAAAAAAGCGGGTGAAAATGCAATGAAACTAACGATCCCGTGGGTTATAAGGAGCGACGAGTTAGAGCGAGAGGCGGATGCGATCCTGTGCAGGGAGAGGAGAAACGGGAAACACTTTGTCACACGTTGTCACATCTCTAGGAGAGTTGTTTGACATCCTGATTGATGTGAACTTTTATGGCGGCTTGTGCCGTCGGGAGCGTGCGCCCAATCATCCTTGTACTTCGAGTTGGTTCAACCTATGGTCTTGGCGATGTTTCATGGTCTTGACTGTGTTTCGCAGAATACTAATACAAGTTGAGAGCAAAATCTAGTTTAAATCACCAGACATACGTCGCGCGCGCTGTCATACTTATATAAATGTTTCCAAGACGATGATGGTATCACTCTTCAATACGGTGGATCTGCATAACGAGACGACGTGAGCGCTAACTTAGAATCGTCAAAATAGAGTGAACCAACCTCATCAGCTAGTCGAATCCATTCCGTGAAGGACCGCAAATATTCGTCTCTTCCAGGGTCCACCGGTATGTCAGGATTCCACAGCACGAATGAAGAGAACTGTGCGGTGGGCATCAGTGTGCGGCGATTCTGCCCGTCTTCGGTTACTTCATCGTCTTCCACCTCGTGCGTATCACCACGCGTCGCACTTCGCGTAGCCCGTGTTTTGCTCCCGCGTGGCTTTGCCTTCACTTTGCACGGACTAGCTCTTCCTGCGGCCGCACTGGCTTTGCCTGGGGCCGGAGCCGCCATAATAACTCCTATATAACCGGCTGGCAAGTCCACCTTCAGGCCCTGCATCGTCCTTCCGCGGAAGGTCGCGATAAAACGCGTTGTAGCATCCGTAACGCGTCTCACAAAGCTTTTGTCTTCGGAAGGCTCTGTCACCTTTGGAGAAACATCCGTGTCGGCAGAATCCGCTACGGGCTCCATTTCTACGTCCTCAGCGGAAGCGGGCGGCGGTGGTGGTTTTGCGACATTCTCTGGGGCTGCATCGACCAGAAAATAAGTCGAGATGGGGGCGGGGCCGTTATGATCGACGTGAAAGGGCATAAGATTCGGGGATGCGTCTGGAAGAGATTTCGAGCTGGAAATGGGCGCTATGCTGAGCGTAGGCGCAGCCATGTCGTGGTACGTGTCTGAGTGGTTGAACAGATGTCACTCATCACGAGACTTTGTCACACCGCGTTTTTGCGCGGAAACGCGCGCCCCGAAATTCGAGTTGCCCCATTGCCCTCTCTCTGTGGTTACCGTTTATATCTCGGGATGCCGTCTAAAGTTCTTTATTCCTAGGCAAACATAAATACATGCATAAACCTCATAAACCTCCAACCACCTCGCTCTTTTTATCGCTGGATTCTACAAGCTTTGATTTCTTGGCGCCTTTCGTCGATGATCGTCAGCGCCAGGCTTCCCCCAAACCACCATTTTGGTGACCCCATGGTTCCAAGACCGAACTCTCCGAGCAGAAAGAAGAGAAACGGTCGAAACTTGCGTCCCAACGAAACCCACAGCCGAGGAGTGGATAATCGCATCGATAAAAATAGGATGCCTGGATAAGAATCAGTGAATTTCGCAAACGATTTTAAGAGAAAGTGCAGACCAAGGTCCATATAATTGTTCGGTCCGGGCCTCAGAGTGATCTAGCCAGCGCCACCCGAGCTTGCGAACTTCTTCCCACCAGGAAGGGTCTGGTTCGTCGCTAGTTATGATAACGTGGGCAACTTGGACGCCCTTTTTCGCCAGGATTTCCGCCTTAACCTCGTCTACGCGGCGTGAGATTGCTGGCAGTTCGACGTAGCAGTCTTCTTCCGGAACGCCCTCGCACCAAATTTTGAAGTCAGTACGTCGCGCATGCACAGCGATATACTGGGAAATTGACATTGCACGAATCTTTCAGCACAAGGAAGCGTACGGGTGGGATGGGGGCTCGCGGTGTGATACCAAGGGCAATTCGAAGGTAGATTTTGGCCAATCGTTCGAGCTTGGGGTTCCAATGCATATGCTGGCCAACGAATCGCCACGCAGGGGGAATTTCCTCAGTAAATTTTTCAATACCCTAAAAAAGCTTCAGAGAGAGAAAACTTGTGCAACAATTGTCAAACCTTGGGAGCACCCACGAAGTACAGCGAATCGTAGCAGAGAAGCCGGCCGTCGTCCGCTGTGAGCGAGGCCCCTTGCGCTGGCGAAGATTGAGGGCTCCCTGTCCGCCTGTCGCTAAATGCTAGAGACGCGAGTGGCCAAAATAGTATATGGGGATACTGAGGATCGTTCAATTCGTGAACCCAGTCGGGAGGGCTTGTAAATGAAACATCTATCCGAGGAGACACATGAGCAAGAACCGCCGGGCATCCTTGAAATCGGAGGACCAATCTTGAGATTTTCAGGCGGAGACAGCTCAAATCCATCCGTGCTGAATACAACGTTCCTGACGCCCCAGCACCCCAAAACGTCGATAAACTGACTATTATGCTCCTGGCATGAAGATGAGCACTGCTCAACGAAATAAGTAGGAACCCTACTTTCACTTGATGCCATTCAAGTATGGGCATATCTATCTCGTGTTGCAGGCGCGGAATGTCGAAAACGTCGCCAAAATCGACTTCCGGGCTGCTTGGTGGCATGTGTTCGGGGGCGGGGACGAACCGTGGAATTATCGGTACTCGCTCAGTGAGCAGCCCAAGATAGATCAAGTTCATCTGATCTCGTGAAGTCGCTGAAATACTTCCGAGAAGAGGAACTCACGTCGGCGATCACTTGATTAGCTAGAAAAACAGGATTAGGAACGAAGCACGAAAAATTGAGTATGTGCTCACTGAATCCAAAGGTTGGCCATGAAGTAACATAAGACACGTCGGATTGAGGTCGCAGGTTTTCTGACACGGAATAAACGCGCATTCATCAGGGCGAGTCGGCCAACCCACCTCTGAACGACGGAGTTGGCGGCCCATTCAAGAGTAAAGACACGTTGAATTCTGGCAAAGTCATCTTCGCATCTGGATTCGCGTTCTGGGCGGGTATGTGAAATGTGGCAGTTGCTTCGTTATTGGGCGAGGTGGCGAAAGAAAGGAAACGGGCATCCCACGACAAAGAAGTGATCGCCAAGACGCAAAGGACAGAACCGACTGTAAGAGCGACGAGCTGACGCATTGAATACAGCGCGTTTGGAGTAATCGCGTTGGCTGCGTTGTGGGTGCGAGGTTCAAAGTCACTTACAGAATAGCATCAGAGCCCCTGAACTTGAACTTGGTTGGACGCGTCAATATCGATCACTCCTCCCAAGAATCAAAGTGGCAGGGTCCAGATTTAAACGTAAAAGTCGCAGAAGATTCCCAAGGACGCAGAACGCTGAGAGCTCAAAGGATTGTATTCGTCACTATTCGTCAATTTGGTACTACCTCAGGTCCCAAACTTTTCTTGGAACAGATTCAGGCGGCAAGACAGCGAGGAAAGTTGTGAACAGGAAGACTGAGAGGCCGGGTTTCGGTGAACGACTTGGAGGAAGGTTGCTCGAGTTGGACTTGAGTTGGACTAGGTTGGACTGCGTTGAAGCACAGCCACCGTGATTCTCGCATTTTGCCGAGACTGGCATCTTTCGAACAACTACAATAATGCAGCAGGCGCAGGCCGAGGGTCTCTGCCTCCGTTTCCCCGAAAGCCTTGGGATGCACAGAGAACTGACTATCGACAATGGTTGGACTTGCTTGCGTCGTATTGGCTCCTCAAATGAAGTTTACTTTCGACAGCTGCACTGTTGCTTATGCGCGCGACTCAGCACGCCATGAATGTTCCTTTTTCCTGGGGATACGTGGATAAACCACAAGGTAAGCTACTCAGCTTCCTTGAGTGGCTGAGTCTCATCGCCTGTCTAGAGGGTCAAACCTTCCTTCTATTCATACCGGGACAAGGGAACTTTCCAATCGACGGAGTGCGCTACCAAGAGCCGGAAAATAAATACACAGTGTCCGTGAACATATCAGGGACGCCGCGCGTAAGGGATACCCTTACCCAATTATTCACATGCCGAAACTACCCTTAGGAACTGGAAGTGCATGAAGTGAAATTCGGGTTCATTCCAGGTGTTGACGCGGGCGCGTTCCGCCAGCGTCGGCGCTTTCGCATAACGAAAGGCGGCCACCCCCAACTAATCCTGGTCCACTATTCACGGGGTCCAGTTACACGTGTGTTGCTTTTGCTCGCCCGTCTGAATTGATTATGAACGCCCACAGAAATTGTGCCGACTCTGATGAACCAACCCGTGCGGAGCTACCCCCTTCGCGTCTACAACGAACCTGCGGTGTTCGTCATTGGCGAGAAAGCTGGTCAAAAAGTCTTCCCTCCAGGAGGGGGGCCCCAGGCTGGGGGAATGGGCGGGATGCCCGGGGGAATGGGATTCAATCCACAGCAGGCGATGGCGCAGCAGAACAACAGTATGGCGTTACTTGAACGACGGAGAGAGCAAGAGCAGCGCGCGCGCGCTGGGAGCAATACTGTGAGTCGAATTTGAGTTTTATGTGGTGTACTAAAATACGTGTAGCGTCCAGGTCGAGTTGAAGATGATGATTCCGGCGGTATGTGCCTTTTCTCTCTCCCTTTGACTCACCTTACCGAAATGTCAGACGAGAACGACACTATTTCTACCCGAGCATTGTCGCTGACACGATACCGACGCAATCACGATATCATGTCCGAAGTTTTCACTCACGCAGCCTACAGTAAGTTCTCCTTTTGTTTTACCAGCGCTGGGTCGTGAAAGTCCTTTTTAGACCGAGATAATGGCCCTCCGCCTCCTCCGTTCTCCATCTTCAATAAAGCCGAGTTGGAAGCTCAGACGGTACGCATATTCCCTACATATCCTTTTCAGACATGTGTACAGCGCGTCATTGCAGGAAAAATTAAAAGCAGAAGTCGAAGCTCTGCAAGCTCGAAGTGCAGAGCGCAAGCTGGCACGAGCGACGAGAAACCAGGAGATGAACGGTTTTGAGATCGGTGGCGATGTGTCCATGGATACTTTCGGCGATGGAATACCTGTATAAATACTTCGTCCATTGTATAATATGTTTGTGAATGTAGCACCTATAAGACCAGCCGCTTTGGCAAGGCCAGTGCAAGATTCACAGTAGCTGTGCTCTCAATTTCTCTTCTTTCCGCAACCTTCCAGTCCAAGTCGTTAGCTGAAATATCTGTCTAATACAAGACCTGTACAGCAGTCCTCTCAGCCTTCTTGTTTCCGGCTGTCCTGAATTTGTTCCCAGAAAGATTTCGGAGTTGAACCTAGCCTGAAGAAGTTCAGAAGAACCCACTGACGCCTTTGAGCTCTTGGCGTTCCGCGTCTTTCAGAAACTTCCTGCGCCTTCGAATTTAAAAGTCTGCTGGGCCATGCAGATTCTCGGAGAGCGATTATGATACTGGGCGCGTTTGGAAGGGTCCTCGGGTTTTCCTCTCTCATGGAGAAGACCTCCTGTTCTCTATGTTCTGGACGGTCTCAGGAAAGTGCAATAAATTCATTCTCAAGTAACGTGTCTTTTGACTACAGCCTCGCGATGATGTACGAACTATAATGCCTCTATCTCTTCCATCTTGTGGAATGCCTCTCTCGCGATGACCCTTGTCTCGTCCTTGGCCTGTTCCCCTCCGAGACTGATTTCCTCGAACCTGTGCTTCCAGAATGGCCACCAGGGCCACGGCGTATCTTCAATACTCCAATGCTCTGGAAGGATATCTTCCCGCCACTCATACATCTGCCTTCCGCAGATGTCTATCCAGGCCGCCGCCGCCGGCATGGTGGCATCTCGCCAGTTTCCCTTTGAGTTCTTCTGGTTTTCATCCAGCGCGTATCCCATTGCCCAGATCGCGAAGACCGGGTAGTCATCCAGCTTTTCCGCCGTCAAACGCGCCATGAACGCATTCACATTTGCCCACTCGGCGATCGCCGTCTCGTGCCCGAACGCGGCGCCAAACGCGTCATTCCATATTTCGCGAGTTGTTGGTCCCAGCAATAACAGTGTTGACCAAAGCGTACCGCTACTCCAGATCCAGTTCTGGCGCAGCGCCTTGGTTGCGTTGGCCGGCATGGGCGGATCAGGCGCCTGCTGGATCGCGGCCACCAGCGCGATCAACTTGCCATGGGCATCGTTGTCGTCGTTACGCCAAGGATTCCGCTTTGCGGCATACATCACCGCACTCCAGAGCTCCGACAGCTGGGATTCGGTGCCACGCGTGTCATCGCAAGTGTCGCTCTCGAGCGGTGGCTCATCCCATTGCGCGCGCACCTGATCTTCTGACCACGACGGTCGCCGCCATGGGGGAATCGTTTCGGTCTTGCGGATGGCGTTGCCAGAATCGCCACTGGTATAAGCAGAGTTGACTGGGGCCGTGATTTGGGTGACGGTGTCGTCGAGAGAGAGGTCTCCAGCAAGGTACTGGAGAATGAATGCGTCGAACCCGGAGGCAGATGCCATGTTGGATCTCTTTTAAAGGGCACTCTGAGATTCTGGAGGAGACGTTGATGAACTTTCTGGACAGCCTTTATATTAATGTAAATACCTCGCTCGATAGTAGAGACACAGCCAACTCATCCTTCATCTTCTTTGCCGGTGCCGTGGAAGGCTGTGGAGAGTGCGGATCTGTGTAAGCGACAGACGCGCGAAGCGTCATCGTTATAAAACACAAGGACCATGGACGTCCTCCATTTTAAATTTATCCTGAGTCTTTGTCCTTATCCCCCGATGAACCCGCTGTCGAGATTACTTGTGGCAGGTCGCGAAGATGACCTATCGCAACCTGCCTCACGATATTCTGGAGCTGAGAGCGATAGTCTGCAGTACCGAACGCTGGGAAGTTACATTGCTGCTTCTTGGGAAAGAGAAATGCAAGGAATTGGTGGAACCCACGAACTTATGAATCAAAAACATCGCTGAATTTATCATACAATATATAGAGTCAATTCTTCGACGGCCGGATTGGCTCAGGCAGCGGGTGCTTCACGAAGACAGCTGCACTGCTTGTGAGTATCCTATATTCTGTTCCATCACCCTGCAAAGTGGGTATGAACGGATGTTTCTTTTTCTTCAAAAAACAGATAAAACGACTTACAATCATGGTTTGAGGAAAGCCTGGGTCGAAAGGGATGATGCTCTCCAGATACGCAATTTGCGCGTGCGACAGCGAAATGTCCAACGCCTCGAGGTTCGACAGCATGTCCTCGATTTTGCGACCACCGATAATCGGGAAACAGTAGGGGACTTTTTGCATCACATACGCGATGGCGACCGCGTGGATACTTTGAGCCCCCACCTCCTGCGCGACCTTCTCGAGCGCACTCGCCATCTTCTGTTGTTCCTCAGTGCGCTCCCACTGTGGTTTGAACAGTGTACGGCCCAGCTCGCCGGTCTCCTTGCGCTTTTGGTCTTCCGCGTCAGTTCGGATGTTTCCATGCGCCAGCACACCGAAAGGGGCAAGTGCCAGCCCTGCGGAAAAATAAGTACCAACGACCATGAAGGAGCAACTCCATACCATTGGCACGCGCCATGGGAATGATCTCGCGCTCGAACGCCCGGTCGAGAATGCTCCAACCGCCTTGATAGATGACGAACGGCGTCTTGCCCTGACACCTGGCGTACTGGTTCGCTTGTGCAACCACCCAGGCGGGAGTATCCGAGACGCCAAGGTACAGGACCTTGCCCTGGACCACGAGGTTATGGAGGCCGTTCATCGCCTCTTCAATGCTAGTGTCCCAATCCCACCAGTGGATGTATAGAATGTCGATGTAGGTTGTGCGCAGTTTCTTAAGGCTGGCTTCGACGCTGTTGTGCATGGATTTGATATTATTTCCGACGTAGCATGCCTTCTGCGCGATAGTTTTGTTTCCGCGCTTGAAGTTAGTTGTGTACTGGAGACACAAGCGTTAACGGAGGGAAGCATGAACTGAGGAGACAAAAGACCTTGGTGGCGATAACAAGTTGTTCGCGAATGGACCGATTCTCCATCCATTCACCAATAAACATTTCCGACGTTTCATCTTGGCTGCGAAAGCGGTCAACTTCGCTAAACATCTGGAGAAAAAGAGTGGAATTTACTAGTTGCTAGCAGTGTCAATAAAATTACCACCGTTGTCGAAATAGGCGTCAAGGAGCTTGAAGCTCGACGCCTTGTCCATCGCGCCCATACCCATGTCTCCCCACTTGTCACCGATGCTCATGGCCCCGAGCTGGATGGGTGAGACGTGTATCCCCGCCAACGGAGAGAGAACACGGTAGTGCCCGAGTTTCGTTGGAGGTTTGGGGTCCTCGAAGAAAGTTGCCATGGTTTATAGTCTTTACACAAACTCTGGAGGTCAAAAGAGCAAGAACCCCATTCTTTTATACATCCTGGATATCTCTGGTGCCGAAGGATACGCGTCCTCGTCGCGGCATAGCAGGAGTGCGGGTCCGCTTGACTCCAGGCAAGTCGCAATTATTGAAACCCCGCGCGTCAAAAGGCCTCGTAACCTCGGATGTTTGTTGCTGCTCGTGGGAGAATATCGCAGGAGGAGGATGCCTGCGCGGTCCCAATTGAAACAGCAGGTAGTGTGGGGTCGTGTGTTTTGTACGCCCAAGACAGAGTATGCGGTATAATTCAAGTCAACCAGTGTCGATCTGAGAATTCCAAACCTGGTCTCCAGTTCGCGAACTCCAAGCTGAAAGGTAGGGGAATGGTCACTGCAGTAATAGCCAAACACCTTTATCGTGGTTTCAATGGCGCGTCGTGGTTCTGGCTTGAAGATTGTTGGCTGTTGAAGCAAACAAGCGCCGAACCTCGGAGTTGTCCGAACTTGTCCGAACGTCCCTTTCACACTTCACGGCGTATCTTCCCCGCGAACGCTTGCAATGCACTCGAGTCAAATAGAATGAATACCGGGCTTCCTGCGCCGCAGATTACCTCTATGCCGGCGCTTCATTCAGATCTGACTCTACATTAAGGACTCCACCCACGAACTCCAGCGGACCCAGCTCAAGCCTGATGACATTAATGCACCCCTCTGCAATATGGCTTTACCTCGCGCAATTATTTCCGCGAGATATCTTGGTGGGCCTGATTACGGCGGACTATACCACCCGCGCGGTGCTCAGCGAGCGGGTTGAGGCGTCGCTCGAGAAGCTGTACCGCGAAGTGGAACTGAGATTTCTGCATTTAAACGACGGGACAGTCAAGCGGTTGTGGTTCGTTCGTATCTGCATGCAAATTTATTTTCTTTCTCACCCAGTCCTAGGAACGCGCCGTGGCCGACCGCGTGCATATTCTGAGCGTCGGACCGTATTTCGTGTGTGACGCGCTCGACAACAGCCAGTGGCAGCCTTTCCCACATACATCGGAGACTGTACGAGCACTGCTCGCGCGGTTTCGCAACCTGGAACAGTATCACATCTTGTGGCATGAGCGTCCGACTGCGACTTTGCGTCGCACTGCACCCAAATACGACGATTCTACCCTTTGCTTGCGTCTGCCTTCCTCGCTACTCCATTCTCCTCCGCGACATATCTCCGCATTCTCACAGTGAGTGCTCGTTGGATAAGGCTGAGCACCTATTCTTGCCAACGACTGTGTTGCACAGACTGGAAGAGTTCAGACTCTGTATTCGCGACGACCACGCCGGGATCTGGACGCCGCGGGATACATCATGGTCCACCATCTTGCGCGTTTTCTCAACAACACCTATCGTACACTTCGGTCTCTCTCGTTCGAGACGTCCCTCGCGGCGGATTTTTCTCCCTTATTCTCGGCACTCGTGTTTTTCGCACATTTGTCCAGCCTCGCATTTTCAATCCCCATGTCAGACCCATATCTCGGGGATCCGTCGGCCGTCAAGAGATTCTTGCATTTGCATTGTGACACCTTGAAGCACCTCTCGCTACGCGGGTTCTGTACGCGAAGGACAGAGATGGACGGCCGTTGGCTGTCGCGATGTCTGACCGGTATCACGTTCATTTCATTGGAGAGGCTCGACGTGGGAACCAGCTTTATCCCGTTGGACGTCGCAATGCTCTGTGTCCGGCAATGGGCCGACACGCTGACAGCTCTGGACATTGTCGGGCAATATCTGAGCTATGACGCGGTCGAAGACATGCTGCGCGAACTTTCGGCCAAACGGCTGCAGAACCTGACTGTTGGCGTGACGTGCCTGTGCCCAGAGCTCGTCGATATGTTTGCGGAGCACCTGCCCGGTCTTACCAAACTTAATCTTAGAATCCGGTTCGTGTCCCGCACCGCCTCGAGACGCCGAAAGCTGTCGGACGACTCGGTGACTCGAGGCGGTATCTCGGAGGTAGCCGTGAACAGGTGGACTCGCAGTCGGTGAGCATCTCTTGGTACGTAACTCTGCCACAATCTAATTAATTTGCCGGCCACTTCAGAAGGAACGTTTCTGGGCAGAGATGAGTACTCGCAAGTACAAGGCATGGAGGCTGCGCGACGTCGGCGTCTCGATGTTTACCAAGAAACTAGAATATCAACGTTGGTGTGCCAATGTTATACGCGAGTGTGTCGGAGAGGCGTGACGGACACTGAATGGACACCGGACGCTCTGTGCCATAGGTATTCTTGTATGACTTTAGCTATGTACGGATTCTAGAAATGTAAACGGACTTCAAAGTTGAGTCATTCGCCGACGTCCACCGACGGAAAGACACCGAGACACAAAGTGCGTTCCATTCAATTTATTGTTTGACTTTTTAATGCAAGGTACACTGCGGCGTGTTGCAAAAAAATGAGGTTCCCCTCCCTATCTTGCCCCGCAGCCCTTTAATCTATTTCGTGGGCGACGGCGACTGCTCCTCGAAACAGACAGAAACTGTAACTGATAACCCAAGGCATTTATCTCCTGTATTTGGCCGTTCCCAGGTATGGCTACTTTGACATTTTGACAGCCTCCGGTCCAACTGCGTCACGATATGTCCCGGACGTCCGAAAAACATGAATAGAGGGCGCCAAAAAACGCTGCTGGGTGCAGATGAGTGAGGAGTCTGGGCTGTAATTTATTGAGGCAACATATGCATTTTCGGAGACTTGAGTTGCAGGCTCCGGCTTTCCATCGGGTATGCTATGTTTAGACCGGACCGGGCCTAAATAAGGCAGCGAGGAAATTAATCAAGTCTTGACAGGACCTCTTGACAGATGCATTACCCGTGCAGCCTACATATGGGGCCGCCTGTGTTGCTGCGGTCTGCCTCTCCCCTCCCACAATGACTGCCGCCCTTCCCCAGGAAATTTGGTCCCAAATCGTAGAGTATTTGCCCCCGACCTCCGTCGGCGAGCTGTATAGCGTCAATCGCCAATGCTTCGACATTGCCATGAACGCCCGCTACCACCAAGTTAGCTTCGCTTTTCTGAATCGCGCTATGCTGCGAGATCTAGAACGTCTCAGGTGCGCGCAATCTCGTCTCCGATCGCATTTCGCTGACCTTTCTGGTTAGAGACCCTACCGTGGCGAGACGCGTTCGGACCCTCCACCTCCACCCTTACTTTGTCAAGGAGATTCTGGAAAGGTCGCAAGAATCTGGGCAGATGATTCCTGGATGTGCTCCGCACTCCCAACCTCATTCTTTCCGTGGCAAGCTCAAACTTGCTAAAGGTCTCTTTCGCGACCAGAAGCGCCTCGCGCGCGGGGCTAGAATCTCCGCCCTACATGAATTTGGTTCCCCCACAGAACTCATCCAAATGTTGGTGGATGTGATTTCAGGCTTGCCACACGTCAACCTACATATCGCGTGGAGCGGTCTTCACTCCATCCGCGACCTCCCGGTACCCTTCCTTGCTGCCGCGTTCCGTCCGTCCGTCCTCCAGCTTACGCTCGAGATCTCACTCGAGAAGACGGTCGACTTGCTTTGCCACACCGCAGCTTTGGAGAACCTCGAGGAACTCGACTTGTTCCTCCGCCTGGACCATGTACTGCCCAACGAGGCGTACGACCAGATTCTTGTTGACCACCTCGCACCCGCCATTAATCGCCTCCACTCTTCCCTGCAGAAGCTCTCCCTCCGCCTGTGCCAGCCGCTCGATATCTCCCCTCTCTTTGACTCTCTCCGATTCCTACCTGCCCTCGACTGCCTCAGCCTCTCGATACCTATGGCTCGCCCACACCTCGGGCATCCCTCCGGCCTGGGTAAATTCCTCGACAAGCACTCACAGTCCCTGCGTCACCTCGTGCTGCGCGCCACGGAGCTCAGCGGCGATGGCCTCATGCCGGCCGAAGATCCGCTCTCCGAGTGGATAAACGACGCGCTCTCGTTTGTCACCGGCACGATGAAGCTGCGCACCCTCGAGGCGAGCTTAACGCTATTCCCCGTCGAGGCCGCTGCGATGGTCCTCGGGCGCTTTGCGCGCACGCTACACTCGCTGACGCTCACGGGGCGGCACCTCCCGTACGACCGTGTGGACGAGCTGCTTGGCGCGGTGCGTCGCGCCGGTGCGGGCCGCCTCCACACGCTCCGCCTCGGTGCCGTCACGCTCAGCCCCGAGCTTGTCGACCTCCTCGCGGAGAAGCTGCCTAAGCTAGGCAAGCTCGAACTGCTCGTTCGCGACGTCGTCGGGTGCGAAGGCGACCTGCCACTATACTACGGCGGGACCGAGCAGGACGACAACCAGATCGGGAGCTTCTTCATCGAAATGGAGCCGCGCCGCTATCCTGAGTGGGCTCTACACTCGCTTTCGCTGACGCGGAGCTCATTTCCGTACCGGCTGCAGTACTTGCAGGAATACAAGGATCTGTTCATGGAGTGCATCCCGTCCGTCGTCAAGTGTATGTGCTGATTATCGTGGGCTGGGCTGGCCCATCTCTTCTGCATCATTTATTCAACTGTAACCTGTCCTTCCCGCATCAGCATCCGCACTTTCATTCATCCATTTGTTTCCCTCCTCACCATGCATCCTGTACTCGCACATCACAGATATGTACACCTTATATTAGAATATAATCAACGACCAGTGTTGACACATCTCGACGTGCGATTCCACGCATGCGTTGGTGGGAATGGATTGAGAATATAGAAGAAAAAAGACAAGCAGATTTGCATCTAGGACAGTCCACATCGAATTAGAATACGTGCTACTTTATCTACTGCAACACGGAACATTGAATAGAGCCCTATGACAGAAAGACGAAGACTTTGTCTTTATACGTCTCAGAGACGACGAAACGATGCACCACACAGCGAGGGGCGCGGAGGATCGCGGCGATGGAAGGGCGGGTCGGGTTGCTTGGAAGGGATCTGCAGGCCGTTGGCGTATGTTGGAGAGAAACGGGAAACATGAACGACTTACGGAGGATGCGGATTATTTTCATTATTAGTAGTGTTGGTTCTGGGATTAGGAGCAGTGAGGCGACGAGGCAGAAGACGAGAGCGCGAAAACGAGTGCATAGGCATAGAGGGCGTCGGTTTGAGAGCTGTGAAGTCGATGCGACGGAGAGGTTCAGCACCGCGCGGGGCGGGTTCGGAATGATTCGGAGTTCTGAGGGGACTTGAATTGGCAGGAGAGGGGTAGAAGATGTCCGTGCGTGCAGCGGGGGTCGGAAAAAGGGCAGGAGCGGGTGATTGTGGGCGAGAACTCTGAATAACAGGCTGGGGAGAAGGCACAAGCTGGGCGCGCATGCGTTTAAGCGGCCGTAAGTCGATTTCAGTGGAAGATTCGTCGTGGTTTTCAGAATTGAATGCGCGTTTGAGGATATTGGGCTTTGGGGCTATTTCGGGGAGTTTGGGCAGTCCTTCGCGGCCAGCTAGAGGTCGGTTCGGATCCAGAAGTTTTCTCGTCGATGAATTAGAGGCCGCTGGCTCAATCTTGGTGGGGTCGAATTGATCTTGGATCGAGCATCATTGAGCCGCGCATATCGAGGAATAAATGAGGAAACGCGCATTACCGTCAAGAAGATATTTGGACACAGGAACGGCAAACAGTTCGGAAACGGATTTCGATATCCACCGCGCATGGCGAACCTAGTAGAAAATGGTCGGATGATGGATAGAACGACATAGGTGGCACTGACGACAAGAGACCTAGAGAGAAGCCTTTTCTTGCTAGTTAGTGACGACGCGTCGAGCCGCCCGAACTTACTCCGTCAGCCAAGGATCTTGAGGCCCGCTGCAAAAGAACACGTTGCTTTCGTAGAATTGCTGTTTCGAGCCAGCTAGAGAGCCGCCGTGGTTCACTAGAAATCAACGTTGGACTAGAACTTGGCAAAAACTGAGATTATCGGACCCCACGCAGAACGCAAGGACGCATCAACAGAAGGGCTGAAGCATGCTGCTGAAAATGAGAGAATATTCAAAGGCCTGCGTTATTCAATTTCATACCCATCGTCCCTTTGAAAAGCATTGCTGGTTGTGAGCGTACAGGAGAAAATGGGTGTGGCTGTGCTTCAAGTTCTTTGTTTTGAACCACCACCACTTATTATTTCTCTTCAGCGGAGGTGTTGCTCATTAGACTGAGCGAATTATACGAAATATAGCACTTTCCTTGTCGAAAGTATTCCAACCCGAGCTGGCCCCATCGACATCACAACATTTGGGTGGACATTGGCGACCTTACCGACGATTCCGACCGCTCACTTCTTTTCGAACTAGCTTGGAAAAAATTCAGCAGTTCAGTGCCAAATATACTGCCCAATCCAGAGTTTGGGCTCTGACACTCACAAAGCTCCTTCCATGCAGTGCTCTCTCGAAACTCTTCATCCCTATGTCAGCCACGTTTGAAAGCGATGCTCCAGCGTGGCGCCCTATTCTCGCACGTACTCCTAGGCCGTTCACCGTAGTGCCGTCCTTTCGATGATTACTCGTCCAGTCTCCAGCAACTCGATGTATATGATCTCGAGCAGCTTGATCTTTATATCTTCAACCCTCGAACGTGCTCAGCTTCCTGCTGAATGTCGACTCACAGAAATTTGCAAAGTTTTACTCAGCGGCAGAATATACACACGAACAAGTTCACGCCTCCTCCTCCGACGCTACTCGCCTACCGGTTTCTAGACGCTGTAAGCAAGTTCCGGAAAAAGAACACCAAGAACTTCCAACGCTTGGAGAGGGATGGGAGTATGTGGATCAAAACTGATGTAGCTTTGGGGTGGGCTCGTGCCTCCAGGAACGTACCCGCATTGGCCGTGGCCGTGGCCGTAGCGTGAAGGCGAATGGTGGGCCACGGTTTTGATACGCATACTTTCATTCAAGGTTCTGGAAGCTTGGGATTGTGTATTCCCCGGCAGATGCTTTCTCAGCGAGTTCATGGGGAGACCGGTCGTCGCGACACACATCACGCGGAGCGTCCTCCCTTCGTCCTCCCTTCGAGCAGCCAACTCCAACTCGAATGGTACCTACAACTCAGAGTCTCGTCTTCGTTCATTCAGCTTTCGGCCGGCGGCGTCTCGGAGACTAGGCAGTTCCATAAAATCCCCCAGTGGTCCCAGCCTTCGATGACCCAAATAAATAAACCTTCCAGCGGTACAATGTTTCCTACCCTGTGCTTTCCTTCCAGTCCGGGATCGTGACCGGAAACGCTTTGCTCACCCCCGTACTGCGCCTTTATCCCGCAGTATATTGAAGTGACAAGGATCTGACATCTTGGCATCAAACGAAACACTTAAGGATTGGCTTCGCTTCTGAGCAAGGCTGCTTCCTTCTCGTCCTTCGCTTCTATGTCCGACGAGAAATATCTAGCTCTGGCTGACGGCAGAACCCTGGCATACGAGGATATTGGAAACCCGTCCAGCTCTCTTGTCGTCATCTTCTTGCACGGCGCTTTTGGCATCGGAACTGCCCCTACCACCCTGTCCCCCATATTGGTTCAGAAGCGCGTCCATTATATAGCCCCCACACTTGCTGGGTGGGGCTTCTCATCTCCCCACCCCTCCTGGAAGAGCTACGCAGATGCACTCACATCCGACATGACGGAGCTCATAACCTACCTCCACCCCAATACCGCCGACCTGCGCATCTATATCTCCGGTGGCTCGTACGGGAGCGTCCCCGCGCAGATGCTGTATGGTGCCTCCTTCGACAAGTTTCCTTTGGGCAGAAACATCCGAGGATGTCTGATCGCAGCACCATTCTCCCCCTTCAAATGGCACAAGGAATACACCCAGTCGATGACGTGGATGAACTACATGTCCGTTGGTCCGCCTGCGCGCGTGTTCCCATTCCAGCCTTTCCAGCGCCTCGCGATATTCGCGCTGTCTATGAAGATCAACACGGTGGACAAGGCCGAAGTAATGTTGCGGGGGCTACTATTCGACGGGCCGCCAGTGGAGCGCATAGCGTTTGCACGATGGCGCGAGCAGCAGGGTATCGAGGAGGGCGTGTTTGAGCGGCGGATGGCGACCGGCATGGTCAAGAGCATCTCGAAATCGTGGGCAGGGTTCATCGAGGTTGCCGATGTACTGCATTCCGACTGGGGCTTCCGGCCTGATCAGCTCGACGACGAACATACCCAGGGACGCCCTATACTGATTGCAGCGTCCGAGCAGGACGATCTCGGTCCAGATATGGCTAAGTGGCTGGAGGAGAATTACAGGAATTCCAGGTTGAAGTGGGTTCCGGGAAAACATCTGTCGGCTCTCTATGAGATTGACAACCTGTGGACCGAGCTGTTGTCGATGACGAACGAGTCCACGCCTTCGGTTCCCGTTACACTCTAGCCCTATGTTATGACTCGCGATTCACGACCTCCACACGACTTCATTCGAGGTCCTATGATGGATCTGAAGGGTCAATTTTCGCAGTATAAAAAGATCTTCATTTTCTTCAACCGCGGATCGTCGACAGTTAGTTTTCGCCACCGTGTAACGGTGATATGAGAGGAAAGACGATCTCGCGCATCGGGTAGTTATTATTAAGAGATACACGCCATCCAAGCTAGCCTGAGGGGGCACGCGTAAACGGATCGTGGACAAAGGAGAGACTCGTTGATGCAGAGCTCACGCAAGGTTTTGTGAGGTTTTGTGGCAAATGCTGGAAACAGAGAGGTTTAATTATTTCACAAGCCTGGACCGTACGAGCTGCATACGAGGCCAAAGTTAGAGGCATTGCTCACACCTACAAAATAGTACAATGAGCAGTGTGAAGAACTTGGGAATGATTTCGGGCAAGAACTTGGTTGCCATGAGGATGACGAAATGACAAACCGCCCCAAAAGGAAATCGCAACCTCTTTCCAGTGTCCACCATCAGCAGCTAAATCGAAGTGTCTGTCTGCGAGAGACAAATCGGCAGCAGCGCAGCGCTGAAGTCGGGATTCGACGCGTGGCATATGCTGCGGTGGCGCATACATGTCTTTCTCTTGGCGTTGGTTCTCAAAAACCATCCTGTCTTGAAGACCTGGACCACCAATAATGCGTCGCGGCGTCGGTTCCAAGCAAAGAGAACTGTTTTCACGCGTGGCGAATCTTCTCACTCGCGAACGAACTCAGACCGGTAACCCATCTGTCTGTGGGAATTCTGTCGTGTCTACATCTGTCTACCGGAATTTTGTCTGTCTACGGGAATTCTGTTCCCGTAGACAGATCGGTTAACGTTACCGGTCTAGAACGAACCACGGTGGCCTCGAAAAGAAAAACAGACGGTTAACGTGTATTCGGATTTAAATAAGTATCGGAAGGCGGCGTCTCTATACAATATTCTACTGGCCTTATATTCTACTGGCCCTCACAACCTCGCCTCCATACATCCTTCTCTCCACAGATCGGGCACATATCCGCGCGATTGTGCACAAAGTACCTGCACACCCCACACCGCTTCGCTTCCACCAAGAATCCCTCATCGCGAGCCTTCTTGCCTGGAACTTTCTGCAGCTTATCGTCATACTGCCTCAGCCAGCGGCCCCAGTGATTTTGCGGCCACCTCCCCGTCCTCTCCCTAACAGTCCGTTCCAATCCCGCCAGCGCCTTTTCCACCTGCTCCTCCGATGGGGGCGCGCCGCCATTTGCGCCGTCCAAGATATCCATCACCTCTGAACAAACAGCCTGGAATTCATCCAACCCGGCTCCCAGGACCCACCTATTTAGGGTAGTGTTAGGGTAGGCGTTAGAGGTAGGATGTTTCAATGCACCTCGAGTCCGCCTCCGAAAACGTCATCCTCACGTTACCATAGTAGTGGTCGTCCACTTCTCCAAAGCAGACCGACCAGAGCGTCTTGGGGATGGCTTCGAAAAGGCGGTGGTCGCGGAACGAGTTGTACCTATAACTCGGTCAAAATGGCGTCTGAGAGAGATCAAATCACTAACCAGGTCGCATTCATCTTGTAGAGCCGCGGCAGCGCAAAGTCGTGCATGAACGCCTGGTGCGTTTTGGCTACAGCGGTCATCTTCGCGCGCGCCTCCTGCTCCGGGGCCGCGAGAACCTCCGCAGTCAGATTCGCCGCGCGCCAGGCGCCACCGATACCTGCATTGATGCCTGGCGAAATGAGCGGATTTGTGAAGCCCGCCGAGTTACCGATCGCTAGCCATCCCTCTCCCGCGACGACGGGGCTGCGGTACGCGAGGCCTTTGCGCACAAAGAACGTCCGCTCGCCGTAGTACCCCGGCAGCAAATCGTAGTTGTCGGTCAGCAAGGTGTCGATGGTCGGATAACGCTTCCTGAAGAAATTGAACTTCTGCTCCGCCTCGCCAGCGCCGTATGGTGATAGGTCTTCTGGTAGCTGGAAGTCGCTGCGGACGGCCCAGCCGATGGATGTGACGAACTCGTACGGGCAGGCGAACGTCTCCGACAGCTCACGGGTGCAGGCGAACTCTTCCGCTGGGACACCGGCAGCGGCACTGGCAATGACATGCGCGACCATGTCCATGAGGTTGGCTAACGGCGCGCGCTCCCACGAGATCAACCCGATGAACCAACCCCAACCCTCGGGGAAGCAGAGGTGCTTGGTGGCAGGGTAGTTCCATCCCAGCAGGCGTTCATCGACTTTGGTGACGCCCTTTTCACGGAAGTACGTCCAGTACGCGTCGGTGTTCCAGCCTTCGAATTTCTCCCTGGCGCCGAATTTGGACGTCAGGCGACGGGAGAAACCCGAGGCATCGCAGACCTATCGAGGTACGAGTTAGTACGAAGCGTCATCAAAGGGAAACTAGCACTGACCATCCGCGCGTCAACGCTGGTACCGATAGATTTTGAGGAGTCGTTCAAGATGACTTTTGGGGTGGTGAAGGGGCGGGGGACCTCTGATTTATTCGTGATGGAGCCGCCGACAGGGATTTCGAAGTCGACCGCGACGCCATGGTACACGTTAATGCCGATGCTCTGCGCCCACATCGTCATGAACAGCTCCGACATGCGCCGGTCGAGCTGGAATGAGATATCAAGCCCCCCGATATCTTGTGCGGTTACCTCCTTCCCTTCCTGGTCGACGTTGTAGAATTGCAGCCCGTCCTTCAAGCCGAACAGACGGAGCAAATAATCGTACGGAAGGACGTCCCCAGTCGTGAAGGTCGAAAACGGCGAGAGCGTCGATTCACCGATCTTCTGAATCGGGGCAAGACTCTTCTCGAAGACCTCGATCTTCAAGTGGGGCGAGATGTTTTTTAGGTGGATGGCGTAGCAGAGGCCGAGGATGCCGGCGCCAGCGACCACGACATCTGCCTTGCCGGTAAAGGCCGTTTGGTTGTTGGAATTGAGCAGCTGGGCGTCGGTGAACCCGGGGTGCTGGCTGTGAAACTGAGTGAAGCGACGGTGGGTTGCCATTTTATTATGCAGTATGGGAATTCATGGCTGGATTTTATAGCAATTCTGATCTCAGTCCAGACCGCGGCGGACGAGGCTAGATCAAGGTGTTTCGCGTAGTATAACATCAGTTGTTCAAAGGAGCTGCAAGGCTGATCTCCATCTGCTACAGGAATAATCCTAACCCTCCGTCGGTCGCCTTTCCTAGCACAGGAGTAATACTGCCGTCGGCGCGTTCGGTCGCCTTTTCCTGGCGAAACACCGAGTGCATTGATCGAGGCGTACTAGTGGCGTGCTCCGCTCCTCGACGACGTTTTCTGGGAAAACATACTATCAGCTACTGGCAGTGGACTAGCTTTGGCGCTAATTGGCATTCTTTCCTGAGCGAGGCATTCACACCCGAAAATCTTGACTCAGGAAATCTCGACCTGGGAAATTTAGCATTGGTGCGGCATTTTCCGCACCCATGGCAAAAATCCTTCGCGCTTTCGGCGCGCCTTTTTGCCTTGGCCCTTATGTGGTGTGATTGTCAAGATCGACCTCGACTTGTGAATTTCGCCAAGCGCGAAAAAGGAAATCGTTGATAACACTAAATGACCCGATCACTATCCGCTTGGCTTGAACCTTGTCCACAGATCATCCCCCCACTTTCAATCCCATCCGACGAATAGTACAAATGTACGGAGGCCGTACTTACTACTGACGCGTTATTGCAGGAGAAACCCAGAGGTAACGATTTGCAACGACCCAGCTGTGGGGCAGCCGACTCGCGACCAACTCGGCTCGCCATTGACAATTAACATATGCATTTCCTACACTAAGTACGCGACGCTGATCATCTTGCAATTGACGGCAAACCTCGGGAAACCACGGCGGAGGAGAAGCAGGATGTATTACCGCCACGGTCCCTAAAAGGAACTAACGGGTACTGTACCGACGCACAAGAGCCTCTACCGTCTACGATGTACGCTACAGACGGCTAGCCTTAGCAGCTGCAAAAACCGCGGATAATTACATTTGTCGAAACCATGTCGACATTCTGTATCTGGGTGGCCACGACTGGCGTCCAATAATTAGTCCAGGACTGCATACCTGAACACACCTGCGGCATCCCGGCTAATGGACCGTTAAGCCGACGTTCTTCGAGCGCGAATCATCCCCATCCGTTAAGCCGACGTCGAGTGGGCGAAGGCCTTCGAAGGCCTTCGAACGCGAATCATCCCCATGGCGAGCGCCAGTGCCTGCCACTGTGATAAAATTTAAGCGATTTTCACCCCAATGGGAATCTGGACTGGACTGGGTTTGTGACTACTTTCATTACTTACTGGCGCGCACTCTGTTCGTTACTCGGCGTGTTCGGCCGCCTTTTCGTGGCGAAACACCGCAAGTACATTGGGTACCCGGTGGGGCGTCCTAGTACTAGTGAAGTGCTCCGCTCCTTGACGTATTCCGGGGAAAATATTGCCCGACAATTGTTGTAGACAACCTGGGAGAATGTTGCATCTTCCAGGTGATTCACAGCCCCCGAGAGTTTAGCGATAGACTCATCATTGATCCATTTTTTTGTGAACTCGTAACAATCATGATTTTGAAGTTCGAGACTCAAGACCGCCGGGTGTCACATTCGAACTGCCTACCGCATGGAACGGGCGCTGCGCATTTCCTAATTCTGCGATGCGCGCAGGAAATATTTTGGGCAGAAGTTGAGGAGGCACTAAACGACAACAAAGCTAAAATGGTTTGTACTCAAAGTGAAAACGTCGGAAACTACCGTGAGGCTCGAAAAGGAAATTGTAAATGACCTGTGCATCGCCACTTTAATCTTGTGATATCCCATCAGCCCCACACCGATTCCGAACCTTGGCCAAAACGTTGTCTGCAGCTGATCGTACTCTGTGACTTGTCGTCCTGGTCACTATGTTCGATTCCCTCTGTTGAATCACACTCATTCAAAAAGGATCCTCACTTCTACGCAGCGCACTGTTACGGGAGAAGGAGAAACGATTTGCAATCGCGAGGGCTGTCGCGACGGTTTCGACTTACCGCATGCATTCTCTGTACTACGCGGCCAACCCCATTCCCCCGAGATCTTCTGCTCTTTGCATCGTCTTGGAGCGTCTTGGCCGCAAAGCAGGCCGAGGCCTTAATCGGACGTCGGAAATAAAATTTGTCATCAATGGCACATCAGTACCACGACGGCGTGCACGCACCACATTTGCACATCCACTTGGAGCACTGTATACCGTGGACTACATTTATCGACCCCTGCTATCTGATTGGACACCGGCCTCTAATAATGGGCCGCTCGACGTCTCGAATAAACCTGCTGTGCCACTGTTAAACGTACTTGGCGCGGAGCCGGCCGAGCACCGACGCGAATCATCATGCTGTCGACCAAACATCAAAAGACTTGGTCTGTCTGGACTGGGCTAGGTTTATGCCTCTGTCATGATTCATCGACGAGCGTCTTGAGGGCGCTCCTTCCAGTGTCGCGCAAAACGTCGGAATACGGTTCTTTGCCCGATCGTTCGTGGGGATCAGGTCACGTTCTTTGGCCAGCATAGAACGCCGGTCTGCCGTTCACGGTGTTCTAACACAGCGGGAGCGCCACCAAGAACCACATTTTTACATGCTCATTCAATGGTGCCCTTGATCAGGACGCAGGACGAGCGGAACACCGTGACGTGGGATATAAACCCCCGAAATTTTGAAGCTGTGTACGGTGGGCGCCTTTGGGCGCCTAGCTTGGCACAGGTTGCATAGCCACAACACGGTAACCCGATAGGTACGGCGCGATCACCAGTGCGGCGTATGAAGTAGACCGACGCAGTACTTTGTATCGCAATTTGAGAAAGTGAAACATTATAATCTCATTGCAATGTGGCTTTCATTAGTTGTAGATTGGGCCCTGTAAATTTGAAGTCGCAAATTGCGGACATAAGTGTGCGGCTGTCTATATAGCGTGCGAAGGAATCGCGGAAGCATATCCTGAATCCTGATTAGATTACTCTCGAGTACCTTCCACTACGCTGGCATGGACTACGAGGGCCAAAACCACTACAACGGCCGCTGGCCCCCTCACCAGCAGCAGCAATATCCTTCCTTTGGCTTCCAGCAGTCCCCGCAGGTCCACCGCTCCTCCTCGTCCCTTTCCCTCAACATCGCGTCCCTCTCCGTCACTTCCCCCACAAATCTTTCGCCCATCGGCCCTCCTTCTGGTGCTCTCAGCCCCGTAACACCCATCAGTCCAGCTGCATACGGGAGCCATCTTCACCCCTTCCAGTTTGGCCAAGGCGGAGGAGGTCCAGTGAACGACTCTCAGGACTCGTATGACCACGATTCCTCCTACGACTCTGTCAGCGTAAATGTCCCCGGTTCGCCGCGTTCAACAACCTCTACGTTGCCTAGAAAACGCAGTTTTTCATCGGATCCGCCTCCGAATCCGACAGGGTCGCGCGCACACACCCCAATCACCACGCCGTCTTTGCGCATTACAACTGACAGCGGCACTTTGTCGCCCCGTCCAGGTTCTCCGGTAAGCGCAAACCCCACCAGCGCCGGCTACGACGACATGGACATGGGCATCGTGTCCTATGATGCGAGCAGCTCTCCCGTCGAGGGTAGCTCTGGCAGCGGCGACGATGCAAAGATCGCCGTCCCCACTCTGGTGCCGACCATGGGCGTTCTCGGGAAGCCTATGGCTACAAATAATTTCGTCACAAAGCTCTACCAGATGATCACCGACGCGAAATCCTCTCACTTCATCTCCTGGACTGATCTCGGCACTTCTTTTGTCGTCAACAATGTCGGCGAATTCAGTCGCAGCATCCTTGGAAGTCACTTCAAGCACAACAATGTACGTATGCTTCCCGCTGCGATCCACGCGCCGCTGTGTCATGCGTCTTGCTTTTCTCCGTGACATGACACCGAGCATGCGCATCATCGCTTCGGCCTCCCCTCGTTTTTCGAGCTTTCCGCTTATTCTATCTCTAGTTCTCGAGTTTCGTGCGACAGCTTAATATGTACGGCTTTCACAAGATCAATCGCACGCCACGCGCGCAGCGCACGACGTCTGATGCCCAGACTTGGGAGTTCTCTCATCACAAGTTCCTCCGCGGCCGCCCCGATCTCCTCGACGAGATTAAGCGTAAGGCGCTCGAGCCCGATCCAGCGCTCAAGCACCGCGTTGAGCTGCCGGGAGAGGTGTGTCGCTCGTTCGCGCTTCTTATTTGTTTAAACTCCGCGTCCAGGTGGCAGCGCAGCTCGGCGCCATGCGCGAGGAGAACCAGCGCATGTGGGAGCAACTCAATGCCGAGCGCCGTCGCGTCGAAAAACTCGTCTCGGTGGTTAGTCGCCTCTGGGAATTGGTCGGCAAAGGCTTTGGCCCGGGAAGTGGTTAGACTTTTCTATTGTTCCATATTCGGCACCTGCCTAACGCACCCGCGCAGTCCCGCCGTTCCCTGTGGATCTGTTAGACCCACCGATTTTCGTGACCACGCCACGCGGGTACGACCCAAGTCCGCCGGGGTCCGATTTTGGCCAACATCAGGGCCATCAGGCGCCCTCGCACCACGGACACGGGCACGCACATTCGCACTCGCTCTCGCGCCAGCAGAGCTTCCAGCACATGTCCTTCTCGCGCGGCGAGACCTCGCAGTCACCCCTCCCCGCGTCCCCGGGCTCCATCACTATGGAGATGTTTGACGAGCCGGAGCAGGGCCGCGCGAGCTCAAAGCGGCAGCGCATGATGTCGGGCGACGACACGCATACGCCGCACTCGGCGCACCCCAACGGCAGCCCGCACCCGCACCACGCGGCGTCGGTCGACTCGCTCTCGCCGCCGAAGCCGCGCGCAAGTCGTGCGCGGAGCGACAGCGCGCCGCTGGGGTACGCGATGCAGCCTGGGGGCCCGGGCGGCGGGGGACTGGGCCCGTGGGGCGCAGGCGCAGGTGGGGGTCCCGGCGGGCGGCCGCGCAGCGGAAGTGGTCTCGCGCATATCGGGCACGGCCCTCGCGGCAGCGGGATCCCTAATATCGGGAACATGGCGCGCAGCATTCCTGGCCCTGGCGGCGGCCTTGGGCTCGCGTCAGTGCCGAGCAATGCGCCAAGCCGTTGACGGCAGAACAAAAATGGGCGTGCAGCCCAGCCCCCTGATTCCTTCCCGATCTGTCCCAGAGTCTGTTGTGTGTATCTCCCTGCTGCGTGTATATCTTGGACATCTCGCCTACTTGTGTTGTGCTCTATCCCACCCCGTTCTCTTTTCCTCTTTACGAACACCCCTCCCTATAGATGGTTTTTCCTCACTTGGGACACATAACCAACAAAAAAACGAAACCCCTCCTTTGCGCGCCGTTCTTTTCGTCCGCTGCTGTTGTGCTATATACCTTCTGCTCTCGTTGTTTATTCCTCCTTTACTCACGTTTTCACACCCCTGCTGCTCATCCTGTACACCACCGCATCATCTACCAACCGACCAACGAACCCCCCATCTAACCCACTTGCTCCGCGCTCCGCACTACATCGTCATCTATACCTATCTGGTGCGCGTGGCCCTTGTTTTCCTATCCATCCTTGTTTTAGGTATTTTGCGGCGCGCGGGGGAAGAACGGGGAATAAAGCCCATAGATATATCAAATTTGTACTACCACTGCGTCGTCTCCCAAGAATGAAACGAAACGAAACCGAGATTATGTATGTGCGAGAATTTAGACTGGAATGAGATGCCATGAGAGAGTGAAGGAATAGGAGACGGATTTGGACCGACGAGAGACACGGAATGTAAAGAACAAGACTGCGTGAGACGCCGGACGGCGCGGCAGAGAATGTAGTTACGATAGGGTACATGCGTAGGGAGCGGAATACAGATGCGGGATTAAGTAAGTACGGAGGAGGTAACTTATGCAAAAAAATTTGAACGAGAAGAACACCCAGGGTCATGAGGCTCGCCCGTTCAAGTTCATGTCGTGGGGGATAAACTCGATCGAGGGTTGCCGCGACGTGTGGGGGCGCGATTCACGTAGCTGGAGAATTTTAGTTTCATATCTGATGCAGCACCCGGTTGCGGGCGGCGAACGTACCTCATGGCCGTTCGTCTGGAGGCCGAGAGCGCTGTTGTTGCTGCTGCTGGCGCTGGTGCCGGTGCCATTGCTGCTCCCGTTCCCGTTGACGTGGCGCGGGGGCGGGCGCTCCGCATGATGCGGGGCCGCGCTGTTGCTTGGCCCTGCGAACGCGTCGTGTGGACCACCTGGGGCCATGTCTGATGGTGGATGGGATGACGGGAGAAGCCCGAACATCGACGGCTGGTGCGCCGCGGCAAGATTCATCGCGTCGAGGAGCAGACTGTGTTCATCGGCGTTGGTGAATTGTTGCACGCGGACGAAACGGACAAAAATAGGAACTCGTACTCGTTCTCTGCCTGCAGTTTCTTGATCTTCGCGGTGGCAATGTCGAGGTCATGCTGGTACTCTCGTTGTTTCTGCACCGCAAACCAGTCAATCGGTGGATGTAAATGCCCGTGTGGAGATGAAACCACGCACTGTGATGACCCGGTCATACTTTTCTCGCAGATTCTGAAACCTGCGCGATAATAAACACCAGTTGCCAGCGACAACCGCACGGGCGTCTAAACCAAGATGAAACTCACTTTTCCTTGTATCTCGAATTGCGGAACGGTAGCTGACCATACTAGTAATTGAAGTCAGACAAACCAGATCCCTGCTCCGCAGAAGGCCTACCATAAAGGGCACGTTGCCTTGGTCGGGGGCCGGACGCGGGGGATTGGCAACGGCGGCGGCGCTGCTCGAGCCATTGTTCTCCTCCGGTGTGTTGACAGCAAGACGGAAACGATGCTGTGCGGCAGAGACGCCCTCCAGTTGTTTCACTTCATCCGCAGTCGGCATTTTTCGAGTGTTGTCAGAATTCGGTGGCGATCGTCGACCGTGGCCTAAAAGGGATCGCGAACAAACAAACCGGGCGCAAACAACAAGGCCAAACACCCGTGCCGCTTTGCATCCGGATATGGCAGTTATCGATTCCTGTCTCAGGCACCTCGTATTTTGAGCTCAAACCATTCCCGATGTCTGACGGTGCATCTCGGAAAAGGTATTTTGCTCTTGGATTCGGCGAAGGACACGGAATTGCCTTTTCCTTTGCGATTGACAATCTCGGGTCTCCAGATCTACAGCTGGGCAATCTCGGGGTAAGTTCGCTCCAAATTCATATTTAAATCTCCGCCGCATGCACCTAAATAAACCCATCAAAGAAGCCAACTCCCGGAAACAGAAAGTCCAAAGCAAATAACCATTGCTCAGCTGGAAGAGCAGTAGGATTGTAGATATCTGAATGGTGAGCTGGTGGAACACCTCTTGTGAACTGGACTGTGGGATTCTGTTGTGAGAGCAGCACTTGAGTATTTTTCTATCGTTTTTGTTTCGGAAACAACTAGCCCGGCAGCCTTGTACTATCCGATAACCCGTCAATTCCACGGCGTCATAGCTCAGCTGGGAGAGCAGCAGACTGAAGAAAGCCGCGTGTCACGTGACTTAGACATCTGAAGGTCCCGTGTTCAATCCACGGTGATGCCATTCTTTTGCACTTGGTGCAGTCCATCTTTTTACGCCAAAATTACAACCACCTTCTTTTTCGAGACAATTGATGTGAACTTTAAGGCTCGAGGAGCACTCACAATGGGTAAACATTGTACACTTGCTCTGGCGGGGGGATCAAGTGGTACTGAGTGGTAGATGGCTGTCTATTCTCTTCAAGAGACTACCTGGAACCAAAACTTTGTGAACTCGTAATGGTAGTCTCCTTAGCTCTTCGAAGTTTCGTAAGAACTGAGAATAGACTGCCTATTGTCATAATTTCGTGAATCAGTAGTGTAGCGTAACGTGTATGAGACAGTTATAGCTGCATAGCGCTTCATGTGCAATGATCGCCTAATGCCTTATGCCAGGCAAGGCAAAATCCAACTCTCCCGTGTCTTCCTGGAATCAGAGGTACTCAACGAGAGACCGGAAGATGAAGTGGTAGATGTAATTTGTGATAAAAGATGATTATGTGACTACGTGACCATTACAGGTGACTTGTACGTAAAGAGTAACGAAAAGGTATATACCATCCCTTACATGAACTGTCTAAGGAAAGTAATTAGACTTGTCTCCAGGATTATTTAAGATACCTTAAAATAGATCATCACCACAATTTCACCCTTCAGTGTCAGGGGAACCCTTCATCTGGCCACTCCTCTGTTGCTCCGTCCAGTTCCGGCCCTTCGTCTGACTTTCCATCCGGAAACTCCTCCAGCACATCTGTCTGCCCCACACACACCTGGAACTTCACCCTCCATCCCTCTGGCATCCGTTTTGCTGGGCCCTCTAGTCACTCGCATTGGCAGAATCTGCACCATCTTTGTCACTTAGTTACTTCGCTTAGTGTAGAGAAACTTTGTGACTTTGATGGGAATTTGTGAAAGTTCATGGTTTTCATCACTTTCTAAGTATATGAAAGTTCATGATTTAGTATCCTAGGCTTGTCAAGCAGCAACTCCTTGGCACATCAGAAAGTGATTGGATCAACACCTCACCGAACTTGGTCAGTTAGGTTCGGGTTGGGTAGTTAGAGGTTAGAGGTTAGCATTTCGGGTTAGCTGGTTACAGTTAGAGGTTAGAGGTTACTGGTTCAGGTTAGTGGTTAGTGTTTGGGTAAGGTATCTATATGGAAGGGGAGGAGGAAATAATGGCCGGATTGATGTGTTTAATTTGTACATCTCACAAAATTTCCTGCAAACTCACCAAAGTGACAAACTTTCAGAACATTCCATCAAAGTGATGAAACTTTGCAAACTTAAGTGAAGTAACGAAGTGATGAAGGTGGGTACTTGTTATATCCGTGTTGAGGGAGGAGAGAAAGGAAGGAGAGGGGATAGGTTCCGGATGGGTTATGACCGGGCTCGGAATGCCGGAGGTCAACGGAAGTAAACAGGAGAGGATTCCGGAACACGGGTATGGACCACCACACCACAGCTAGGTTTAAGGGTGAGCGTACTATCTGGTTGGCTAGGAATGAAGGAGGAGGGAAAGGGAGACGGCCGAGGGTTACCGGAAGTGAAGGCCGGTAAGCCGGAGGAGTAATGCCGAAGGCCGGACAAAGTCCGGTAAACCGGAGGTGATGTGCTGAAGGCCGGGCGATGTCCGGTAATCCGGAAGTTATGCCGAAGTCCGAGATGGAGTCCAACAAGTAGGGAAGTTCACGGATGTATAAGTCCGGATGTTCGGGATAAGGTTTTCGACAAGTCCGGTCGTCAGATGGAAGACGGAAGTTGAGTCCGTCGGCCGGAGTACTCGGACGTTGGAGGAAGTGTCAAGACGATGGAGAATGACGGAAAGCCAAATGACGTTAATAATCAATCTAAAGTACATGATCGTAATCTAGACAATTTATAGTAATAGTGGAGGTAAGTATATATAAGGAAATTGATTGAAGAACAAGGGAAGAATAAAAGGAGAACATAGCTTCTTGTATAAGTACAAGGGAGATGACGGATTGAGAACATAGAGCATGTGTGCATAACAGGAGTGCATGTGGAGATCTACCGCTAAGGCAGATAGACGGTTGCGTGAGAACTCATCATCGGCCAAAGGGCCGAATGAAGTCTGATAAGGGCCGGAGCGTTCCAGAGAAGACCGGAACGTTAAGCCGGAAGAGGACAGAGATGAGCGGATGATAACTGGAAGTCATCCGGTCAGAGTCCGGATGTCGTCCAGGGTTGAGCCAGAGGTAAACCGGCGTAGGCCGGGAGTTGACCGGGAGTTGACCGGGAGATGACCAGAGGTTATCGGAATGTAAACGGATGTATATCGGAGTATACCGGAAGTGGTCGGATGAGGTCCGGATGAGTCCGTGGTGGTGTGGGATGTAACAGTACTACTCCACTGGCATATGTTATGCAACCAGGCCTGGGATCATTGCAGATCCCTTTGGACATGTGCTACTATAACTAGTACCTCTTAGTTTATAAACCTTCACCTAGTATGGAAATCCTCATGCTTTCTTCTCTTCGGATTCCCCGGCTAGGTGGGTATTACTTGCTCTGTATAGTACTGCCTACTAAACTACTTCAGATTCCTCCACTAGTTTCCGCGCCTCTGTGCTGAGCTTAAGGTTGCCCTTACATTCGGGTGCCATGTATCTGCCATGATAACCAGCCTTTTCAAGCCAGCAAAAATCATGAAGTTCAAAGGAAGAATAGTGCCTCTCAGGTCAAACGCTGCACGAGGCAGTATACAGTGTAACACTCTGACCCCTGTTTTGCAGCAGTTTGTTGCTGTTCTCGTACTATGTGCTGCTTTGCAGATATTTCTGGGTTTCTCTGTGCTGTTCCCCACTTCATGGAAATTTCTTGGTTTTCCTGTGCACTGCCTAGCTTTTTTGAAGATACTGGTGATTGGACCCCTGTTTCATGGAAAATTGTTGCGTGTAACTGTAGTACTCAACTCAGATTGGGTGAGTGTCAGAGTGAAATTAGTGGATATTCAGCCTACCAAATTCACATCAGCTCTGAGTGTTAAATTCTTTGTGAGCCACTGAAGCCATGGGGGTTCTCTCATTGATTGCGACAAGCAGTTACTGGGATGCAGATCCCTTTCGATTTGCAGGGCAGGCCATTAAAGTTGGGGTATCTTGGACATCATTTGGGCTGTCTTGGACATCTACAAGGCATTGCTCGGTCTCCTGTGCCAGATTCCTAGAAGTTGTCATATAGGGGCTTTGCATTGACTATTTCTTGGACCTGCCTCCTGCCTCACAAGGAGAACGTACACCTCAACAGGTGCCCTGTATCTCAGATGGAGCAAGCCCATGCTTGTATGTCCACCACACTTCCCCTTTACCAGGTTGGTGCTACCAAATACCTTCTCGCAGGTCTGGGTCAATAAATGCAAATTTGCTTCAGGGTGCAACAATATACTGGTGCTACTCTCCAGCCTGGGTACTTGGTTCATGTATATTCACATTCAAGATTGGCCTTACTAGGCACTATACTTAGTATGAAAGTGTCCAACTTTCGACCACCTTGTCAAGACCCATCTCCTATGCAATCACCTTGAGACTGGAGAAGCCAGCAGACTCCGACTGGTTGCACACTGCCTTCACCACTATTTCGTAGACATTGCTGTGCCAGCACACTGCAAAGCAATCACTGGCTTGCTACTCGGGGATCACAATCTTGATGTTGAACACTTGTGCTATCCTGCCTGCTACTGGGATCCAGTGCCGCATCACCTCAGGCTGTGTCAATTCTGCTGGAACAGAGTTGAGGATGAAGTACACATGCTGCTCAATTGCACCACTGAACCATGTCTTGTTTCCCTCAGATCGGCCTTCCTGTACATGCTCACCACCTGTGATCCATAGTGTTGGAATTTCGGGTTGCTCGCTCGCTATCACCGCTGCCACTGCCAATTTCCAGGTGCTATATTGTGGCAACAGGTACCATACCCTACCCCCTGGTTCCTTGCATTCACTGCACCTGGCCTGGTATTTTCTCCATTGCCCCACTTACTTAGATATAGTGCTTCCCAAGGTTATTGTACAAGTACTCAGTAATTAGAAAGAATCCCCTGTGCGTTTGCGAGGGTCTTTTGCTATTAGTGACGGATGTGGACACCGGTCATTTTAACACATAGACATGAGCAATTTATAGGGTGGTGCCCAACAAAATGGTTGCATCAAAAAGGGTGGTGCAACTCTTCACAAAGTATATATTCCGTGTCTTCCAAGTGTTCCTGGACACTCCGCAGTTTTACCCTGCTGTATTTAGGACCCCAGAACTTGTCACTTCTGCTGTGTTCTTTTCCCGAGATATCTATTACTCACAAGTAAATAGGTTACCAAACGGATAGACTTGTAGATGACTGTAGCGTACTTTTATCCTCCTCTGCATCATTGAGGGAGTTGTAGAAATTGCTCCAGAGTCGTGTCGTTGAACAGCGGTCTGGGATTCACTCTCATTAGACTTGAAGAAAGGGGACTGGGCCCTGTGGTGGTGATGAGTCAAGTCTCCACGGAAGATCATTCCGCCATTATTTATCTGGACGTCGTCGCTCAGGGATCTATGAATGAAAGACGTTAATGAAAATGGTTCATGCACAATGGTAGGGCTGGTTCAGAGAAATTTGCAACTGCAACCTAGGTGCAACCTAGGTTGCAGTTCAACCTCCCACCATTAAATAACTTGAAGTAAAATACCGGATGCCCGAGCTTAAGTTGAAAAGTCCTCCCAGTAAACAGTCCTCCCAGGGAAGAAAACCTAATCCATTCCTCCACCCACATCTGCGTATAGTACAGTATCGGCACGTGTTGTTTTGCACGTCGACACAAACAGTAGGATTTGGGCCCAGAATATCAGTTAAAAAATACAGAGATTCGATTCGGGGTGAGCTTGAGAGCCCGATCCATTGCTGAAAGCGCGGTGAGTATCCAGGAGTGCGAGGGAGCGTTTGTCCTGCCGGATTATTAAATCAGAATGCGTCCACGATAATGAACGCTTAGCTGATTTCCAGCGCTACATCGAGCACAAGTGGAATAGAAGTCGACGCCTTGATTTTAGTATGATTTCCAAGTTAAGTCAAGTCAAAGTGCCAAATACTCTCCCAAAGCATTACTTATATGTGACAGGGCGGAGAAGACAGCCCATATAAGTAACAAGTCATAAGGTAGATGGCTAGTTCATTCTGCAACCAAATTCGACACAAATGGCTCAATGGAATTTGATCTGTGGGTAATTAGCGGGGTAGATTTGGGATATTTGGTGTGGTGCCACAGTGCTGAGGTAGTAGCCCCAAGTGCAGGTAGGCCTCTACTTGATCTGAGATTCCACGTCCAAGATTTGCGACCAAAACAAAACCAAATGACACAGTTCGAGGAAGAGAAGGAAGCATACTCCGCGCGCAAAACTTGAATGTCTTGCCATTAAAGTCGATCACATTTCTGGACCCCAACCTCGGATTGAAAATATCATCGGCCAAGTTGAAACTCGAGGCTGGAGCCAACTGCGAGAGGTTTAGTTCAGAGTACCAATTTGAGCAAGTTTCGACAAAACATTCGCGTAGAGCATGGGAGATGAATAAAAGTCACCATGGCGGTAGACAGTTGAGCAATGAAGGAGCATCAGAACAATTACACTTGCCAGTTCGCAAGGAGTGAAAGTAGTCACGGAACCATTGCGGATGCATAGACTCGCAATAGGACACATACCTCCTCGGCAGCAATGTGTGAAATGGAAAAATGAATACATTCCTTCAACGTCTGCGTCAAATATTCCTATAGAAGACAAGTTGCAGATTCATGACGAAAAGAAAGGTCTCTCAGCTGAGAAGAGTGTCAAATTTGTTGTGGCAATCTCACCGGGAAAACATCGGTACTGTTCATTTTTTGGCGGTGGCAAAGCACAAGGAATTTGTGCTGAAAAAAGCACATACCGTGGCTCCAACAACAACTACTTCCAGCACTTTTACATCCGAACCTAAATTTCAGCGGTCTGACACAGTCTTGCGGCCATTTTGGTTCGAGCATGCGTTGATTTTCGCCTTCCCACAAGATTTTACACGCTGCTGTTTGGCTGCAGTCCCGAATTGACGGAGCCATGGACATCGTCGTTCGTCCGTGGATTTTTTGAACACATATCTCTTGCGCAGCCGTAGATGGATGTCCGCTAGTCCACGCCACGTCCACGGGGCCTCACGATAGCAGCAAGGAGATCCACGATACAAGGCGTCTCGTCCCGGTTTCCGATCATGTTTCCTGGACATCGGTGTCATCTGACGGGGGCCGCTCTTCGAATTCACAGTGACGCACCGAGGAGACGGCGGAGCCGGAGATGAGCGAGGAACCGGCGTCAGCAGGAGAGAGAATTCAAGACTGCGGTATAGCGCATCAAGTACAGCCGTCTATCACTGTACAATGGCGTGGCTGTAACGGCCCTAAACCGGGAATGTGATTTGTTGATTTCATCGGCATCACTCATGTGTGCGCTGGTTCAAGACCGTCCCCTCCAGAAAACTTGGTTCTCACAATTCCCCGCACTGGAAAGTGTGGCCCGGATTTGGAATAATC
Organism: Mycena galopus ATCC 62051; assembly: GCA_014925785.1. Taxonomy (NCBI): domain Eukaryota; kingdom Fungi; phylum Basidiomycota; class Agaricomycetes; order Agaricales; family Mycenaceae; genus Mycena; species Mycena galopus. The sequence continues at coordinate 835,965 of WIQG01000038.1, read as the reverse complement.
CGTCCTTGTCAGGCCAGGGAAGTAATTCTGCAACCTGCAGGACTCGCCGAGTTAGTCTTCGGAGACAAGGGCTGGTCGTCAGACGCGCTGTGAGGCGAGCTAGTCACAAACCTTTTTGCATTTCTTGTTTCGTTTTTTTTCCTTCTTATTTTTGCTTTCTTTCCATTCCCTTTCTGTTCGCATCTCATACGCCATGATTGTGATTCCATCCAGCTTGATTCAAAATGGTACATGCGACAAGACTACTAGTAATTAACAACCGAGAGCGGCGGGGTAAACGAAAAAAAAAACGAAAGCAAAACCAAGCAGCGTAAGAAACACAACAACGCAGAAAAAAATAGGTGAGTAATCTAATATAGCGACAAAGGAGGAGGAAAAACAACACAGGGTGCGGGCGCTGCGCAGCGGCACAGGCTTTTGGCAATAAATAAATATTCCCCGACGAGATGCAAAGCGCGACTTGAGAACAAGAGATCACCGAGAAATGAATCCGATTAGTTTCGTTCCAACGTTCGTTTCGCGCGACTCGATCCTGATCCTTCGTTCGTTTGTTCCGTCCGTCCGCAACGCCGCCGTCCCCCGGCCAGCACAAGCAAGCAACGAAACCCCCCGCGCGCGACTCATTATTTGCCCAGCTCCATCCCCCCCACATCGTCGGGGTTGAACCATTGCCCAAAGTCCCGCTCAAAGTTCAAGTCCCCGTCCCCGCGGAACAGCCCCACGTCGACAAACTCGTCCAGCCCGTTCGCCACGCTCTGGATGAACTCGCTGTTGAACAGGTTCTCCGTCGACGCGGGCAGCGGCAGCCCAACGCTATTCATCGCCCCTGGGTTCACGTTCGGGTTCATCATCAGGTTTGGCGGATTGTTTTGCTGCCCCTGGTTCTGCTGCTGTTGCCCCTGCTGTTGCTGCTGCTGCTGCTGTTGACCGCCCTGCTGCCCCGACGAGTTTGGTGTTGGGGGCGCCGTTCCCGGCGCGTTAGGATTCGACAGTGGCGGATTTCGCGGCGAGCCGTCCACGAGTCCGTTCGGGCCCTTGTTGTCTTTGTTCTGGTCCTTCGCGGGCGATGGCGGCGGGAGCATCCCCATCGGCATCGGTGCTTTAGGATTCTGCGGCCCCGAGACAGACATTCGATTTCCTGGCCCACCAAACTGCTGCGGCTGCCCCTGCCCCCCACCTGGATTAAACGACGGATCTGACCCCGGCGAACCCGCATTCATCGGCCCGCCCATGCTCATGCGGTTCCCTGGATGCCCCTGTGGTTGCCCCTGCTGTCCCTGTTGGTGCTGCTGTTGTAGGTTCTGCGTCCGATACTGCTGCATCTGTGCAATAAAAGATCAATAAACAGCACGAAAGCCTGAAAAAAACGGCGGAACGGACCATCGGCTGCGTGTGCATCTGTGGGCTCATCGAGCTCGGCATCCCCGCACCCTGCATCATCGAGTTCATACCGAGCATCCCCATTGGCCCCGACATCTGCTGCATCCCTGGCTGCATCCCAGGTTGGCCCTGCGGCGGGAATCCGCCGCCCATCGGCCCGCTCATCGGGCGGCCCATCATCGCGCCGTTGCCCATCCCCTGCGGCCCTCCTGGCCCGCCGGGACCACCAGGACCGCCTGGTTGCGGCTGCGGCGGCTGGCCCGAATGCTGCCCGTAGTTGCCCATGGGTGCACCGTGTAGCGGCGGTTCCATTGGTGATCGTCGTGGACGCTTGCGGTCGGGAGGAGATGAACCGTTGCGGTCGTCAGGTTGTGTTTGCTGCGGGCACACATCATGTCAATAAATTATTTGTCTTGGCAAGAACAAAAAGACTCACCTCCTCCCCTGGAGAAGTAGAATTACGCTTATTGTTCCGCCGTTGTAGTCCTGGTTGGATAGAAGGACCAGCGGCAGCGTTCTGAGGCCCTGGCGGCCCAGGTTTTGACATGCGCGCGCGGTGGGTTTGTATGATGCGCGTCTGCGGAACATTAACGTACGAAACAATGAGTCGCAATACACGCACTTTATCCTGCAGCGTCAGGGTATTCATGTTTTTGTCGCCCAGCCCAAGTTCCATCTTGAGGGAATTGACCAAATTAGGCTGGATGTTCGCCAGCTCGGCGTTGATCGCGTTAAGCTCGGGCTGCCGCGGGTCGGTTCCGGGGAGCATTGGCTGGCGCGACGCCATCGACGGACTAGGGGCCATCATGCTGGACTGCGGCGTGGACGTGCGGCTCGGCGGCCGGCCCGCGAGGCCCTGGTACGGCGTCTGGCCCGGATTCATCCCCTGGCCCGGCGGGAGCATCCCCCCTCGCGGCGGGCCCAGCTGGCCCATGGGTGGCGCGCCGTGCTGGGGCGGGCCCTGTAGCTGGCCCGAGTTTGGCGGGGAATGCGCCATGGTGGGGGACTGGAACGGCGCGCCACCGTTGGGCGGACGCGGCTGGCCTGGTAGCGGGGGGCGCGGCTGGCCCATGAATTGCGGGCCCATTCCAGGCTGGCCTGGCATGATGCCGTTGGGCTGCATGCCCGGGGGTGCGCCTGCGAACGCGGTCGGACCTGGGGGCTGGCCGTTGTTCTGCGGGATACCGTTTGGAATGCCGTTAGGGAAGCGTGGGGGTGGGCCGACGCCATTTACGCCGGGGCGGCCGAGCGGCGGCTGGCCTTGGATGAGGCCGGAGGGGGGCATGACCATGGGTGGTGCTGGGGCGCGGTTTTGGTTTTGCTTCATGGCGGCCTGGGTAGCCTGGTGCTGTGCATGGAGATTAGCGCGGGAACGAGGGGCAGGAGGCCACGAAACGCACCTGGGTGTACAACATGGCGTCGTCCGTGCCATTCCCATTCGCCTTTGCTGTAAACAGGACCCAGAAGACACTCCACCACCTGCAGAACGGGCGATGAGAAACAAAGAGAAATCACAAACAAAAGTCGGCGAGCGCACTCGAATAAGAGACCCTGACGAGCATTAATGGGAGGAGTCGAGTCGGGCGCAATCTCTGCCTCCCGCAGGAGCTCACGCGCGGTATTCCGGAAGCCGCGTTTGTAGCAATAGTCGTAGATGTAGATGTTAAACCTGGATGGGGTATCAGCGTCGGGCGGTGGATAGCGTGGTATATTACATCTTGTCGCCCTCCCAGGACAGCTGGGAGGGGCCCGCGGGGTCTTGCTGGGGGGTCTGTGCGCCAGGAAGAGGCCCCTGGGGGGCAACCGCGGTCATCGTGCTGGTGGGAGCCAAGAAGCAGTGCCGCTACGAGAAAAACGGAGGCAGATGTGAGACAGGTGTCAAGCAACGATTATCGCGAAGAGAATAGTACACGGTGGGTGTTTGCGAGAAACAAAGAGAATACACGCTACGCTGATCCTTGGCGTGTAATACTCGGTCATGTATTATATATTGCTGCCTACATTGCTATTAGCCCCCTACTACATTCCTCACGACATTAACACCCTAATGGCGGCGCACAAGCGCAATATGCACATCGTATCCCCATCCCCACCCCGCAAGCTTTACCTCTATCAGTCGTCGGATCTCGCGCCAGCCTTTCGCTTCCTCGTCTTCCCCTAGCTCTCTCACGACATAGATAAAGTCAGCAGGCGACAGCAGAGACCGGAACAACGATCCCATCAGAAACGCAATGAGAATCGCTATCACCAGCGTCGACAACGGGTACACCGTCGCCGTCCGCATCCCGACCTCGTGCGGCGCATCAATGTCCGTCAGGCCCCCGGGAAGCTTGCGCGGTCCGCCTGACGTAGCGCTTACAGCACTCGAAGCTCCCGCGCCTGCTGTCAACCGTGTCATAAACTCCAAAAGTCGGCTCGAGCTCGTGTGCTGCAGCACCGCAGGCGGCGTGGGCGCATCCGTCAGTGGCTAAATAAAATGCTCATGTCAGTTGCTTCCGCGCAAGCGAACACAAATTAATTCACCGTTCCAACTGTCGAGTCTTCTTGGCCCTCGGCGTTACCGTTATCCCGCAGTTCCTTCGAGTTCTCTCCGTTTGCTGTCACAGCCACTAGCGCTCGGGCGGCTAGCAGGTTATCTGCTACAGCAACAGGAGTTTGGAGCTGCTCGGACAGCATCTCAGGCTCGTTTTGGGACCTAAATGAAGATAGATTAATTAGAATGAATCAACGCATTAATTCTGTCTACATCCGGAAAAAAACACGCCAACTTACCGCGAAAGCACACCCATTTTCAATATCCGGTCGTCGAGCAACTCCTCCCGCCCGAGTGTCGTGAGCGCCTCCTTCTCGTTCACAACCGCAACGTCCTTGCCGTCCACCACCACCACCCCACTGCCCTTCTTCCCCCCAGGCCGCACCTCGACCTCCACCACCGCACCGCCCTCCTCGAGCGACAACAGCCACAGCGGCTTCGGCGGCGCACCCCGCATCTCGTCCGTCAGCGGGTCCTTCACCGTCGAAATCTGATACTGCGCCGTCGGCAGCGTCAGCTTCACCAAATGCCGCGTCGGCGCGTCCGCAGTCAACCCCGACGAATGCAACGGCGACGACGGCATCACATGGATCGTCGTCCCCAGCGGCAACGCATGCATCTTCTCGTTCCCACTCTCCAGGGCCCCACTCGACAGCGGGATATACTGCTTCTTCGGCCCGACCGCGAGGTCCGCGCGCAGTGAGGTGCGCAGCGCGATCGAGTATCCCTCCGGATACAGCTTCGAGTCTACCACGAGCTCCGCGACGAGCAGATCCGTCGGCGGGCGCACCTCGCCTTTGATCGTGAACGCCGACGAGGCACGTCCACGCAGCTCGGGGCCGGACGAAAGCGCGCGCTCACGCGCGGGGCCCATCGACTCGGTGCGCAGCCGCGAGCTAGACCGCGGGCTAGATGAGGTCGACTCTGTGCGAGCAGGCGGCGCGGTGGATCCGCTCGACGTCGATTCGGCGCGCTCGCGCGTTGGCAGCTGGAGCGAAGATGAAGACGGCAGAGGCGAGAGCCCGCTGATAGTCGCAATTGAGCTGTCACTCGAAGAGCTCGGCAGCCCCTCGAGCGTATCGCTAGGACTCAGTGGCAGCCTGCTCGGCCGCGGAGTCCGGTCGGCCAATGTCGACGCCGTCGGCGCCGGTGGCGGCGCAGGCGCGTTCAGCAGAATCGTGCTCCGGTACACCCGCTCGTCCGGCACGTACTTGGTATGCACCAGCACGCGGTACTCGTCGCGTCGGCGCACCTTCCACGAAGTCACCGCAAACGGCTCATGCGTCGCCATCTCCTTGTCCGAGATAACCAAACCCGCAGCGGGGAGGCGCGTGATCGGGAGTGAGGAGATGCTCTTGAAATATGCCTCCACGGCGAGGATGGCACGCGGCGCGGAGGCGTTGATCATTGAATTGAACGCCGCGGGAACGGACCCGGCGTAATCCATCGCCACCATGTGCGTGCACCGCGTCGATGGGATCGCATAATTTTCCTTTGTATAAGGATCTAGCGTCTCCAGTACCCACGCGTCGACAAAGACGCGCCCTATGGGGAGCACGTATGGATTGTACTTGCCCGGCGAAAACGACGTGGCAGAATCCGGGCTGAACGACGCTGACACGCAGAAAATCGCGTTTCGCAGCCCATTCGACTGTTCCGCGACGTCGCCATTCGTGGGCCTTCTCGAAGGTGAGACGTGCGCGCGCGCAAGAACGGACGCCAAGTAGAATCCGCGGTCTCGGAAGGGAAAGCCCGCTTTGGCCACGACAAATGAAGTGCGACAGTCGGAGCCGTACGACTCGAGAACAGTCGCAGAGCCCAGCCGCTCGTCCCACTTCTTCCGACACTCGAATTCCGTAACGATCGCTGCCAATTCCTCCGCCGAAACGCCCTCAATCACCTTCTCCCCCTTGTGCACCTGGATAACGGGCGAAATCTCGGCGCAAAGCTTGCGACGGATGGACAAGGCCTTGTCGTTCAGCGAGATCCAGCCTTCGGAAGAATTATTCGAATGCGATTGCTGGACCCACGCAAGCGCCTCCAGCGCATACTGCATCGGCAGCTTGGACGAAGACGGAGCACCGTCACCTGAAGCAGGCGAAATTGCAGCGATTGCCTGCTGTGTCGTTGTAGTTGTTTGATCAACCGCATAAGTGAAAAACCGGGTAAGAGGACTCGAAATCCGGGGTGCGGTAGCCCAGCCCATGGATCGTGCGTTAGCATCAGAATCCGGTGGTTCCCCCGAATCCGCGTCCCATTCTGCCCGCCGTCTTCGGATGACGCCGACGACTGGTGGCTGATCCAGTGGTATTCGCGCTGGCTTCACGCGCTTCTGCTTCGTTAGCGACTTGATTTCGCTGTCCGGGAGCTCCTCCACGTCGACGGCGACCTTTGAGCCATTCACCATAACAAGTCCCTTCTCCTTCCCCGGTGCGCGCCGAATGACGACCATTAGCCGCTCGTCGTCGACGAACATAGCATCATGCGTCAAAGTCAACCACAGACCCCCGCCCTCAGTCGACAAACGATGCCGGCGCAGGCACGATAGCGACTGCGGTGGCGGATCGACAACAATATCCAACGACGGCGCCCAAGTATCCATGTCGCACCGCAGCTCGCACTCAATCACAGGAAGACCAGTGGTCCCGATTGAATTCGTCGAGGTATCCGAGCCCGAGGTCGCGGATTGTCGGCTCGCAGACGCTTCGTACTCCACCTTGAAGCTGGTGCGATCGTGATCGTATCGCATCTCGTTCGCCTTCGCGCCAGCTAATCGCGTCACGACTGGCGGTCCGCCGCACTTGATTGCGAATTCGCCGATTCCTGCGAGCGCGTTGATCATCTGGGTCGGGATCGACGTCTTGTTAGTCCATCCCTTTGGATCAGATTGCTCCAGGAGAGTCAACAGTGTCGTGGTGGGCGATAGCGTCTCGATGGCCCAGCCTCGTAAATCAACCTGGGTTCGAATAACGTTGGAATCGGCGGGGGGTATATTCGGGAAGAGATGAGGGTCGTCGGCGGAGAATAAGAATACGTGGATCGTCGTAGGTGACTTGTATACAGTCTTGAGGACCACAGAGTCGCGACCACTGTGGGAATTAAATTAGACGGTCGCGTATATGAAAGAGAAAGCGTTACTTGACCGGCCAAGCCGGTTTGGTTTTATAATGCCACAGCTCAGTCAAATCATTGACGTCCTCCAGAAGCACGGCATCTTCATGGGTTTTATCCCAATTCATTTGCGCACCTGGTGAAACAACGGCGCTGTAGAGATCCCACAAGCCCACGCCAACGAAGGTAGCTTCTGCCCTATAGACGACCAATGTCGGGTCAATCGAATCGAGTTGCGTTATTGCTACTCCTTTGGCATCCGTTGCTTAAAAAATGAATTAGTTTGGAGACCAGACTCATGTTGATATTAAACTGACTCCGCCGCCATTTGGCTTCAGGCTCTTGAAGAAGGGACGAGAAGTAGATGTAGTTCCTCCGCACCCGGGAGAGGATTGACTTCTCAGCGTTGGCTGTTCGTTCCGTCGGTAAACGTGGTATTGATGGGCCTGAGGAAGTAGACGCGACGCTGCTTCCCGTGCGTATAGACGACGTTGTGTTGAAACTGAGGTCAGCCGTGCTTGAGACATCCTGCAGAATTTGCTGGGAAATAAAGTAGGACGAAGGGTCGCGTTCTTCAATATCCTGGATCGTCTGAGGAATACCGTTGAGCCGCAGCCCAGAGGAAGGCCCCGATCTCTCCACAACCACTCGGACTTTGAGCACCGAATGCTCGTCTACGAGGGACGCATGTGTCAAACGGACAACAATTTGATCCAGCGGTAAAGATAATTCTGTGGTGGCCGGAAACGAGCTGCTTCGAATGGCGAGCATAGACCACGGGAGTCGTTCCACCTCCTCCGAGGACGCTTTAGTCGACACCTGAACATCCCAGCCTTCGCCGGACGGCAGAACACACTCGATGGAGCGTTTTAATCGCCGTTGTTCTCGCAGGGCATGCAGTTCATCTATCCCTTGCCCGTTAGGAGCGTGCTCCTCCTCCTCTGGTATAATGGCATAGTCAATAGTGAGCGCCTCCCGGTCGTTCTGAAAGCGGATGCGTTCGATGGACACTCCGTTCCCGTATCCCGCAAGCTTTGGGATTCGGGAACCACGCTTCATCACGGTCTTGAATAAACCCAGACCCATCGTAGAGAGCTGCTGCAGCGCGCCGGACGAAGAACCTAGATTCCAGGCTGTTCGCAAATCATGTTGCCAGAAGCAGGTGATACGGAGTCTGCCTCCTGGGGAAGTCCGCTTCCTCTGGGGATCGCCTGGGGTAGAAGGAAGTTGAGGAGGTGGGGCGATATGCTGAATGCACCATGCGAACACTGTGGGGGCGTTATATTCGGGCACAAAGAAAGAAGAATCTACTTGCAAGTTACGTGCGATCTGACATACGGAGGGGATGGTCGCAGATACGCAGGCTCGTCCGCCGACCGTGGCAGAGAAGTGGAAATGTCAATAAATGTTGATGCGTCGTGAAATGATCGTGAAATGGTGACCGCGTCTCGGGGACTAGAAACATATTAGTATGCATATACGATAGGCAGAACCGCAATAAACATACTTTGCAGGCCACCCCAACGTGAAATTTGTCTTGCATATTCGGGTGGTGTGATCGAATGTTTCGACAAGATGCGCGTCTTCGACTGCTGGATCCCACTCTTGCCTTAGTTCCGGTGTCGTAAGAACCGATTTCCAAGGTTCCAAAGATACAGAATCGTCCCCAGTCGGAACGTCGAGCACCAGTCGATATACGTCGCCTCCAGCTGCGGCCTTGCTCGGCTTGCGGTGAACGACTACGTCAGCTAATTCTGGTACTGCAGGCACCCGGGCCTTGCCCTTTTTATTGGCAGGCGAGTCGACCGTCCCTGATAGTCGCTTCCATTCCGAAGACGAGGAGGAAGTCAAAAGTTGGCGAAAGTGGGTCTCCGCATCATTTAGGGCGCTGTACCAAGACTGCCGCAGCCTGCACGCAGCATAAAAACGAGAAACACCCAAGAGAAATTTGCTGACCTCGAGCCATCGGACATTGTTCAGAGTGGATGTTGGGTCAAGAGGCAATTGAGTAGCGCTCAGATCATGAAGTCTATCCCCAATGAGGGAACGATCACGAGGACCCCATTCTTTCCTCTTACGTTCATCTACAGTCATCTAATACGGCCTCCGGGTGCTTGGAACCCTCATGGGCGATCGGGTACTCAGCATACAGTCTCATGTCGTCTTTGGCTATGTGGGCGGGAAGGCAGCAGTTTTCCCCCTTCAGTGCCTCGGGTACGACGTCGATGTATGGCAGGCGCCCGTCACTCCGCTTCGCGTTTGACGCCCATTTTTCTGAATATTTAGGTAGTGAATACCGTCAACTTTTCTAATCATTCGGGTGCGAGGGTTCAATCTTCCGGGGCCGAGTCAACAACGATAAGATGTTTTGAATTTTTCCAATAAAGTTGGGTCGAGCCCGGTGCACCTGCTGAAGAGGCGCATTACAATTCGTTGTCCGTGGTGTAACTGCAGACGGTGCCCCGGAAATCGTTCGCAAAGGAAGCCGTTGAAAGCTCCTGAACTTCGTTCGAAAATTCAGACATCTTTCGTGTTCGACTCAGCTGGCATAGATCCCACATTAATTCTTCTCAGGTTACGGACGGTTGGGCGGCACCAAAGCGACCGCGGCCGAATTGACAGAAATTTTCCAGGGCCTGGAGCGCAACCACTTGCTCTTTCCCGGGAGACTTCTCACAGGTTTCTCTCCTTGTCCCCATGAATTTTCTTCGGATCTTGAAATTCGCCTGCTTGCTAGGTTACATCCCAGGTGCTGAAGGGCTTTTGGTTGTCGCGGATCTTGTGGAAAAACTCAAGTCCAAGAAACCCAGTCTTGTCTATGTTTTGGACCGTACGCAATTTTCTCTAGTGCAACCAGAATTTTTATGCGTTGAATAACAGCGGTACTTGGCGACTCGGGTCGTTTATATGTTGCCCCGGACGTTATTCCGGTCTATCGCAGAATGCTCCCTTTGTCGACCGTCATCACGCCAAACTGGTTCGAAGTAGAGTGAGTATCGCGTCGTTTTTACACGGCAGATCGCGCTCATTTATCTTTCTCTCCGACAGAACCCTCACGGACGTCAAGTTGACCGACCTCGCCTCTCTTCGGCGCGCCCTGACCGTCCTGCACGAGCAGTACCACGTCCCCAACGTCGTCATCAGCTCCATCCCCCTCGCCGGCTGGCTCCAGGCCGCCCTTCCCCCAAACCTCACCACGGGTTTAGATGATGATTCCGATTCACCCTATCTCCTATGCATCTCCTCCTCCGCGACGCCAGGCGGCGCAGGCCCATCGACCGTGCACGCACAGACCGTACCCCTCCTTCCGGGCTACTTCTCCGGCGTCGGCGACCTCTTCTCCGCGCTCCTCCTCGCGCATTTCGTTCCTGGCGACACAGAGGGCGTGTCCCGTGCCGCCTCGCAGGCGCTCACCAAGACGCACGCGATGCTCCGCCTCACACACGCTTACTCGGAAACGCTCTCTGAGGACGAGCGGCAGCAGACTGACGACGAGAAGGACCTCCTCGACCCGCTCCGCAAAGTCATGCGCATGCGCGGACGCGAGTTGCGCCTCGTGCAGGGCCAGGACATCCTGCGCGGTATCGACCTCAAAGACGTCCGAGAAATGCAACCGTGGACAGGGTTTTGGGCCTCTGACTCGTCCTAGATAGACACACGCATACTAGCGTAGAATTTAATTTGTAGACTGGTCGTACACATTTCTCTCCCGTCCAAGGTGGTTCCAGCGTAATTTAATAGTACTCCAACCACGATTATACACATTAATTGTTCTCTCCCCGCCCGAGCTTGTCCAGCGAGCGCGCGCCCTGCTCGAACCACTCCTCGCGCGATATCCAAAAGTCCTCACGGTTTTTCATGATGTCGGCCAGGACAGCACCGCCGAGGAAAACCATGTGTTTCCGGCGCGGAGGATCTTCGATTCTAATCTTGAAGTTCTGCGGTGCCAACATTCAGTTCACTTGACTCAAAACCAAAAATTAAACGAACCTTCAGTCGCGTGGGGTCGCCGTTGAGGACGCGGGTGAGGTATAGCTGTTTCATCTCCTTCTCAAGTCGACTGGGCAGCCCGGGGTACATGCTGGATCCGCCGGAAAGAACGATGTGTTTGTAAAGCTCGGTGCGGACGTCGACGGCGGCGTTTTGGATCGTTTGGAAGAGCATTTCTATATTACTTGATTTTTAGTTCGCCTATTGAATGAACAGAGGAAAAACGCACCCGCCACACCAGGCTGCTCGACATCGACCAAATGCGGCTGGAACATGCACTCTGGCGCCTCGAATCGTTCGGAACCGACTTTGATCGTGCGACCATCTGGTAGCTGCAGAAAAATAAGAAATTGTTCAATTTAGATCCACCATTGAGCGTACTTGGTAGCTCTCAACAAGAACAGTGGTTTCCTCCGAAAGTCGCGTGTCCATTTCAAGGTCGTAGCTGAATATCGCTTAGCCATCGTCTGGATATACGCGAAAGCAACTCGTACCTGACATAGCACAATTTCTCCTTGATTTCCCGGACAGTCTCAAAGTCTGCTGTCCGGTTGAATGCATAGCCACGCATGAGCAGCAGCTTGATCAGATAGCGCGTCACGTCCCGCCCAGCGATGTCCAGCCGGCGCGTCAAATGGGGGAGCGCAAAGCCACTGTACACGGGCACAATATGCGTCACACCGTCGCCGGAGTCAACAACCACGCCGGTCGTCAGACCTGCACCCGATCAATCAGTCGGCGCGCAATGCGCAGCCTGCAGCTGCTCACCTTGTGCGTACAGCGTCAGCACCGCCTGTATCGCAACATAGACACCCCCGAAGCCGTAGTCCTCGAACATGACCTGGCACATCCGCTGTCTGTTCACCTTGGGGTTCATCGGCGGCTCGGTGAGGAGAATCTTCTTCCCGCGCGGGTCGACCTTGAGCTTCTCGTCGAACGTGTAGTCCCATAAGTGCTTCATGTCCTCCCAGTTGCGGACGATACCGTGTTCCATGGGCTGCGTGATCTGGAGGTAGTTTCTGTTCTCCGCAGCCTCGTCGCCGACCATGATGTCCTTGATAATGGCGGACCCAACTCGCTCTTCCGCGCGCAATATTGGGCGCCCGACGACCGAGGCGAATACTGGGCGGTATGCGGGTGAGATTCACTTTCCTTTAGCACATAGAGCAATTGTACCATGTTCAGGGAAATTGGAGCCGGCGTATCCGACTTTCACGAAACCTGTCCCGTTATCCACGACAAGTCTGAAGCAATTCTCAAGACTGTAGGCGCAAATTAAAGCCTCGACACTCACGGTGCTTCGGCGTCCATTCTGCAATGTTGTGGTCAAGTAAAGCAAGTATTTGGAATCGAGGCCATTGCCTTCATCACTGAACCGCTGCATTGCCTTCACAATCACCTTCTGCGTTGAGGGCTGCGGCAACACTGACAGCTTTGAGTCGAGTTAGTCGGCTGCGATATGCATGTCCCTACACGACTCAAAGCTGTGGTTCTAGTATTTAACGACCATAATACCTTTTCTGCTCTCCATGGCTCCCACTACACGCTCCAAGACTAAAGCTGCGAGCGAAACCACGTCGAATCCAACCCGACGTCTGAGCAGTCCATCTGACCCTCCGACTTATCGCGTCGACCTCTCTGCACCACCGAAAGACCGCTATCGCCAGATATGCGCTGACTACAAGATCCATCTCGCGCACATCGTCCCAATCTACGATGATCTCTTGCGCTCTACTGGCGCGCCGCGTACTCTGCATTTCCTAGCAAAGACATTACTCCGGCGCGTGCACTCTTCTGAAGAAAGTAAAGAGATCCGGGGAATATCCAAAGCCACAGGGGTGCCGCTGCACTTAGTTGTAGCGTTCAACACGTTCCTCGACCTGTTTTCCGGATGTTCGAGCGGTGGGGTCCGTGTCACTGACGCGGGTACCGGTCGCGAAAATGGTATAGTCCATTTCCGTGGTCTCGACTGGGCGATGGACCCACTCCGCAAGCTCATCATCTGTGTGGACTATGTTCGAGAAGGTCGGATCGTTGCACGGTTAGTGTTTATTTCAAGCTGTAGAATCCCTTTATTCATACATCTCACGCAGAGCGATCACATACGCAGGCTACATTGGTGTGCTGACAGGTGTCCGCGCTGGACTCTCGATATCGCTGAACTATCGCGTTCTACTTGGCTCCCCTTCCTCTCTATTATCCCACCGACTACACCAGACGGCACTGCTACTCGGTTTCCGGCCCTCCATTTCCTCCATCCTGCGACGCATTCTCCTCTCCCCCTCCCTCCCCTCACTCGAATCCCTCGCACGCGACCTCCCCTACACACCAAGCACTGTCTGCTACCTCACCTTCTGCACCCCCTCCTCCATCCTCATCCTCGAAAAAGATCTCGTCTCCGCCGTGCCGCGGACCTCAGACGACTTCCTCGCTGTGACAAACCACGACGAGCGCATCGAGGGCCTCACACCGAACGGCTGGCGCGCGCTGCTCAAACAGGAGAGCCAAGAGCACGACGGGCTCCTCGATGACAGCATCGAGCGGAAGCAATGCGTGTCCCAGATCTGGGCGAAGAAGAGGAAAGGGGGGTTAAAGGTCAAGGATGTCGCGCACCAGCTCGAGATGCAGCCGGTGCAGAACGAATGCACCCATTTTTCGTGTGTGATGGATCCCTCTGTCGATGGTGGAGGGCTTCTCTGGGTCAGATCCTACGAAGAGCCTGTGGAGATGGATCAGCCGGACTGGGAGGACATGGACAACAGTAGCTAACGGCTATTTGGGTTCGTCAAGCTCGCCAATCTGTAAAGCAATAGGTGGTTGGAATTGAGGACATCGCCCTTAAGTATCAGTAATGGGCGGCCCTAGGTTCGGAGCAACTTGCCGCCGCTCCGGCCCGGAGAGCCGGCTCCCGTGTTTGGTTTGATGTCTGGTCTGTTTGGTGTCCCGGCATGGCACGGCATCGTCAGAACGACGGCATGGTACTGAGCGCTGCGCACGACAGCTCTGAATCGACTTATATGGCATCAGCTGCGATATGCTTGTTCGTACACGTTCCAAAGCTGTAGTTCTAGTTCAACGAGCTTGATACCTTTTTTGTTCTTCATGGCCCCCACTACGCGCCCCCAAACTAAAGCTGCGGGCGAGACAACTTCGTCGAATCCAACCCGACGTTTGAGCAGCCCGTCTGACCCTCCAACTTATCGCGTCGACCTCTCTGCGCCACCTGAAGACCGCTATCGCCAGATATGCGCGGACTACAAGGGCCATCTTGCAAACATTGTCCCAATATACAACGACCTTCTACGGTCTGCCGGCGCGCCGCGTACTCTGAATTTCCTAGCGAAGACATTGCTCCGGCGCGTCCATTCTTCTGAAGAAAATAAAGAGATCCGGGGAATATCCAAGGCCGCGGGGGTGCCGCTGCACTTAGTTGTAGCGTTCAACACGTTCCTCGACCTATTTTCCGGATGTTCGAGCGGTGGGGTCCGCGTCACTGACGCGGGAAATGGACAGGAAAACGGTATAGTCCACTTCCGGGGTCTCGACTGGGAAATGGAGCCGTTACGCAAGCTCATTATCTGTGTGGAATATGTTCGAAAAGGTCAGACTGTTGCACGGTCAGTATTTATTTTCCAGCTGTAGAATTCGTTTGTTGACATGTTACTTAGGGCGGTCACCTACGCAGGCTACATTGGCGTACTGACAGGCGTTCGCGCTGGGCTTTCAATATCGCTGAACTACCGAATCCTCCTTGGCTCCTCTTCCTCTCTATTATCACACCGACTACACCAGACGGCGCTGCTCCTTGGTTTCCGACACTCCATCCCCTCCATCCTGCGAAACATCCTCCTCTCCCCCTCCCCTCCCCCCTCACTTGAATCCCTCGCACGCGACCTCCCCCGCACACCAAGCACCGTCTGCTACCTCACCTTCTGCACCCCCTCCTCCGTTCTCATCCTTGAAAAGGACCTCGTCTCCGCCGTGCGGCTCACATCAGACGACTTCCTCGCAGTGACAAATCACGACGTGCGTGTCGAGGGTATCACACCGGTTGGGTGGCGCGCGTTGCTGAAAAACGACAGCATTGAGCGGAAGCAATGCGTGTCCCAAATCTGGGCGAAGAAGGGTAAAGGTTTGAAGGTCAAGGATGTCGCGTACCAGCTGCAGGTGCAGCCGGTGCAGAACAAACTCACCCATTTTTCGTGCGTTATGGATCCTGCTGTCGATGGCGGAGGGCTTCTCTGGGTCAGATCCTACGAGGAACCTGTGGGAATGGATCGGGAACTTGATAGCGATTAACATTAACAACTAATTAGGCTCATTCAATTTTGTCTTAATGTCTGCAAATCACCCGGAAGCAAATGCAATCCTCACCAAGGTGGGGTATGTAACACTGTAAACCTTTTTAAATTGCAGCTTGCTTGCTTTACGAATACATTAATGCGTGGCGGATTATATCGTCCGGTAAAAATACACTGGAATGCAATGCTACTTGCCCTTATGCAAGTCTTAAACCCAGTTAAAACCAACTCTGTTCCGCCGCTTGCAATCGCCGGCGCCGTTTCCACCAGAAAAATGCTGTACCGAAAATCAAGGTCAGGCCGACGCCGAGCCCGAGAACTAACCCTAGGGCCTCGGCGATTTCGGCGCGGTGTGGTAAGGATTGTCCAGCGCTCGTCGAAGAAGCCGACGCGGAAGGTGAGCTGGACGCGGTAGGTGTAAATGTAGGGAGTGTCATTGAAGGCGGCAGGGTCATTGTGGGAAGGAATGAGGCAGGGTCATCACTGTCGAGTAGCTCGTGATGAGTAGAGCAAGCAAGGAATACATGTGAAGATGCGCACGGGTCGGTAACAGTCACCAGTATCGAACCAATATCGAGCCGCGAGACGTTCTGACCAGGGATGAACGTGATTGTGAGGGTCGTGAGTTCTGATTCCAAGAGGTCGACGATGTAAATCAAGTCCAAGGTGGAGTTGACCACGGTCGAAAGCGATCTAGACGGGGAAGCAATGCTAAAGTTGGCGCTCGCATTTGAGGTGACTGAGGTCGACATATACAGTGCGGATGCTGAAGATGACATTGAGGACAGACGACCAGGGATCATGACAAGCGCATACCACGGAACGCAATGAACATCTGGGGTACAATTTCGGCGCCATTGGAAGCAGGCCCAAGCGTCGATACTGTTGGAATACCCGCGATATTCGTTACATTCCTTTCGGCCCGTCAGCCCGATACCCCTCCACAACGCAACAACTCACCAGCCACCAGAGCAGTCAGGATCCGAAATTAAAGCCTCCTGGGTGCAAAGAAACGGAGTGTAGACAATCTGCGGGGACGTGTTCGCGATAGAGACATTGGCCGATCCTTGTGCCTGTGTAGTGACAGACAGAGTCAAGATAACGACCCAAAGCCAAATCCATGTCCAGAGGGGCGGTATTCGAGGCCAGACCATTGAGAGGGGGCACCAGCAGTGGGCGCCAGAGCCAAGAGCCGCAACCGTGCCCGGTTGTCAAACTACTTATTGGCACTAGAGGGCACGAGGCCTTAGGAATATTAACAATATATCCAATCCGGGGATAATCTCAAACGGAGAGTGGGTGTTCAAAGTTGCTGCAGGAACCCCCAGGGTAGCAGGCAACTCGTGTGGTAGAGCTCAAGAGGCTACAGCGCGGATTGAACATGACCGCAGTTACGCGCTGTTATGAATGCCGTTTTCCACGCGCGTCGCAGACGTCGAGGAAGATAGAAAAGTCTACATCTCAGCAAACCACCCACGGCCGACACATCGTGCCGCGGGATCAGCGGCGGAATTTCTCGCCTTTGACATCATGAAAATGACACACTGGTAGTTGCAACCGCACTTCAAGGTACTGAGCAGTACCACTTGAAGACGTTATGCTCGTCGGAATAAAACTGTGTCGATGAATCCACCGCTGGATCCGAGATCTCAAAGTTTAGAATGAACAGATCACTGACTCTATTTCTGTCCAAACCTGGAACCCATAAAGGGGAACGATGCAGGAATCCGTCGAAGGTTGGATGGACCAACCACAGAGTTGGGTCTGTCCGCCGTTCGCGCAATTCGATGGTCGCTAGGGTCCCAGTAACTTTCGTAGGAAGTGGCTGGCCCTTCTGTGGCTGAGAACGACCGTCGACAGTGCGGGATGAATGAATGATGCAGGGCGGGGATTGCGGACACGCAAGAGACAAAAATGAGCAAGGTACGCCGTTAGTTGGCAAGGAACAGCTGCCAGCTCCGAGCGACGGCTGAATTGTAGATCCAATACACTCGCTCTCTACATCTTCGATGGGACCTGGGATCCAGACGTTAACCTAAGCACCGATTTACATCCTCGCAGCTCGTCCAAGCTCGTGTACCCAAGTAATCCAAGGGTGACGTCGATCTCGGCCATCGTTTGGTGAATGAGCTGCTTCACGCCGTTCTTGCCTCCAACGCAAGCGGCCCAAAGGTATGCTCGACCCACTGCAAGACATCAAAGGAGGTCCGAGTTATGGACCTGAAAGTAGCAACGTACGGAATACCGCGTTTGCACCCAGTGCAACTGCCTTGAGGACGTCTGTTCCCGTGCGCACCCCACTGTCGAGGAAGACCGTGAACTTACCATCGGCCTGGGCAGTGCGCACTAGGGCAGAGGACATTATCTCAGCCAGTGCGTCCATCGTGGCAATTTCGCCATCAATTTGGCGGCCACCTAATAACAGCGTGGTGTGTTAAGATCACACAGCACGCTGAGGAACGAATACGGACCATGGTTCGACACAACGATCCCATCGACTCCGTTCTCGAGTGCGCGTTCCGCATCCTAAGAGCATTCAACGTCCGAATCATCCACAGCGTTGGGCAAACAAACTCACCTCGACGCGCAAAACGCCCTTGATTATAAGCGGTCCGTCCCATTGTTTCCGAAGCCATTTCAGGTCCTCCCATGATCTGTACAGTCCCGAACAGACCTCTTGCGCCCAGGCCATACCGATGGTAGCTTCCCGCACAGCCTTGTCCTCTCCATCGACCAGTTTCTTGCGCAGACCAGTATGGTCGAAGGGAAAGGGCGGCTGGTTGTGGGTATTGGGCGGGAAACCGAGCATATTCATGAACGTCGGGTCTCCCCGTCCGACTTCAGCACTCAAGCGGATGCATAAGCCCATAGATATACAGAGTCAAGTTGAAGCGCTCACCCAACACCGAGGGCGTGCGGGGAGAATGCTGAGGGTTGTTCGTTTAGTCAAGAATCGCACCGTGAGGGGCAAACCTACTCCCGCTGATGTCGTGGGCACGCCAACCGACAGAAACATTATCAACTGTAAGCACCAGTGCGGTATAGTTGAGTTTCTTTGCTCTTTGCAGGAGGGAGAGGGTGATCGCTTCCGTTCGTGGCCTATTCACGAACTTCAATCTCAATTACGAAAAAAGGGCCTCAAGCTCCAGACCAATAAAGCTGGAACCATCGCTCCCCCGTTCTATTCGCCTCCGCAACGTCTTCCATGCTCCTTGATCCCACCGTACTGAAGACAAATACGAGCGCCTGAACGAATTAAGACTTGAAAAGAAGATACCTGAGAACGAACGGTACGCCCGTTTCCTTGCCAGCTCCGGCTGGACCGAGCTCTGCTTCCTCTGAGAAGAGGGACTGCGTGCCGATAGGCCCAAGGACGAGTGGTGTCGCGTAAGTGCGCCCCAGAAGACGCGTAGAGAGGTCCCTCTGCATGGAGTCCAAGTTGGGGGGCTGATGGATAAAAAGAGCACGGGGAACCAGAGAGTAACGTTTAAAGGCGAGCAGATTGGCGTCGTAAGTACCCCCAGAACCAGCATTCCCCCGACCATAGGTGAAACACGCTTTACATACAGGTCAATGGCATCCTAGGGCGAGCGGCTGCACTTGCAGTCATACCTGGATAGTCCTTTAGCTTTTCCTTCGCCTTCGCCTCAATCTCGGCGGGAAGCAGGGTACCCAATGGCTGCGGAGGCTGACGAGTGAGGAAGGTCGATTGGATGAAAGAGCTCCAGACATGGGTGCGCGGGTCGAAATTGTCTGAATCGTCCGACATGGTAGAGGAAAAGCTTGAATACGCTCTGGAGCCTTCTTCGTGGTTGCACACGGGGTCAGATTTCCCATGCCATTGCCGAGTCGTGCAAATTGTGGTCCAGTCGCCAGTCTCGAGATAGTACAGAGTGGCAGGATAGATTTCTAAATGAGCCGGATGTTCGGTACAGATCCATCGCCATTTGGAGGAGTGTACAATAGGCTGCAGAGAGAAACAACAGGCGGGTCAAGAAGGTTGTTACTCGGGTCAACCGGACCGGTGACTCAGCCGAATTCCGACGAACCTTGCGCGCTCGCTCAACGTCTACGTACTTAGTCGCAACTTCCCTTTGAAGCCCACAGTAATCCCTTGAGGACGTTGAAGCAGAACCCCGACTTGCTCCAAACACCCGTCGCTAGTCTCCCAGAGGCAGAGTATACAACTCCTTCGAACTTCCCCTCAAAATATTCCTAGGGTTGACCTGACGGATCTGGAGTTCACGCAGGTTGGGCCCCAAACTGAATATTGTCTGCCTCAGAGACTAGGGACAGTCGGCAATCACTAATCGTTCCCAATAGGAACGGTACCAGCCTGCGCCGGCCTTTAACTTGAACTTCCTCCTCTCTATTGTCACGACTTACCTCGACGATGCAGACTGTTCGGCAACCCAACCATGTCCCGTAAAGCAAGAGAAAGCCAGAGAGTAGACTTGTCGGATTCGCAGATAGCAAGCAAATTGTCATGACGCCTATGAAATCTTGTGGACTGGTGCCAATCTGCTATTCCCGCGACGCTGTCAAGTTAGACGATAATACTGATTACCGCAAGAAACACCGAACCCCGAAAAATTGCCCACGTCAATGCAAATGAAGCCGTTTAACCGTTAATGGCTGAGAAAATGGCTTCTAAAGCCAATCGGAACTTACACGGAAGGACCCGGACGATGTATACTTGGGATGAAGATGCACTTGGTGGCGTATCCAATGGCGCGCACACTGGTGAAACGAGCACAGTCAGAGTTTACCAACCATGGCCGAGCGTCGCCATTCTGTGTCAGGCGTCGAAAGCAAGAGGTATATATACAGGTCCAACGACGATGTAGTCAACAACAAAACTTGCTCTTCGCTCCTCGGCCTCAGTCTACTCTACCTCTAAATGTCTACAAAGCTCTTTCAACCTACTCAAGTTGGGGATATGCAACTTTCCCATCGCGTCGTGTTCGCACCTGCGACACGATACCGCGTCGATGACACCCACACGCCAGTCCCCCTCGTCGCAGAGTACTACGGACAACGCTCAACCACCCCTGGAAGTCTCCTCATCACGGAGGCAACTCTAATCGCGCAGAAAGCCGGCGGGGCCAAGAATACTCCAGGGGTCTGGTCCGACGCCCAGATATCTGCGTGGAAAGCGGTGGGTGCTTCACCCCAAATAATATTTTTCCATCGCTGATTTCTTTATTGCAGGTCACAGAACGAGTCCATGCGAATGGCTCTTTCATCTACCTCCAAATCTGGGCGCTCGGTCGGGCCGTTCAGGCGGACGTCTTGGAGAAGGAGAACATCGAGTGCGTGTCGGCGTCAGACATCCCTCTTCCTGGAGGCCCCAAACCGCGTCCTCTCACCGCGGAGGAGATCAAAGAATATATGGAGATGTACGCACAAGGCGCCGTGAACGCTGTCGACAAAGCTGGGTTCGACGGCGTCGAGATCCACGGTGCAAACGGATACTTGATCGACCAGTTCCTGCACCCCGGCAGCAACTTCCGCACAGACGAGTATGGAGGATCGATAGAGAACCGTGTCAGGTTTGCACTCGAAGTCACAGAGGCAGTCGTGAAGGCCGTAGGCCAGAAGAAGACGGCGTTCCGAATCAGTCCCTGGGGAACCTGGCAGGGTATGCGAGTTCCTTTCAGAATTGTTCAATGTCGTGTTCTGACTTGCTCTCAGAGATGCATTTCGACGACCCCCTCCCCACCTACGCCTACCTCGTTACCGAGCTCCGCAACCGCTACCCCGACCTTGCGTACCTGCACGTCGTGGAGCCCCGAGCCGACGGCGACGGGACCGCTCTACAGGTGAAACAACACCACTCGAACGACTTGTTGCGTCAAATCTGGGGAAACAAGCCATTTATCAGTGCGGGTGGGTATACACGAGCCAGTGCCATCGCCGTCACCGAGGAGAAAGGTGACTTAATTGCCTTTGCCCGGCCGTATATTGCCAACGTGAGTGTTCGTTCGCACTGAAGAGTATCCCAGCTGAAACCCCTCCTCAGCCGGATCTGCCATATCGTCTGATTCATGACATTGCGCTCACTATTGGCGACCGCAAACTGTATTACGCGCTAGGGAGTGTAGACCCGAAGGGATACACAGACTACCCCTTCGCTCCTCTTGCCGTTAAAGTGCATGCGTAGATGGTGTCTTTAAATCTTGTGAATATGTTATCATATATGTAATAATACTAATATGCATCCCTCACTTGTTCCTAAACGACATCGAGTCCTGACAACTGAAAAAAACAAGGAAGCCAGAGGACGAATATGTAGGCACGGGACTGAGCTGAGAAAGGATCGGGATGAGCCGTCGTGGTGCCAGCTCACCCAGTAAATGCACAAATTCGATTCGAGGCTCTGGACACAATTATTATTGAATAGCCGTGTTGTTGACAAGCAAAGTTGTGAGAGGAACGGTTAGACGGATTCGCGCCAAGGTACAGACATGCCATTTTCGCGCCCGCATCCACTGAGAGGATCTCTTTTCGTCCTCCATTCGCTGCAGTCGTAATGTCGAGCACGCATTGGCGGACCGCAAACAAAGAAAATTGTCACACCGTCACAGCGGCTTGTTTCAAACCACATCGTGATCCACTTGCGTCCAGGGCGTCTGGTACTCTGAACTTTAGTTGGACTGTCCGAAAAAAGCTCGGACTCGAGTCAAACGCAAGGTGACAACGCTTTCGTGCAACAAGCTCAAGGACGTGTGCCAGTGGATTCTTATCTTTTACCTTGCTGCTGCTTGTCAGTGCCATCTGGATCTCGATTCTCGAAGGTGGTTTTGGAGCCCTCTTCCCTCCAAACCCTTGGTGGATGGATCCATGGGTACGCAGTTGAACTGTCGCCGCGCCGTCGACTTTCAGCTTGGAAAAGGAATCGCGACCGTTGCTCTGAATTTCTTGGGCTCCTGCTTGAATAACGCATCGAAGACGAGATTGAGACTGCACCATATAATTTTTTATGAGAGGTGGAAGCTGCATCCCAATCAAGTGTCCAAGAAACCATTTCCGGTGATCTCGGGCATAGCACAAGCCTCAGCGCTCGAGCGCGCCCACAATAGGCCGAATTCATCAGGTCAACTTGAAGCCATGAAACTCGGTTGTCGGCAATCCCAAATAATCTCCTTATCGGTGACCGTACAAAACGATAATGTAGAGATGAACACCGCACGAAGGCAAATAGGATCATGGCGGTGAACGACGTGTAGAAGAACCATAACCTGCATATTTCTTGTTTATGGAAGCAAGCCTCGGATCTGGTTCTCATGCGGTGGATCATCCATTGAGATCTCCATTTTCTTTCCGCCGCTGCCGTTGACTGTGGCCAAGTGTTGGCGATGAAAATAGACAGGCATAAAAAGCTGGTCAAGTCCACAATTCCCGTTGTTGTCCTACTTCAACCCAACTTGCGGACCTTGACGAAAGGTTTTTGTTGGCGCAGGATCAATCCCACAGTCGACACGATGAAACAAGTGAGTTCTCTCTCAAAGCGCTTATCCGCCGGCAATAAAAAGATCCCAGCCTATAGCTAAACAGCCCAACCCCACCAGTGATATGCATGTCAGCGCAGGCAAGCTCTTCGCCAGCAGCGATGAGCTCGAGTGGAGCCATAGTCTCTTTGGATGCTCCAATGTGTATGGCACTTGTAAGCCGTCGCTCTTCTGATCCCCAGTCTCCTCCGGTTCACACGCCAATGTTTCAAAGTCTGTTGCGCGTTCTGGTGTCCTTGTGTCGTGTACGGACAAAACTACCAGCGATTATCCCACTTGAAAAGAACGCACACGCCCCAACGCGAGGGCGGAAACTGGTGCAGCGGTTGCTGCTGGGCATACCTGTTGACCAGCTTGATCGGCGGAGGCTGCCTTCTTCAGGTACCTGCCACCCTTTTCCTCCCAGGTCGCCATCATCAACTTTACAATAGTGCGGACACCGCGACAAAACTCGTGTCTGGTACGGAATCAAGGGCAACCTGGGTGGGGACTGTCTCATCTCGTGTTGCTGTTACGCCTGCGATCTCACCCAGGTTTCCCAAGAGATCGCGCACGAGGAGAAGGACTTCGGGAAGCGCCCGAAGTCCGCTAACTGAATTGATTCACTGTTCTGTCTTGGAGCTTGCGCCGAGTCCCTACCCTTCCACTTCTTGCTACATTTTAGTCAACACTCTATAATGGCGTAGGCAAGCCCTACCAAATGATTTTCAGAATTCTTGCACTCGTTCGCAACTTGCACACACCCAAGTTCACGTAGATCTGCGCACACTTACAGCCTCGTGTTTCTGGCCATTAATCCAACACAAACATGGGGATTGTCGTATTGGCGGTGTGTGTACAAGCTGATTCAAATATCTCGCTTTGACCGCATAATAGGGGTTGAGCCTCTTTTTGCTCTTTTTTTGGTTCCTTTCCTTTCCCTTTCAATCAAAATGGGCATGAAAAGAAGAGTAATTCAGAATCAGCCTCCACACCATTACAGACAGCTCAACTGGACAATTATATTCGGCAAGCCGACCTTGAGCTTCTCAGCAGATGCTATGCAGGTGCTGAATATGAAAACCCGACTTTTAGGATTGTTGTCTCGCTTAGATGAATGATACGAGCAGGTGGAGGGAATTTGAGGAATAATTCCCTCGTTTCCTAGAATTTGAACCAACTGCAAACACGAGTCAACAAACCGGCCCGGAGTATATACGTTAATTTGCCCAGTTTCAGGATCCCTGAGAATTTCCCCATGTTGCTCGTCGCTCCAGTTAAGCTGGGCCACGGGGTGACCCAGATACCCAGGCCTGTACCAGAGGGTGTCTCTGCGACGGGGAATATTGACACTGCTCAAACAGCTCGAGATGACGACGCAGTAATGGGTTATCTTCAAAAAGAGGGACCTCTGAAATAACTAGATCAGAATGGAACCATGATTTCCAAGTCAAGATATCGACAAACGTTCTTGAAGAATTTCGAGAGCTTGACTGGGCGGAATATGACGAGAGAACATCACTGCCATGTGGTTAACAACTATATATATATATATATATATCATTGGAAGACGCACGGTAGGCACAGACAGCAATACCTCCTCGTAGTTCGTCCATGCAGTGCAGAAAGACGCGAGAATTGTTTGCCTGCATTGCATCGTCGACGAACTGGCAGAGAAGGCGGAGAGAGAGGAGCAGCGATGATTTTGAGGTATAAGGGACGATAAAGTGCTTGTGGGTGTACTTTTTCAACATATCTCCTACCCCACAAATTGCATCTGGTGTAATTGACACGATGTGGGTGACGCCAAGATGTTCGAGAAGAGCAGCGGCATGGTCTTTATTCGAAGGAAAATCACTACGAAGAAACGGTGGGTCAAAATGGGCAAGGAAGAATTAGGGATACGCACAAACTAAGAAAGAGTTGATCAGATAGTATAGGCATGCTGTCTATCACTCGAATAGATTTGGCTTTATCGAAGTTGTGCTGTCGCTTCCAAGCAATATACAAGCTTTCAGTAGGTCCGATATCGTAATTGCATTCGGCAAAGACTTGAAGTTGTCGGATAAAATTGTAACTTGGTCTGCTTTTGGGCCGCCCTGAGCATGATTCAACAAAACGAAAACAAGTGCATATTTCCTCGTACCTTTCCGAACCAAACGAATAGCCTGCGCAGCAGAAATGTGCTGCGAAAACATCACTGCAATAAGTAGATTTAGCTAGTAGCGTTTTCAAGAGAAATGCGCACAGTAGGCGCAAAGCACGGTTGGACTTCGAGATATTCCCATAACGCAGTGTACTAAGTTTGAAAGATTATCCTATTGATCCACTGCCCCCAAAAATCATACCTAACACGCGTCCTCCGCCATTCAGTGCGTCTTGAATGAACCGGCAAGTAGCCGGCAGATGTTGCAGAATATCGAAGTCTTCATCGTCCATCATTGGCACGGTCAAGTGCGTCATAGTTGCAGCAATTTCCAGATAGTCCGGGCAAACAGAGAGAACGTGTGTTATTTGCAGTCGTGCTAACGATTGAGGGGATTCAGCAATCGACAAGCTATGAAAGTGAGAAAAGTGAGACATTAATTACTTAACGCAAAGTGGTGGGCATCGTAGTAGTACTCACTTCCCCAAATAGAGCTTGTCCTCGATAATGGCATCGACGCTCTCGGGATCTCGAATGACTCCCGCACGTCGCAAGAGAGAGAGGTCGCGTAGAGGCGTGTGGACAGACTGCATGAGAGAAAGAAGAAAGCTGTATGATCGTCATCTTGGCGACTTTAACTCCCAACAGTGGCGTATTTGGCTGTGTTTTCGTTTTGTTCAACTTCCAACACGGAGCGAGCATCCATGATTCAACGAAGTAGCCTGAAGGCAGGCGTAAAAAACTTCACATTTAATAATGAGTTATATTGAATGGTACAAGCACAGATTTTACGCAAAGGACACTTCATGGCATCTGGCTCCACCATTATCCGCGCAGCCAATAACGGTGGCAGATCCTTCATTCCTGAATAAGCTTCCCCATAACGATTGTACGGGCAGCACAATCGTCTTCTGACCCCAAACCTGAGGATCGGTCGAGAGTGACGTCAGAATCTTGAAAGAAGCGCCATCTGGCCTGTTTTGGACGAATATCAGTGAACAATGCGGTGTTGAGAGAAAGGCGTAGAACGGACCAGATCCCGGCCTCAGTGTCTTCGTCGGTTTGAAAGGCAGCCACGAGTGTTCCGGCGGTCGTTGTTACAATGAATGGGGCTCCCGCTGAAAAGGCATGATTATCCGTGTGTTCGGTGTCGCCGGAAACGCACGCACCATTGGTGTTCGTCCCGGTCGGGACGTAAACTTGGGAACGCTCGCTAAAGGAGGCGCCGTCGTTGATGCTCACGACAGATTTGACATTGAATCGAGGTGCAGTGCCCTCCGTAGTCTCAAAAATACAAATCAGGCGCACTGTCCCAGAAGCGGTAAACTCTGCGCAGGACGGCATGCCGTCACGACCCGTTGTGGTAGCACCTGTGAGGTATCAGCTTGCACACCTTTCCAAAGATCAGATGCTTGCCTGCAACTGTGATTGGTGCGGACCAGGTCAGACCATTGTCGGTAGAGGATTGCACGAGGATGTCTTGGTCGATTGCACTGTTCTCCGAAGAATAATAAACTAATCGCGGAGTGGATGAGTGACTAAATAAATCTGGATGAATCAACATCACCTTGTAACGCGCCACTGTTGGAGATACGCTGCCATGGTTCCTACGGAAATTTGAGATGGCAGTAGAGACACGGGAAATACAATTTACCCAGAGTCCGTTGTTCGTTACAGTTGCTGCGCGCTCATTAACCTGCGAAAGGAACGTCCAGGTCGCTCCGTTATCGGTCGATATACATGCTGTTATCTGTGTGTTCACAATCAGCGCATGGATATCGAGCGGATTTCCGTATATTAGAGGACTACGCACGCGATAGAACGTGTAAGTAGTACCGTCCAGGTCATGATTCCTAAAGGTTGCGACGATGTCACCGTTTGGGAGTTGTTGGAGGAAGGTGTTGTCGAGATCGCCCGTGCCGGTCGCAATAGTACCCCACGCACTAAATGTGCTCCCTCCGTCGGTTGAGCGCGTCACTGTCAAGATATGGGTCGCCCCATCGAAAGCGGTGACCGTCCCGAGAATACTGCCGTCCGCAAGCTGCGCGAGGCGCGGATATGTTCCAGCACCTCCGTCAACGAGATAAAGAGCGGAGTTGACCGTTGGCGTAAGGCCGTTCGCGCGGGGGTTCAGCGAGACATCAGGTGCCCGGGGTACGATGGCCGACGAGAGCACAAGGGGCAGTGCGGATAGCAGAAAGAGGAACTTCATTGGACGAAGGAGGTCCGTTGCTAGAGATGGCTCAGAACCTGGAGTCTTTTTATGTGCTTTGCGAAGTTTCGGCGGAATCAATTAGGTCGTGTTTCGGAAAACCACGGCGCCCTTGTTAGTTGGTCGCAACTGGAGTTACTCTTGGGATTTCTGGGTGGCCAAGTCGCGCAGATGACGTCTTATGTTGTGGTATCCAAGAGACCGGGAGGCGCGGCAGGGTCAAGCAGGCGCCCGAGAGAACAAGAACAGGTGGACTGGATCGTTAGACTCAGCTGAGCGTTGGCCATGAGTAAATTGGTCGCAAGGCTTGTTCACGTGAATCGGATGGGATATCTCTGCTCCCCGATTGGGAAGGTTGTAGATCGTCCGGTTCTCCAGCCAATGGAGTTGGAGAGTTGGTCAAAATTGCAGTACAGGTCCGCGTGCGCCTGGCCATTAAATCTAAGAGTAGTGTAGAGCAAAAGTTCCAGCGCGAAATGGTGATGCCAGAGTATACGATTGTCCAAGTTACGCCAATTACGCTGCGACGAACTTCAAGTCTTGAGTTCCAACTTGAAGCGCGATTCGCAATACGTCATACACATCCCATGGTCAGTGTCTGATCCGATTTTGTGCGTCGCGAAAAAGATGATCAGCTTCACCAGAAGGTCATTCCGACTCTAGTTTCAACCACTTCACATGCAGGGGTACGTGTGATCAGGGTCTCCGCATCTCACCGGGTTTCGTCTGAAGTAGAGCCATGGTTGAGAGTCTCGCTGGAGTCATCTGTTTTGATTACGAGCTTGGAAGCGGTCATGGTCTTTAACCATTACCTCGCGTCGGATGTCCGTTTTATTCCATGTCAATTCTAAAACAAGTGTCCAGACAAGCCCGGCCTTAGAATACAGTGAGATATCTAGTGATACAACAAGAAAATGATACCAGATCGCGGTCGGCCAACTCTACCCTTCGTCCATAGCACCGTCATCGCCTTCTGCGCCCTCCTCTAGCTGGGCAGCACTCCACCAAGACGTAGGGCCCAAACCCTGTTCTGCCATCGACGCCTGAGAGTGGAAGTGAGTGTCGAGTCAGAATAAAACGAGAAAGAGCAATCGCACAGTAATTGTGAACGGTGCTCGAGCCTGAACTTCTCTGACGACCTGCACGCCGTCTGCCATCTTCACCGGGCCGGGCTCATCGTCGTAGAACTCATCGGCTTCAACACGAACACGGACCACCTCGCCTTTGTCGATCCACATTCGGTCTACGGTCGGGCTGTCCAGGAGCTCTGTTGTTCCGTCAGAGGTCGGCAGCCAGAAGTGCGCGGGCTCGTTGGGATCGCTGAGAGGGAAGGTGTGAAGCGCGACACAACACCGAGACGCACGGCACGCACAAGGCATTTGGGGATGGAAGATAGGCGACAGGGACGTAAATGTCGTCGAAGAAACCCAAAGTTACTGTTTGAAAGTGAATACTCATCTTCAAAATGGGGAACGCGTCGTACATCGTATCCCATAACGGTCGGAAGACATGACTTTCGCAAGCAAAACTTCGGACGCGAATGGTCGGAATATCACCATTCGAAAAATTACTGAAAGTGAAAAGTCAGAAACCGGACGCGTTAGAGGGTAGAATCGACCTTTGTACCACAGAAAACCATCACCATACCGCACCTTCCCCTCTCCGGCTTCGGTGAGGTCGAACACGCAGATACAGAGCCCGACATCGTGCAAGATGCGATTTGCATATTTTTTGTTTAGTTCGGCGATGATGGCCTGTTCTGGAGGTCCACCGAAATCTGAAGGGTGAACGGCGACCGTATCCTTCAGAATAGCCAGATTGAACATGGCGAAGGACTTGCAATTTTGAAGAGAGCCGTGAGCCGCGTAGTATTGATGCAGTGATCCGAAGATTTTTTTCCAATTTGGAGTCGCGCTGTTTCCTTCTGACCCCCACGTTGTTCTGGGCCTCTGCAACCAACCTGCGCGTACACGGACGAGGTTCCAGACAATCCCTGCTACCCGCAACTAGTTCATCCCTAAAATGTCCGATGTTACTGCTCCAAAAGCCTCAACATCGTTTCTCCCAGCTAAATCATGGCAACATTTCGTGGCAGGAGGGTGCGCCGCCTGGCTTTCCTCGTAAATATGGAGCTGAACCCACCTTCAAGTTTGGGCGGGATGTGCGGCGCGATTGTAACAAGCCCTTTCGACGTCGTAAAGACGCGACTGCAATCAAGTCTGTTCCGAGAAAAGCACACCACCATGTCTATGGCGGGTGTGAATGGAGCGGGCGCATATACTGCACCGCGGTCCAACGTTTTCTACAATTTCGTAGAAACCGGCCATATACTTCGGTTCGCAAACGGAAGCTTCTTTTTGGTAATGCCGGCGAATTCATCTTTGGTCCAGGGACATATACCGCGAAGAATCTCCTCGTGCGCTATTCAGAGGTTTAGGCCCCACGTTGGTCGGCGTCGTTCCCGCCCGCTCAATAAACTTTTTCACTTACGGGAACGGCAAACAAATAATTGCGAATAACTTCAATGACGGCCGAGAAAACACTTGGGTCCATCTCACAGCCGCCGCAATTGCAGGGATTGTCACTGGGACTGCGACGAATCCGATTTGGGTCGTGAAAACGCGTTTGCAGCTGGAAGCTGGTACCCGGACGGCACTAGGCGGGAGCTGGGGCACAATTAAAACGATCATGAGGGACGAGGGCATCCGCGGCTTCTACAAGGGCCTGAGCGCCAGTTATCTCGGTGTGACCGAAGGCACGATACAATGGGTTCTGTATGAACGCCTGAAACGAATCACCGCCGGGACTGAGGGCAAGGGCGGAGCAATGGAGTGGGTGGGTATGCTTGGAAGTGCAGGGACAGCCAAATGTGTTGCTAGTCTCATCACATACCCTCATGAGGTCCGTCGCAACTTCGTTTCACTTGGTTCATGTTTCAATAATATAAACAGGTCATTCGAACGAGACTGCGGCAGCCCAAAGTCAACGGCGTTGTGAAATACACTGGCCTCTTGCAGACATTACGTCTTATCATTGCGGAGGAGGGCACCCGGCGACTCTACGGTGGCCTCAGCGCCCATCTCATGCGCGTGGTCCCGAACGCGGCCGTCATGTACTCGATATACGAGGGGATATTACGGTGGGAGAGCAAGTAAAAGACCAGCGGGCGGCCGACCTTCATCGGACGTTCACTCAGATCTTGATCAGCCGCGGCCGGTCTTCGTTACCTGTCCACCCAAAACGACGCATCCGTCCCACAGGGGACGACCTCGGGACGCTTAAATTACTTTAGGCACCACCACCTCACCTCATTCACAGCGTCTCGGGCTATCTGCCACATGTATTTTAGACCACCCCCACACTACCATACACTCAAATATCATATACCGGATTAAATCCTTGTTGTCAGTACATCTGTGAGACCAGAGGCTTGATATCCCATCCATCCCGGAAGCTCGCCGCGGAGAAGATAGTTCTCAAAACACCTCATTTGGATATCGGGAGTAAGGAGCGAAGCAGGTGTGTGTCCAGATAATTTCTGAGCAAAATGACGTCAAGAACCGCAGAGCTTCAATTCGACACGGGTATACTGTACTAGCCGTCTGATCCACGAGATGTTGACAAGCGGTATTATCTTGCATCCAGTTGATTCGAATGCTCGTCCAATTTTTCAACTAGAAGTCAGAAGCTTTATCGAAAAAAACCGGTATAAGTTATCAGTTGGAGAGTGACCAATTATTTGCAAGAGACAGGCTCTGAGGCTCAGACCATGTTCTTTTTGCAATCCCAGTGCAGTTGAATAAGGTTGCTTTGCCACAAATTTCCCCGGCAATAATTTTAGCATCTCAACCAGTGCCGCACAGAGTCAAAGGTATGAAGAAGGGGATCCTGTTATGCGTGAGGAGCAGATTGAGAAAAGACGACATCGTGAGTACCCAAGTTGCAAGCCAACAAGGCCACACATCGCGTCCTAATCTCACACCACCATGGCCGACCGTTCTCGACGCGAGAAAAAGTCAAAGCTCGATAAATTAGCCGAGTATAAACGCGCTAGAGAGGGTGGCGGGCGCGTCAGGAAGGTCAGAGACGCGTCGTTGTGTCTCAGTGGCCCTTTTATTCATCGACGCGTGTAGGAGGAGGACGTCGAAATTTACGACGAAGTCACCGAGGACCAATACAGGAGTATTGTACGAGGAAGACTCCAAAGCGACGACTTTGTTGAGGACGATGGTATCGGCGGCTACGTCGACAACGGCCAGGAGGAGGACTGGGGCGGTAGTGACGAAGAGGAACTAGATTCCGATGAAGACGTCCCCAAGAAGAAGAAAGGTGAGCATAACCGCCATATTCGCTCTCCCTGCGGTTTGTAACACGGATTTCAGGGAAGAACGCGTCCACGAAATCAAAGCCTAAGCCCCCGCCGCCTCCAAAGCCATCCATCAGCGCGTATCGCCCAGTCAGATCCGAAGAGCAAGCAAACGATTTCATGGCTTCCTTGTTGAGTGAACTGGACGCCGCCCCTCTCGACCTACCACCTGTTCCCAAGTCCCGGAAACGGAAGCCTTCATCGGCGTACCGCAGTGCTCCTGCATACGGCGACACTTCTTCAGACGGACCCATGGACTTTAACCCATCAAGCGATGATTTCAGCCCGCAGAAAAAAATCAAAACGGACGCGGGTGAAATGACCCCAGCAGCAGAACGCATGGCGCATCTCGATGTGCACAGCAGTTCCGACGACTTCAACGACGTCGATATGGACTCGTTCATGGCCGATGATGATATTGAGGATGTCATGGAAATCGACCAAAAACCCCCGGCGAAGGAAACGAAGAAAGAGGAAAACGCTGCGCCCGCCTGGCTCTCTGTCTATGAATCTCTCACTGTCAGCGCTCCAGAGGACGTGCTGGGACCTATTTCCTCCTCATCTACACAATCCACCACAATATCAGCCCTGGAGCCGGACGGGTCCCTTCGCTTCTTCTGGCTCGATTACCTCGAGAACGAGGGCCGTCTATATTTCGTTGGCAAACTGAAGGACAAGGCCACCAACACATGGGTCTCTTGCTGCATAACCGTCGAGAACATGCAGCGTAATGTTTTCATTTTGCCGCGAACCAAACCGGACGAATTCGGAGAAGTCCCCGACCAAATGGACGTTTACAAGGACCTTGATATGCTGCGTACCAAGACCGGTATCTCTTCGTGGAAGTCGAAATATGTCAAGCGCAGCTATGCTTTTGGAGAGTCGGATGTACCCCGCGATGAGACACAATGGCTTAAAGTCGTCTACGGGTTTAATGGTACGTCGAGACACGAATTATCTGGTCTGGTACTCATCCACTCGCCGTAGAACCCCAACTGCCGATCACCGACGCCAATCCCACTCCCAATATTGCCAGGATATTTGGGACGAACACTAGTGCCTTCGAGCTCCTCGCTCTGAAGCGGAAAATCATGGGGCCTTGTTGGCTGACGATCAAAAACCCCAAGATAGAAAACAAGAATGTGGGTATAACTCCGTTTGCAGCACTCGATTCACTGACCGTTGTTTAGTTTTCGTGGTGCAAACTGGAAGTCATAGTGACGGATCCCAAGGATATAAACCCCTTTGCCGAGACGGACGCTACCGCGCCCAAGGACACGCCGCCCTTGACCGTCATGAGCCTCAGTGTCCGCACCATCGTCAACCACCATGAAAATAAGCGCGAGGTCCTTTGTACAACGGCTAGGATTTGGCACAACAGTGAGCGTTCTGGGACCTTTGATTTCGTCTGTTTAACCTATTCGCATATGCAGTGCTTATCGACGACTCCAAGGCTCTGGAAGAACTCCCGTGCACGGTCCAGACGTTTGTTCGCCCTCTGGATAAGTTCCCCCCCAACTTCGAGGCGCAGGCCACGGCGAACAGCAAAAGTGCCATCTCCCCGGTGAAGAACGAGCGCATGCTCCTTAGCAGTCTCCTCAGTACGTTTATACAATTCCTCGTGTAAATCCCGAATCTCATTTTTCTTCAGATGCCATTCACAGAGCAGACCCCGACGTGATCGTCGGTCACGACTTTCTCGGCGTTTCGCTGGACGTCTTGCTTCACCGCATGAAAGAACTGAAGGCTGACCACTGGTCACGAATGGGCCGTTTCCGCCGTTCTAAGTGGCCTTCCATCGGAAAGCAGGGTTCGAATATCAGGTTTCTTGCCGGGCGGCTCTTGGCCGACCTCGCTAGCGACGGTGCCAAGGTCCGTTCAAGCCCATCGTTTGTTACCGAAGAAAAAACCCTGATTTGTGACTAGTCCATGATCACGTCGACGACGTGGTCATTGACAGAAATGTGCAAGACTCATCTGAATCTTACTCGAGAAGATATCGATCCGGACGATACCGCGAGCTACTTTGACGCTTTGGTCAGCAAACCAGATCGCATGCTGACCTTCGTCCGCCACTGCGAGTTGGATGCGCATTACCACATGGCCATTGCCGCGAAGGTCCAGATCCTGCCTCTAACCAAGCAGCTGACGAACCTCGCTGGGAATTCATGGTAGGCTTTTCGTTCTCCTTCCTTCGTTGGTTCGGTATCTCATTTCTCCTAGGAACAAGACTCTGAACGGTGGTCGCGCAGAGCGAAATGAATACATTCTTCTTCACAAATTCCACCAGCTCAAGTACATCTGTCCCGACAAGACATATGGAAAGAAGTCGAAGCCGCCGCCCGAAGTCGAGGACGAGGAGGGCGGAGGCAAGTCGACCAAGAAGAAGCGCGACAAGTACAAGGGTGGTCTGGTGTTTGAGCCCAAGCGCGGACTATGGGACAAGTATATCCTGGTCATGGACTTCAATTCGCTGTATCCCAGTATCATCCAAGAGTACAACATCGACTTTACCACAGTCAATGTCGACGAGGAGTTTGTGCGTTTCAGTGCTCATTTTCTGTCCATGCGTTCACCGTTTTTAGAACGAGGAAGGCGAGGAGAAGATCCCCGAGCCGCCCGCGAGCGATGTTGCTGCGGGTGTCTTGCCGCGGCTGATCAAGACCCTGGTGGACCGACGTCGCACCGTCAAATCGTTGATGAAGAACAAATCAACGACCCGTGCGCAACTGGATCAGGTAGGCGGCAACCTGTTGCCCCACTTTTTCTCCTGGCTGAAATCGTTCGCTCCAGTACGACATTCGGCAGAAAGCACTGAAGCTAACCGCCAACAGTATGTACGGGTGCTTGGGTTTCGAGTATTCGCGATTCTACGCCCGGCCTCTCGCCGCCCTCACCACCTTCAAGGGGCGTGAAATCCTCACCCATACACGAGAGCTGGCGGAGAACATGGGTCTGGATGTAAGCAAATTCGATTCGTGGAGTCTACCGCCTAAAGTGATATATTGCGATTGTAGGTCGTCTATGGTGACACTGATTCCGTGTTCGTGAACACCAACGTCACCGAGTTCGACCAGGCGATCAAGATCTCAGGCGACTTTAAGAAGGCTGTTAACGAGCAATACAAGCTGCTCGAGATCGATCTTGACGGTGTCTTCCAGCGCCTTCTCCTTCTGCAGAAGAAAAAGTACGCCGCGCTCAAAATAGAGGATGGACATGGAACAAAGACCTCGACGGAAGTCAAAGGACTGGACATGAAGCGTCGAGAATACTGCGCGCTGTCCAAGAATGTATCACAGTGCGTGTCAACTCAGCTTCGCCGCTGTTTAATCCCGACTTACATCCCGAAAGGTACGTTCTGAACCAAATTCTGTCTGGTGAAGCACCGGAGGACGTGGTGCAGAATATCCATCAGTATTTGACCACTATCGGGCAAAATGTGCGGGAAGAAAAAGTCAAGCTTGAGGAATTCACCGTCCACAAGGTCAGCGCGCACTACATTGTCCTAGTTACCAAGGCTAATAAACTTGCAAAAGCGTTTGGGCAAGAACCCTGAGGATTATCCGGACATCAAATCCCAGCCCCATGTGCAGGTTGCGCTGCGAATGAAGCAACGCGGTGGCGATGCGAAGCTTGGGGATGTCATACCTTATGTTTTCTGTCTCGCGGAAGGCGAACAGACTGCAAAAACTGCGCAGGCTGACCGAGCCAAACATCCCGAGGAGTTCAAAAAGCCTGACTCCGGCCTGAAGCTCGGTATGATGATTGTCGCTCGCGTTTCGTTGTGAATAACATGTCTTTCTAGATTACGAGTATTATCTCGGACATCAAGTCCTTCCGCCAATCGAAAGATTGTGCGAACCGATCGAGGATACTGACCGCTCTCGTTTGGCGGAGTGTCTGGGTGAGCCCCCCGCCCCTTTGTCCTCTCTGTTCTCAACGCGTCCGTGCTTAGGATTGGACCCCACGCGTTACCGAGCTGCGGCCTCCGCCTCAGTAGACGAACCTAGCTTCTCCTCCCTCGACTCGCAAATGTCAGACAGCGAGCGCTTCAAGGACGCCTCTCCCTTCCTCGTTCGCTGTCGACACTGTCATGGAGAAACACCGTTTGCACCGATCCACGACCGAGACGTGAGTAGCAAACCTTCTTCATCCTCCCTTTTTTTCGTGTTTGCTTATTTTAAATTCCAGCGCTCCATCCTCTCACCAACTGGTCCCGTGTGCCCTGCCACTGAATGCCAAAAGCCGATCAGCGCGGGCAGCATCCAGACGCAATTGGAGACGCAGATCCGAGAGCAAATCGCAAAGTATTACGAGGGGTGGACGCTGTGCAACGACACGGCGTGTGGGCACCGCACGCGCAAGATGGGCGTCTGGGGCCGACGGTGTCTGCAGAAGGGATGCAAAGGGACAATCGTCTTTGAGGTTTGCTTTCCGCTTTAAAAACTGTTTCCGGACTGAATCTAACCTCGATTTTGTTGTAGTACTCCGATGCGCGGTTGTATAATCAGCTGCGATACTACTCATCCCTCTTCAACGCGGAGAAGGCCGCAAAGGCGGTGATTGGCTCGACGAATACCGGTGTGTACCATTCACGTAGCGAAGAGGGAAATAGCTCATTTTTGTGTAGATGCTGTGAGCGCGGCCATTGCGAACAATCTCTCCTTTTTGCAGACGATGGGGGCCTGCGTAGAGCGCTATTTAGACCAGTCTGCTCGCCGCTGGGTGGAGCTCAGTGCTATTTTCTCGTTTATGAATGTGTAACATGCTGCCCTGTAACTTTGCCTTGTATTACCTCTATCTGTTGTCGAATTTATCCTGGTCCTCCGCACATAAAGAGCTGCAAAGGAATGAATTCCGAGAGAGTTGCGAATACGAGGAGTCGTACGGATATATCTAGGAGACGTATGGCTACAGTACTATTCGAGAATACAGATATGAATAACGAAAACAAAGCGAAAGGGATCAACGAGGTTGCGGTTTATCCTGCGGCCTGAAACTCCATATCTCCATAACGCTTTTCCCCGCGCGCTTGCACATGATGGCAATAACGTCCCCGCCACCATCGTGCCCGTCGAGCACGTCGCCGCTGCTCGCACCAAGCCCCATCTCGGCGTCCTCGCTCGCCCCACCAAAGCACACCTTCCACACGCTCTCCCCGCCCTCGCTCAGCTCGCGCACGTACGCGCCGCTCGCAATCTCCCACAGCCGCACGCGCCCGTCGTTGCCCGCCGTGACGAGCCACCGCGCGTCGAACTGGAGCGAGGTCACGGACGAGTCATGTGCTGCGATGCGGTGCACCGCAGTGTACGCCGAGAGCGAGAAGGTGATGACGCGCCCATCCGACCCGCCGGTGACGAGGATCGGGTCGGGGTGCGGCGTAGAGGGAAGTGAGGGCGAGAGCTGTAGTTGGCAGACGAGCGCGGTGTGACCCTGTAGCAGGGCGAGGCAGTGGCTGTGGGCCGAGGGTTAGCTGGGGTGCATAAATCCTGGTGAAAATACATACCCGGACAAGGCGTCCCATACGCGGACCGTCGTGTCCAGTCCACCAGAGGCGATTCTGACGCCATCAAAGGCGACAGAATAGATTTGGTGGAAGTGGCCACGTAGAACGTGAATGCACTCCCCGCTGTCTAAATTCCAGACGCGACACGTCGCGTCGTAACTGCCGCTCACGGCCCTGTTCCCACAGACATCCAGACAGCGCACGCTGCCCGTGTGCCCGGACATGGTCCGAACCAGGCGGCCACGCTGCACGTCCCAGACCCTGAGCGTCGAATCCCGCGACCCTGTAACCGCAATCGGACGATTGTGGAGCATCTTCAAGCACCGAATCGTCGATGTGTGCCCCGCGAGCACATGGATCGGGTACCCGGATCGCACGTCCCACACACGCAGCACCTTGTCGCAGCCGCCGCTGACGACGAGCGAGTTCGGCTGGCCCCATCCGTCGGACGCGGAGCACGGGGAACTCCGTTTGCCGGGGAAGGGCACGGGGACCGTGTCTCCAACGGGGAGATCGAGCCCCAGCGGCGTGCGCCACATTGCTGGGATGGTATCCCCACTGGACGTGTCCAATCGCTCGCCGACCCAAGAGCCCCCGCGGCCGACGAGACAGACGCCCCAAACGCCGGCGTCGTGGCCTACGAGCGTGCGCGCAAGGACACCCGTGCGGCTGCTGAATACGTGAATCCTGCTGTTCGCGAGGCCAACAACGACCCAATCTTGATCGAGCGCGACGGACGTGATGACGTCGATAGAATTCAAGGCTCCTCCGCCGTTTGGGGGCGGCGGTGTCGGGGCCATGCGATGTGCGCGGAGGATGGTACCGCCATAGCGCCAGTTCATCACTGCAACAAAAAAAAATCAGCACCAATGATGAGTTTCTCGCTGACAAGACGTACTGGTGCTATACGACTGCTTGAAATGCAGATAATATGAGAATTCAGGTGGCGATGGCCTTGCTGTTATCATGGGTGCCTTGGCTTTACGCTTCTTGGCTGCAAGCCACTGCTGAGGGGGATCCATCGGGAACGATGCAAACTCTTCCATCTCCTCTAGCGGTTCGTCGTCTTGGTCATCTATAGCTCGGCCTTCGGCCGGGCTCTTTGGCTCGCGGCTGTTGAACCCAATGCGCATGCACATGCCCCGCCAGATAGATTCGTCTGCAACCATGGCTTTCCAACGCCGACTAACTCGGGCAGCTCTAGCGAGGGTGCGCGACTCGTCGATGAAGCCGAGGACCATCAAAGCGAGTTCCGTAGGTAGATCCGCGATAAAATCGCGCTTGAGGAGTGGCGCGATGGTGGTAGAGACGAAGAGAAGCTCCCCGGGGGTCAGAGAGTGCAGGAGAGACGCCAGGTATTGCTGGCGAAGGGCGGGATTTTGGGGCAACGCGACAGGCATCGAGTGAAAGGAGTCTGCATCTGGGCCCGGGGACGCTGCCGGGGTCGGTGGGGAGAGGATTGGGACCATATATACGGTGGAGGAGGAAGAGTCCATGATGGTGGAAAACGGAGAGAGCAGATTACTTGACAGGCCAATTGCTTCCGGTCTACATCAACCACATAATGAATTTTCCGGCATCTTTCGCTTCCAGAGACGTCGCGTGCTCTCTTCTTCCTGATTCTCAGCGCTCTCTCTTGTTCCTGGTGAATTCCCTCAATTTACATTCCCCAGAGCGACGGCTTCTGCCGCGAACGGCTAGATGCGGCTCCATTCCCGAGACCGACATATGTCGTGGTTATGATGCGCGTACGCTATCGTCACAACGACTGAGCAACCGTCAGGTTCTCCGAATCCCAAGATAATTAATATAGCCCGAACTCCACCGAATCGGAGGCACCTACTCTGTCCAACGAGCATGCGATGTGGTTCAATTTAATTTCAATGCTCTTCCGACGAGATTCGTTCGTAGGACATGCTCTGAGCCTAGTGAAGTTCAACAGACGAGCCTATTATCAAGCCATTTCTCAATCCAACCAACCGAGAAAGAAGACTCGGTGGCTTCGAAGTCCGGTCACCTTGCGTCGGCACGGTACTAGACCTGTGGTCTACTTGTTTGGATATTTTTCACCATACATAGCAGAAGCCCGCCCGGCCGCCGTTGAACCGCTAAACACTTGTGCTTCTGTGTGATTTACATCCACTCAGGAGTCCAGGATTCGGAGCACCTTCGGCGTTATTCATCCAATAGGGAGCTCACTTTTTAATCTGCATGCAGTAATCCTGCGATACTCCGGCTGGTTGGTACTCGCCGCTTGCCGCATATTGATCCAAGTCCAACTCAACCGCAGTCAAACCGCGGCAGAATCAACAACATATCGGGCCCATCGCCTTCTCGGTGATCATGCAGTAAACCAGCCGCGGATCCTGAACATACTACGCCGATCACTTTCAGCAGTGACTTCTGAGGATGCATATCATATCTTCTGTTTGGAAAACGTCAAAAAAATCCTTTTGATTAAAATAGACCCTTTATCGCATATTCAGGTTTTCGGGACCACGCGGTCGGACCGTAATTCAGGCCTCCGGAGACCGACGGTCAACTTCACGCCATGGCAAAACCGCTCCTAGGGTATCACCGCTGGGCCCTAGACTTGATTGAAAAGAATCGCAACGGCGCACTATCACGGATGACCCTGGAAATATACTCGTCGTGTTTTCCAGAGGTGCGAATTCATCCTTGTCCGAGCTGGTCGAGTTTACGGCGCAGGTGATTTGGGCCTGGTGAGATAAAACAAGTTCGACTAGGGAAATGTGTCCGCCGGCAATTCTCTGGGAGAAGTAATAATGGAATTGAGATATACAATCAATGGTTGTATAGATTTATTGCCATGGCCTGTCTGGAGGGATCCAAAGCCTCGAGAGGTGTAATGACGGTTTGGCCGTTTGAGGTCCGAGTTGGACTGAAAGTATTGAGAAGACCGGTCGTCACCGCCTTCAATCAAACGTTCCCTTTTTTTGCAGACTACGGCCTCGATGCTTGAACAGGTAGTAGCTCATACCACTTCTTTTCCGTTTTTTCGAGTCTTGGGGAGCCTCCAACTTGGTGCTTCAAGGACCGCTGAGTAAGTATTTGACGGCGCAAATCCAAATCTTGGAGGTTTTCAGACGGTGTGGACCCCGAGACCAGAGCACCGAGACCACATGGGAGAAGAGAATGAGTCCAGTGTATGGTGCGGAAGTAGTAGAAAAGGAGAACGTTGAGCAAACCGTCTCGCAAGTGGAGGTCGGAGTTGAAGGCAGTTACACAGCCACCGGGATGCGACCTAACCACAAGCAACCATGTCAACTTGAATCCGATCCATCGCTAGCTCTGAAGAAATGTCTCTGCTAGTTCAAAAGACTAAGCGATTCTCCTTCAGCTAGGAAAGGATGTGCTTCTCGAATATCCTCGAGTTACATTCGATCAATATCAAAACTCGAGGCCTTATCTACCCATTTTTCCACCCACGGGTAGGTCATGCTCCAAATCTTTGGCCGCGTGCCGACTTCTTCAACTCCTTACTCCTGCTTGCCTCTCACCTAGTGCCATCATATCTCTCCTTGTTCCGTCCCCAGACGCAACGATACCCACTGAGTCTAAGTTTACTCTCGCCCCATCGGAGTTGCTGGGAGGCTGGATGCAAGAGCTCCTGGGCATTAACATTTCTGACTTGCCAGGACATCCGTCCAGCACAATAGGCCTAATCTTGCTTTGCACTGTCATACTGTTTGTGGTTTTGAAGCGTCGAACCCCTGTTGCAGTCGTTACCCTCGAGAAAGTTTCTCCTCGAGCCCTGAATCCCAAGCGACCCTTTGGAGGTGCGGGCATCTGTTCATTCTTCCTGTTCAGTTGATGATAACCATCTGCTAGAATGGCTCCCGCAACAGTTCACTTACCCAGAGTTTGAACCGTCACCGTACGCGCCAAGCGAAATCAAGCCACCAATGTACCGTCCTTTTAGATGGGGAGAATATCAGTGCGTATTTTGGCACATGCATCCACTCGTCTCTGATTCGAAATTCACCAGCGTGACCATGGGAATTCGCAGTATGCAATGGGAGGAGTGGATTGAGGTGTGTTCTCGGCACAAACCGATTTGCAACCATGAATTTTAATTGCCATTTGGATAGCTTGATGACCAATACGATACATACTATCGCATCCGAAACGACCGCATCAAACGAAAGGGAAAGAATGTTGTGCGAGTATTACCAGACTCCACCCGTGTCCGCGATGGAGGGGAGCCCGTACGCATTGGCGGAGGTGCTGCAGCGGGTGAGACCGTCTTATCGATTGTTTTTACGAAATGCTGACAATTTCCAACGTAGCGATAGAGCTGGTGCACGAGTTGGCTGAGTATCTCTCACGGCGTTACCCTAAGACGTTCGAAATTACCCGGCACGCTTCAATGGCAGATTATCCAACAGGATGGGGCGGGACGACACCAATCAAGAGTGTGCGCATTGTTCATTTACAAGAAGAGTTCGAACTGCCGTTGCCTCTTCCTCTGAACCAAATTGATGGCGAGAAACTTGATACCGAGGAAGAAGGAACCAAGGCGATGCGCATAGCCGGCCTTTTGGTCCAGGACGATCTTGCTCTGATGGTCGAAGGCTCCGATGGTGGCTACTACTTCATGGCCGGCGCCATTTTGGTACCAGGTTTGTGTCTTTGGTTTCACAACCAGTTCGAAACTTAGCAGGCAACTAAGGCTTCTGGCGCATGGAAGACAAACTTGGAATGAGTATGGAAGAGATCCATATCAGCGGCGAGGTTCCTCAATGTTTGCAATCAATTAGTTGCTATCTTCGCCGCCCAGACTCATCCAAATTTGAACAGATAAAGAGAAATTACAGACCTCGCTCGAACGATTCTTCCGCAGGCTGGCGGTCGACAAGCCGGTGGCCCGCAACAACTATTTCGTGCAAATCTCTCCGCCGCCGTCTAGTACCCCTTCGGTCGATCCAGACGAACTTGCATGGGGTGAGAACGTTCTCGGGTCAGAAGACACGTACGGGGGGACGAAGGGGTCGTCGTTTGGAAGCCCTCCAGTCTTGGTTGTCACTCCCCAGACTCTGAGGTATGGATGGCGTACTCTGCACAAAGGTTTCCAACTGAGCAGATCCAGACTTCGGACAGAACGTCAGACGCTCCGGCGGCTTCCGCGGAGCGGCGCGATCGTGTTTACGATTCGCACGTACCTAGTGCCAGTAGAAGAACTCGTACGTGAGCCGGGAGTTGCCGCGCGGTTTGCAAGTGCACTGCGTAGCTGGCCTGAAGGGGTCAAGGAATATAAAGGCGAACGTCGATATGGAGACGTTTTGGCGCGTTATCTGGATGAGATGGCGGCGCGTGAGGAGGAACTTGAGGAACCGCAGGTCAAACCATATCCATATTGAACAGTAGCATGTTTTCGAGACAATCGTGGTGAACGTACGATATTTTCACCGCAAGCTGAACAACGTTGAGAGTAAACCGTGGGAGTGTTTACCGCTGTTACTCGTCTTCTGAAAAATCCAAAATCCATCTCCGAAGATGACGCGCTGACAATCACTATTGTTAGCACCGAGAGACTGGGATTGACACAACCGCCAACACAAAGGTCTATTATACCTTTTCTTCCTTGGAAGATGGAAGGTCCATTTGGATCTCTTTAGATAACTGTGTCTGATTTTGATACTCTCCGCATATATGCTCATAATGGTAATCCCGGGATCGTCGCTTGAGCAGTTCGCAGATTATTTTCCTTTTAAAGTCGATGGTGGTATCGACCTATATCGGGACAGATCAAAGATGACAATCATTCCTGATTGAGACGAACGTTGCTTCCGTCTTGCTTCCACTTTGGCGCTGCAGCC
This sequence comes from Mycena galopus ATCC 62051, assembly GCA_014925785.1. Lineage (NCBI taxonomy): Eukaryota > Fungi > Basidiomycota > Agaricomycetes > Agaricales > Mycenaceae > Mycena > Mycena galopus. The sequence continues at coordinate 793,090 of WIQG01000038.1, read as the reverse complement.
ATGTCGACCCCGATATTTAAAATCGTTCCTACTACGCAGAAGTATGATTGGGGCAAAATCGGCACCAATTCCAAGGTCGCACAGTTTGCATCGGCGTCGAAAATCCCTGGGTTTACTCTCGAGGAATCTGCGCCTTACGCCGAGGTACCGGGTCTGTGCGCTTTGCGGGTTCCTGTTTACCTTACTTGCTTAGCTATGGATGGGAACTCATCCGAAATCCCCTTCGCGTGTCCTGGAATCTAATGCTATTCTATCGGAGCATCTCGCAGCCCACCCAGAACTGATAGGGAAACCTGTGGCTGACCGATTCGATGCCTCCAATGGAAACCTTCCATTTTTATTCAAAGTACTTGCAATCGAGAAGGCGCTCAGTATCCAAACCCATCCGGATAAGGCAACAGCCGAGATTCTATTTGCTCAACAACCGGATATTTACAAAGGTGCGTTCATTCGGTCCCGATCTCGGCTCAGTTTAATTCTCGTTACAGACGCGAATCATAAACCTGAAATGGCTCTTGCGTTGACGCCATTCTCTGCATTGTGCGGTTTCCTTCCCCTTCCCACAATAGCAACATACCTTCGTACTACTCCAGAGCTTACTGCCCTCATCCCTGCAACAATCGTAACCGAATTTGTGACCATCGCTGGATCGTCCAACCCCACGGGGCCTGCAGAAAAAGTTGCCCTCAAGAACCTCTTTGCAGCGGTGATGACCGCCGAGGAAGCTTTGGTGAAATCTCAGCTTGACATTCTTGTAGCCAGATACAAGGCTGGAGGCGCTAAAGTCGAGGGAGAGTCCCAGGACATCGTTGATCTGGTTCTCCGTCTCGATTCGCAGTTCCCGGGCGACATTGGGATATTTTGCTCATTCCTGCTCAACTACGTGCACCTCAAACCAGGCCAGGCGATCTTCCTTGGCGCCGGGGAGCCCCATGCATATATCTCGGGCGGTAAACTCACTTCTTCGTCGACGTGTTTCGTGGAATAATTTTATTCTCCCAGACATCATGGAATGCATGGCCAACTCGGATAATGTCATCCGCGCAGGACTCACACCCAAGCTGCGGGACATCCCAAACCTCGTGTCGGGTTTGACATACGAGGCAGCGCTGCCGAGCAAGCACGTCGTCTTCCCCACGCCATTCCGCACCGCTCTGTCGAGCACGCTCTACGACCCACCTATTCCTGAGTTCTCCGTCGTCCAGGTGTCGGTAGGCGCAGGAGCGAAGGAGACGCACCCCACGGTCGCAGGGCCGAGTATTGCAATTGCCACAGAGGGTGCTGGATCCGTGAGCTGGACTGGTGATTCTTCTGGTTTGAACATCAGTCAGGGAGATGTGTTTTTCATTGGCGCAGACACTGAGATCTCGTTTTCGAGTATTGCTGGGTTGACTGTGTATCGCGCTTTCGTAGAGGTGTGAGGGTTGGATGTAGAACTACTAAGAACGAGAAGGAAATTGTATGTAACAGACAAAACTCGTTGAATTACTAGTAATTGTCTTGTCGCGGACAGGGTTATCTGTCTGAAGCTAAACTGGCGCTCCATTCCAGATCACCAAGCCATCCAGTGGCAAGCGAATGGACACCGGTGGGAAGCTACTATTAATTTTGGGAGACGGTCGCATGCTGCGCTTGCAATTGACTTGGTCTCAGCCGGGGAACTCTAACGGTTGCTCTAGAGATACATTTACTTTATATTACATGGACTCGGATTCTAATCAGTGATGCTACTGATTATCTACGGAGTATTATCTACGGCGCGCAAGCTCAAGACTGCCCATACAACCGCGTTCCTTCGGGTTGACGCCTGCCCAGAATAGAATTTGCCCTTTTATGGGGACCACGGCCCGGATACCGGTTACTCGCGTGAGCTCTCGCGTGGTTGTCATGGTCCTCTTCGTCTCCTATCATCCTTGCTCTATAGTGGGCTCTGTGGTTCTATACAGTTTCTTCGTGCTCACCCTCAACTCGCTGTATCCGTATCGAGGCTGGACGGGGGTGTCTAGCAGGCAGTCGTTCCCAATTGGTTCTCAACTGTTCCCAACTTCCATTAAGCTGCGGGAGATAAACGTGGACTGTCCTCAATTAGCTTGCCAAGCTCGCGCGTGGCACCATCAGTGCACCATATGGCTCCATGTCATTCAATTGAATCCGTTATAATAATCCCGTCGTAGTCGTCCCCACTGCAGTGGTCCTCGCCGCCCAATGTCTCTCCTACGCGACGTCCTGAAGAAGTCCAAGGATGGTTCTTCTAAGAAGCGCGACTCTGCCTCAGTCAAGTCCGCTGGTGCACGTTCCTTCGCATCGCTGTACTCTCTCGTCATCGGCGGCGAGCGTGTAAAGAAAAGGCGAAAGCCAGATTTTTCAGAACTCGGCGCACCGGTCTGGTATCATGAAGACCCTCCCGAGCCACCGGACATGCCTGGAACGGCCCCAACGACAGATATGTGCGCGTATACCGTCGCACATGGGACGGTATTACCTCTCCGCATCGAGGATAGGAATCATTGGCTGTCGCTTATTCTATTCAATCATGCGAGCGAGTCGTCTTCGACTGCAATGTACCATAACGAAGGTTGGTTTCCCTTAGTTCACTTGAACGTTTCTACATTAAACCCGCGAAGCCAGAGTTGCTGGTGAGGTCCGCTTATGTCTCGAAAAGGCGAAAAGTATCTCTAGCGTTGATGTCTGGGTATGTTGCGCCCTTTTTCAAAGCCCTGTTCCTCACCAGAGTAGCTGGAAGTGGTCGCTCCCTCAGGTCAGATTATTAGCCTAACTGCCAATGTCTGGAACCGTCACAAAGGGGACCCACGGCAACCCGGCCAGAAGCTTGTGCTCTTCAAGGCCAAGTTCCCTGAAGGCACTTACATCTTTCCGTTCGAATTGCCCCCGCTACCAAGATTCGTACCAGTTACTCACCCAGACAATGACACACGAAAGGTCAGTCTTCATACTGCGAAATGTGTTGAATACTCACGTTCATAGACGAAGGGCCTAGTTCCCCTGCCACGTGGGTCATCCCGCTTTTTGACTCGGGAGTTTAATCTAACCAGGCGCAGCCTCGGGTAAAATCAGCTATACGGTGAGCAAGCTTAGGTGGTATCCTTTGATTCAAAACCTCACCTTTCAAGTGCGGCGTCGGAGTTCGCCGGGATAGTGTTGGGGGTATTAATGAAGACATGGACATGATCCTACAGTACTTCCCTCTCAATCGCCCACTTCCCCGCCCGCGGACACAGTTCCCGTTCCTTGCGTCGCGCGAGGACTGGCCTTTCAAGCGCGAGACTATCGGCGGGTGGGTGCTGAGCCCGTTCGGCGGGCGGGGCCGTATCGGCACACAGATTGTCGAGGTCGAGGGCATCGTGCGTTCTTTCTTCAGCCTCCTGCGTGTGCTAAACGCCACTTATGGCGCAGCTCGGCGTACAGGACCCGGCGGTATGCACTGCGGGCAAGGTCGTGGAGTTTGGGCTGCTTCTGTGGTCAAAGAGCGCGGATGCACTCAAGCTACTTGGGCAACCTGCTGCGGTGAGTGTGGGTTACTACAAGGCTGCTTTCATGCCATCGTCGGAGGCGCTCCGACCACGGGAACAGTCGAGGCAGACTCGTACGATGACGCGCATAGCAGAGGGGCAGGTGTGGCTCACAGAGTCGGGCCGTCCTGTGGACAATGGACCAGCACCAGAGCCATTGAATTTGGGAGGAGCTGCCGCCGCGCCTCCGGCTAAACCGAAGCCTGTGCGTGGCTCCTCCCTCATGCAGAGTGTGTGGACCGCAGATAGTGGCGAAGACGCTGGCTCGGAACTCACGCCAACGCCAGCGGACGGCGAGCCTGAGAGCCCGCCGTCGCCCGCGGACTCGATTAAAGATCTCCCGGCCGACGATGAGATGCTCGAGACAGAGTTTTTCCAGCGGCTCGACGGCGAGCTGCGTATCCCGCCCTGTCGGCCTGTCAGCTATCGCTACACTGAAACTGGAGTCGAGGTACGGATGCTTTTTTTCTACCATCTGTTCTGATCTTCACTATTTGCGGTTCAGTACAGCCTCCAGCTGCACATCACGCACCCGCAGTATGCGCATATCTCGCCCACGGGGCCGGGGCTCCTCGCGGAAGTGCCCTTATGGTACGTGGGGGACCGGGTGTTGAAAGGAGGGTCGGCGGCATTGAACAACGATCCCACGTATCTGGCTGCGCTGCCGCTCAAAGGGGTGACACTTCCGGCTGGCGAGGATGCGGTATGGTGGCCGAAGGCGTTGGGCGAGGTTGCGACGCAAGCAAGAGGCGGCAAAGCCAAGATTGGACAGTCTTTCATCGGTCTCTTTCCTCCGGCGAGGGAAGGCCCTTGAAATTATGCTGGCGTACGGATTGGAGGCTGTGAGATACGCTGGTTCGCATCAGGGACCTTTGTCGATAATTGGCGTCTGTCTGAGTCAAGCCTCAGCTTCCTAGTAACTCTGAGAATATTCACTTGAATTCAATGCCACCCTTCCGGGACCGCGGGTTTCCTTCACTTCGAACAGGAAATACTAACCCAAAGGATTATATTCGTTTTAAAAGGGCACAACATGTTTTTGCATGAATCGATGCGGGTGGCACTGCCACTGATTGAATCGGCACTTGTATTCCCGCGGTTCAAATGGTCTGAGAGGCCCACTACCCTTGTGGACGGGTCAATGATGGAATAAATTGATTTACCGGCGGCCCGGGCGATTCCATGTACACCTTTACTGAGGAAGCCAAAAGATTTCTGTTTGAATCTACTACACTGCCACGAGTTTGAACAGAGTTGAAACCTCGGATATCTCGATCTTGGTGGTACAAGGGAGGCCTCGCACGAGGGTGAGATTGTGTATACACATGTACATGGCTGTAAATTTGGATTGGACCCAGTCTTGGACCCTTCAATCGTCTTGGGAGCTTGCCCACTCGACTGTGTCAAATCTGTCTGGCCGTCTGACCTCGAGTTCAGTTCCCATCGCAGTGGTGGCCGCACCGGGAATCGTAGCAGAGGCAATGTGTTTGATGTTCAAAACGACTCTGGCACCAATTATCGCAATGAATCTGCGTTTTCCCAATGAGCGGCGTGAATCTGAAATACAAGCAGTACCTACGCTGTTGATGGTCTGTGCCGTATGCAAAGTCAGGAAGAGTTGCGCTGGATCACGGAGCTACGTACATGACGGGAATTTGTGCCAGTGTCGGACGCGCTCTGTCCCAGAGCACTATTTCTACAACGGACACCACTGTGGACTATTGTCAACGCATATATCGAAAGACAGACAGGGATAACTTGCCAAGGATTGTCAGAAACCAGAATAGGCCGTCTCTCATAAATACGGCGATGATAGGTGTTCTTCTGGGTCCCAGGACCATAAGCGTGGATCCGCACTTGTAAGCGGTGAGCGAAAACATTAGGACCGCCTTGAAGCGATCAATGTCAGAGGCGGTTATTGTAAAATTACGACCTTATTTACCGTGACGAAGGATGGAACAGCGTAGAATGTGAAAAGTCGGGGAACCTCTACAACTTCATCAGATCAGATCTCCTGAGAATACAACACACAGACCGAGAGAGTAGCAGCCTCCTAGAACAGGCCTTCAAGTTTCGGACTATGAAAATTTTGCTGAGCAGTACTAGAGAAATGGGACCTACCCGACGTGTACATAGTCTGGTTGAAAAAATATCAGCTGAGGACCGGATGATATTGCTGAAACTGACGTATAAGTGGTTCGACGGTATACACGCCTACAACAATCCTGGAGAGGAGCAGAATTGAGGTTTCATTCGAGCTCACAATGCGGCGGTTCGTACATGGCGATTAATTCGGCTGCATGACGCACAATGAGAGTACTGGGCGAAATCAAAAAGAAGAGCGAACCAGCTATGAGGGGCACCATAAAGTAGAGAAACCTCCGTGATCTTGAGTACAAGATCCAAACACTGCGTGGAATAGTTAACGAGTGTGCACCGTATGAAATAAAGTGGAAACCGGAAGACTAGGATGATATCAGCAGACACGACGATTACGGTTGACAGTATCATTTCTCCCTAGATGACTCGGTTGAAGCGTTGGGCGGCTTTTAAGGGAAGCGAACGAACGTATAAGAAAGATTGGCAAATCTTTTTGGATATGAACATGGTTCCAAGACCGACAATTCAACGGTATAGACTTACATGATCGGACCATTCGGCTCTGAGCATGACTGGAGCGCGAGTTTGAATATATACGTGACGATGAAAGCAACTAGACCTACAGCTAAGGTCGATACTGCAAAAGGGTTTTAGTAACTAAAAAGGTGAGTGAAGCTAATGCCGTACGACAACGCTAAAAGTGTCAAATAACGAATCTAGTCGGTATGAATGGGATCGCCCTATGGTGTTTTGGCATTGGCATACCCAGATCTAAAAAATTTCATTGGTGAAAAACTCAGCTCACACATTCAGGCCTCACATAAGCTACATTGGAGACACTGAAGCGCGAATTCCAAATCAAGTTGACCTGTGTGGGCTTGTGTCAAGGTATTTCACAGGAGAACACAGTAGCTCTTCGAACCTCATCGGGAAAGGTCACAATGTGTTCAAGTCTGCGGAGGCTCTCAGCGCAATGGCACTCCCACAGACTAAACTCGGAGCTTACAAGACAGCAGTGAACGCTGCAACTGTAGCGCACGATCAGATGTGTAATAATGAGCGATGGGGACTCGAAGACTCACCGGCCAACTCGTTCGTCGTCCGCGCGTCAGTAAGAAGCTGGAAAAGTTCCTTTTCCATTTCTTCCTGCGCCGAGGTGGCCATCTTAGGGAGGGGGAGGGCGGGGGTTGGTAGGCACCAACTTGGATGCGCAGCGGGCACTCTAAATAACGGCCATGCAAAGGCGCTTGTTAGTAACCGAGGCTCATCGGGGCTGAAGTGGACATGCGAAACCTGATGAATCACCACTATAACGAAAGCACTGATATACATCGACAGTTCAAGTGCCACCCAATTAATATTTTCGGTGATCCGTTCAGTTCACAGCTCGTAATTGAGCCACCACCGGAGGCAAGACCATGATACTTTGCCACGCTTCCCTGACGTACATCAGGGCAACATTTGAAACAAAGTTCAAACTCAAGTCTCACCTTTGCTGTATATGCCAGCGGTGTGCATAGCGGCCAAAAAAATATACTGAGTCACCGTTGTTGACCAGTCAATCCGGGAAAACGGGGGCAAATGGGCGAGAACTGGTGTAAACTTGGAAGATGGGATCAAGACAATGAGCAACGGGAATACGTTGAATCATTCAAGGCTGCGAACAAATCGCGGATCGCTCCGCGCCTGAATTCAGTGGATGAGCGGAGTAAAAGCCCAAGCAACTGAAAACGAATTTCGCCGTCGGATGGGTGACAATGTCGGAAACAACCCGAGGATCTCCGTTCCGTCATCCCAAACGATGCCGAACGCGGATGATTATGGACGTCTTGCTGGTTGAGGCGCGGAAAATTCCGTCGTTCAATCGCGCATCAGCGGCGGTTAACGGTTTTGAAACTGATAAATACCTTCTACTTACCAATTGGCGATGCTACTAAGTACACGACATGGCCTGGTGGAGGGCGAAAAACTCAACACAATGACGAGCAGTCGCCGCAACTGCGGGTCCGTCGTACGCTTCCGGATCCGCATTCGGCGGTGACAGAGCCCTGTCTGGGGGTTAGACGGAAGAGGCCTAGTCATGACGCCAGGCTCAGTCAGTCGCATCCGATATTAGAAGGTGCCCTAGTCAATGAATTTGCCAAGTGAACCCAGCGGGTCATGATAATTCTAATCAGCATGGGATAGTAAACACGAGTCAGCGACCCGCGCCTCGACAGTCCACCGCTTGAAGGCAAATCATCGATCGGAGGACGTCTGCGGATGCCATCCGACCAGTGATTGAAGCAGAGCGGAGCCAGTAAAGTCGAATTTCGACCAAACCCCAGAACCAGAATAATTAGCTTCACAAAGTGGCTTGTGAGCGAATGAGCAGCCAGTAAGCAAATGTCGTACAAATCCAACAACAATTGACCGGCAATCGCCGATCGTGACGTCTGCTGTCCTTTTACGCAGCTCTACGCAGTACTGAAAACTTCCGAACTGCAGTTCTGCGTCTTTCTCTCTTCTACTGCTTTTCTAGAGTTCCCGAATACTTGCGAGAATGTCTCTCCAAGTGAATTTATCTGGCCGAGATATCAGAGAGGCATACCAGAATGTCGTCGAGTCGCGCGGCATTGACTGGCTTCTTCTTACATACGAGGGAGGCACAAACGACCTCAAGGTTCAGTCTACCGGCGACGGTGGCCTCGAGGAGCTCGAGGAAGAGTTCTCCGATGGAAGGTCGGTCGATGTTCATCGTAGTCAATCGTTGCTGAATACCGTCAAGAATCCAATATGCTTTTGCCCGAGTGATAGATCCAAACGTATGTTGAAATCAGCACCCATTTCACCTCTCACCCGCCCAAATTGTAGAGCAAACTCGCCAAGTTCGTTCAGATCAACTGGTGTGGCGATGGAGTCCCCGAGCAGAAGAAAGGCTTGTTCCACACCCATTCAAACGCAGTCGCAAACTTTCTGCGCGGAACCCACGTCGTACTCAATGCGAGGAACGAGGTAGACGAGGGTTTGTGGTCAGTCTGCCAGAAATCTGAATTCTCTGTAGGCCGACGTTACACCCGCGCTCATCATGTCTCGCGTGGAAGCTGCGTCCGGCGCCAAGTACTCCACGCACAACGAGAAAGCGCGCAAATTTGAGCCGATCGCGCCCGTCGGGACGAGCTACAAGCCTATCGGCCAGCCGGACATCAGCACGCTGCGCAAAGGTCCAACTCCCGCCAATTCTGCACCGCCCCCTCCGACCGCCCCCCGACCTGGCTTTGGTGCCCCTAAACCGGCAGCGTCCGCTGCATCGCTGTATGGGAGGTCCGTCGACAAGAGGATGACGGCGCCGGATGAGGCATGGGGCGAGGAAGCTCCAGCGGCTGCTGCGCCTCCTCCGCCTCCCCCCGCTGCTGCGCGTCCTCCGGTGCTGCCCACTGCTTCGCGCCCTGTTTTTGGTGCATCTGTAAGGCTCTGCCGTCCTTTTTGTCGCAATTATTTATTACAATATGACAGTCGCCCGTTGCGACCCGCCCCGTTTTTGGTGCATCTGTAAGGCTCCGGTCATCTTCTCTTTGCGTCGGAATTATTTATGTAAATATGATAGTCGCCCGCTGCTTCGCGTCCAGCATTTGCTGCATCTGTAAGCTGTCGACCTCTCTGTACCACAGTTTCTAAATACCTACAGACGCCCACACCTGCGGCTCCCGCTCCGGTGGTATCATCCAACGTCCCCACCAAGCCCGCGGAAGAAGACCGTATCGCGCCCGTCGGCACAGCTTACACGCCCGTCTCGCTCCCCGCGCCAAAGAAGCTCAAGAATCCCTTTGCAGCAATGGAACAGCAGACACAGGCCGCACCCGCTCCTGGCCCGACTCCGAGCAGCGGGAAGAAGCTGACTTGGAGCGAACGACAGGCCCAGGCGAAGAAGCTTGCTGAGGAAGAAGAGGCGCAGAGTCGCAGCGCCGCGTTCCAGGCTCCAGCTGCTGTGCCCGTGTTCAAGTCCAACGCGCCGGCGTTTGGGAGACCTGCGCCGGCCTCAAGCACGCCTCGGAACTTTGGAGCCGCGGCGCCCGCGGCTGCTGCGCCGCCCCCGCCTCCTCCGCCCCCTCCTCCGCCTGAGCCTGAGCCTGAATGGGAGAACGAACAGGAAGAGGAAGAAGAGTATGCGGTTAGTGATGTTCGCATTTTAGTTACTTGTTTCGCTCACGAGAAGGCCACGCGCGCTTCAGCCGCCTCCGCCCCCGCCCCCGCCGCCTCCTCCCGCTCCTCCCGTGCAAGCCGAGGCACCTCCTCCTCCTCCTCCCCCCCTCCCCCGCCGCCTCCACCACCGGTAAGTCCCCACTCTCCCGAGCAACTCCGATGATCTCATCATGGACATTGCAGATGCCCGTGCGCGAGCCTTCACCCGAGCCAGAGCCCGTTCAGGCCCCTCCGCCGCCCCCTCCGCCGGCCGCCGCTCCTACCGGGCAAGGCCTCTGCGCGGTTGTCTTATACGACTATGAGGTACGATCTTTCTCTCTTACATTCCCTATCCACACACACATCTGAACCGCTCTCCCCGTAGGCCGCAGAGGACAACGAGATGGCCCTCACGGAAGGCGAGCTGATCGAGCAGGTCGAGGAAATCGACGAGGGGTGGTGGAGCGGTGTTGGCCCCGGCGGGAAGAGCGGGTTGTTCCCTGCGAACTACGTTGAGCTCGTGGAGAGTGCGCAGCAGGAGCCTGAGCCCGAGCCCGAGCCTGAGCCTGAGCCCGAGGCGGCGCCTCCACCTCCGCCCCCGCCGCCTCCACCTCCACCCCCGCCTCCGCCGCCGGTTAGTTTTGGTCCATTAGTCAGCCCCTCCCTATAGTCGCTGATGATCGATCGTGCAGCCCGTCGCACCGGCCGCCCCTCCGCCGCCCCCGCGCGCGCCGACCCCCGAGCCAGAGCCCGCTGCCGGGCAAGGCCTCTGCGCGGTTGTCTTATACGACTATGAGGTGCGATCTCTCTCTTGCATTCCCTATTCACACACACGCATCTGAACCGCTTTCTCCACAGGCCGCAGAGGACAACGAGATGGCCCTCACGGAAGGCGAGCTGATCGAGCAGGTCGAGGAGATTGACGAGGGGTGGTGGAGCGGTGTGGGCCCCGGCGGGAAGAGCGGGTTGTTCCCTGCGAACTACGTTGAGCTCGTGGAGAGCTGAGCCTACTTCAACTTCCAAATAAGGCAACAGCTTTCCCTGGTGAGTGGTTTTTCCTTGCGCTTTCTTTCTGTCCTCGTTGATGGGATCGGTACAGCGAATTATGTGGAAGTGCAAGAGTAATTGCAAAGTGTAAAAGGAATAAGCAGACAATACGGATAGAGGCGCATGAAGGTCCTTTGTGGTATAATTTTGATGGCCGGTCCGGACGATGCATCAACATACAGTAGTTTTGTTCGGACAGTTTTATTTTATTTTGCGTCCATAGGCTCCCTAGCCAAGTTTGGGGCGCCGCAAAAATAATCAAGAGCTGAGAACGGGGTGATGGCAAAGACTCTGATATTCATCGTTAGCATTGTCAACTGATCACTCGAATGTCATGTCGTGATAACCACTGGCATTAAATCGTAACCATCTATATTCCCTGGCACACGATTCATAACGGCTGGTCCTTCCCGTTCTTCCTGAATATCCATCTATATTCCCCGGCGGCCGATTCATAACGGCTAGTCCTTCCCGTTCTTCCTGAACCTCTTCTATGAGAATTAAATCGACACCCCGTCATTCTAATGTGAACAGGTCATCGAACAGACGAACAAAAAATGCATCGTGACGGAAGGCTCGGAAATGGGTCCAAGAGGGAATCGGGCCCATTTAAAATTTTAGTCCATCCGTCGGTAAACTGCAGGATCCAAGCGCTGAAACACTCGGTGTTAATATTCCAACCCTAATCGGCCGTTCCCCGTCGCCTTTGTCTCGCAGAGAAGCCAAAAATACGCTTGCTTCCACAGGTTGAACACCGCCAGGCGGCGGCGACGCGGTATACAGGAAATAGACGGGGATGGCAGGAGAATATTGCCGGTACTTCATCCCGAGCGTGGTCGGCGCGGCTTCCGTGGCCTCGTTTCGATAGTCACACCGGTGGACCAAGACCTTCGGGGAGATATCCATCTCCTCGCGCAGCACCCGCTCGATATCCCCAAAGGTAATTCCAACGGGGCGTAGGACGCGAGCGCCGGCCGTGAATATTCCGCTCTAACCCAACACCACAGGCGCCGCCGTCGAGGATGAGCCCAGCCTTGCCATCGAGGTCGCGGCATACGTGCTCTGTGCGCGTCGGACTGGCTTGCCGCGCTTGGCCCGGCCAGGGGCGCGTTCCCCACCGCGATGAGCGCGCCCGCCACCGGGTGCGAGGGCATCCAGATCGCGACAGTGGGCTGATTCGCGGTATTGATTGGAGGGATGATCTACGGGTCGTTGGGAAGAGCAGGGTCAACGCTCCGGTCCAGGAATTCATCAGTGCAGAGTATGAGGCCGAGAGGACATAATCTTGAGGTAGGCAGCGTAGGAAAAGACGACACATGCACGATGAGGGATTGTCTGTGGAGAATACCCTTGATGTTGCGGAGACCGTAGACAGGAAATGCAAAGGGTTCAATTTATAAATTGTGAACGAGTTCATGAGAAGCGGTTCCAACGCGCTCAGCGTGTCCGAGCAAGAGATAATCGGAGTCGATGCTGATGATGAAAAGAAATTGACAAAGGATCATTGAGGACCCGTGGAGATAGCACCAGAAAACAAGTGGCTGTGCTGGGCAAGCAGTCACAATACCACTCATCCATCATCTAAATTTGGCAATTCTCCATTTCTCCACTGATGGTAAAAGATATCAAAATAGTCCCGTATTTCAGTTCCATCACTCCGGCAGCGCACTCAATAGTCTCATCTTCTTGTTCCATTGAAGATCCTCTGTCCACTCCACCCCTCTATCCTCAGCCTGTGTTGCGGTTGACCACACGTTCCTCAGCGATCAAATCAAACTCACCAAAGTCAAGATATCCTTGGGACCTCTGAGTGGCTTCCCCGCGCTTTCAACAGCTTCAGTTTCCTCTGATATCCGTGTAAGCCAGGTCCTGGCGATTCCAACTTGGCTTTCGGTCAAGTTAGGAACTCGAAAGGCCCACAGTGCCCGGTCAGTGCCATGCGTGACGTATCCTGTTCAAATCATGAGCTAGATTCAAATGATATTGGTTACGCACCTTCTTTACGGAGCTGCTCCGGCGTCCAGCGAATTTCGTATCGGAGAACAGGAAAGCCGGCCTCGTGCAGATCCCGAACGAGTATGCGGACGGGTAGATGCACCTGGCTGTCGCTCAATATTTCGCCAAACAACTTTGCCGAGGCCTCGCTCGTCGCGTTGTCGGGTAAGCTATGATAATGAGACGCTAACGCGGCCACCATTTCTTTGGGATAGTAACGCTCAAGGTTCGGCGCTATGTCTTTTGGGTTGTTGATCGGATGTGCGATCGAGTAGAGATACCATTCTTCAGTGAGATCGCCAACCAGTATGCTTTTGACGCCCTTTTCGCGCAGAGCGCGAGCAAAGCCCCCCGTGCGCTGCCACGCCATGGGCTTCGGCGAAATTGGCAGCCATTCGCCGTCCAGACAGCCGCGAAATGTCCCATACTCAGTTCCTAGGGCTTCCGTTTCGATAACTCTGGTAAGTTCGGACGCCGGGACCTCTACTAGTCGATCTAGAGCATCCGAAGCCGAGGGATCTATTTTCAGGGCTCGGCAAAGAGCCTGAAATTGTGGGCGTAGTTCTTCTGCGGTTCTTGGTTCGCAGCTGCAGCTATGTAAGCGCCATCACCACGAAATCGAGGTTGGATGAATTTACACAATCGCGTTAGACTGGAGGACAGCAGAGTTGAACGGTGCTTGGATACCTTTGGGAAGATGGGAAGCGAAATGGAGGAGCTGGTGGACCGAGTGGGCGCCTGGAAAACCTCGACAATGACGACAAGGGAAATGTTCCGCCTAGAAACATACCGGCGGAGAGTCCTGCAATTTGGATATTTTCGGGATCGCCTGTGGAAAATAAAAATGCAAATGATTGATCCAATTCGATCAAAAAAGAATTAAATACCACCAAAGGAAATTATGTTTGTCTTAATCCATTTCAGAGCGAGCCATTGATCTTTGAAACCGAAGTTCCCACTGATTGCCGGCTGGTCGCAAGCGAGAAATCCGAATGCAGAGAGTCGGTATCCGATATTGACCCACACCTCAGACCGTTCAGCAGAAATATATTGGGCTTGCGATTTTAGTCCATGAGGAGACCCGAACTGAAGAAATCTGTCGATTTCAAGTGAGGGAACGAAGGGCGGTTTGGAGCCTGAATTTTACCCTCCGTGGATATATACCCTGACCGGGAAACCCTGTGTGGACGGAAACGATGGGGGCGACACAATGTTGAGGAACAGTCTAGCCGTCTCCATTATTTCTCGCATCGGGATTTAGAAACGAGAATTACGCATTCTCAGTGGGCTCCCCAAATCCGACTTTATCTGGGAACGGGGTATCTAGTGTATGGATGCAGATCGATATCGTCGTGTCATAAGAAAATTCGAATTGAATCACCTCGGGCCTGGCCGTCGTTAGTTGGTTGCGCCGCATCTAAGGGATCAATGTAAACCACGAATGTGGATGAGGCAATGCAATCCCGCACAAGACAGCTCGCGGGTGTACTCCTTGTCGGCGTAACTGAAATCGACCGGCAATGGCTTTGGGTCCTGAAATCTTGTAGGGGGGAGAGCATATGGAACCTCTTCAAATCTAGGGGTTAAATGACTGGACCTAGATTATTAGCTCTAGTAGTTACCAAGAAATACAGCGGCGCCGTTCGTAGCACGTCCTCCGGTGAGTTTGCCGTACTTGGTCTCGACTTGAATACGGGCACTCATCCTAAGCTCATCGTGCAAGTGGGCGGCCATTCCCTTGAAGTCAAGTGCGTTGGGAGTCTGAAACCCCAAATAGTACTAGCATACGACTCGGATTCGGCATTGGGTGTGCCGGTCGTTCTATCGCCACACCATCACCTAAGTCTATGAAGTTTGAATCCCACGCAGAAGTTCTGGGTGGTATTAAAAGTTTGGGGTTGGGCGGCACAAATAAATGATGAATTTCCAGTAATCCTTGCTTCTTCACGAAGAATGTGGTTAGTTGCGCGGAAAACGATAGCGAAGCAGCATGACCTGGGCGGATGGAGAAGCTCAGAAAGCCCAGAGTTTGGAATTCAGCACCGATTTTGTTCCCACGCTACTTTGACCCACGGGAGCCCACGGGATTACATCCGTCCACGCCACCCGAAATGGAGTTCTCCGCTTATCGCTGTTCGCTGTTGGTTCCCTGGCGTGTAAACTTTTGGCTGGATGGAGGAATATCTAACATAATGAGGCGCTCGATTTTGGCTCGGTTTCTCAGCTCTTTAAATTGGCTTATCTGACTGGGCTTTTTCCTTTAAACATGGACGATCCAAAATCTGAAAAACTCGCCGAAAGTGACAAACAATCCGTCTCAGATAAAGTCCATGCCTCTGTATGGGATGTCGACAATGCGAAGCTGGCTGAGCTCGGGTACAAGAGCGAATTTAAACGTGAATTCTCCCTTCTGGAAACATGCGCATTCAGCTTCAGTATCATGGTGAGTACGCCACCTTTTCGTCGACATCTGAGTTCTACTAGACACGAATTGGACAGGGCATTGTCGCCTCTATCTCATCCACTTTGTCTTTCGGCTTGGCGTCAGGCGGCCATGTGGGCCTTGTCTGGGGCTGGTTCATTCCCAGTTTCTTCGTCATGTTCGTTGCACTCAGCATGGCGGAGTTGGCTTCATCCATGCCCACAAGTGCGGGCCTGTATTATTTCTCTGCGAAGATGGCTCCTGAGAAATATGCCCCGTTGGCCAGTTGGATCACAGGTCCGTATTTCACCGGTATTTCTCAGGCTCTCTACTCATGCACTCAGGTTGGGCAAATATTACTGGACAAGTGGCTCTGGTATGGTTACCCCCTCGACGAGTATTATTGACCCTGAGGATAGAAAATAGGTTTGCTCCATCGATTTTACTTGTTCCCAAATGATCACCACCGCCATTGCAGTTGGTTCCAACGGCGAAACTGTCCTGTCGCTTGGAGCTACCTATGGAATTCTTCTTGCTATTTTGTTCTCCCATGGGATTGTCTGTTCGGCTGCAACGAGAATCCTCGCCCGGCTCAACCTATTTTATGTTGTCGTAAATGGCGAGTGAGGACACGACTTTGATATTCTACTAATCGTAGTTCTATTATAGTGGGAACCACATTGGCAGCAATCATCTCCCTCCTGGTGGTGTCTGGCGATAACAAAGTCTCAACTAAGGACGCATTTACCTTGTTTGAAAACAACACTGGCTGGATGAATAGTAAGGGCTGTGCTAGTCCGATCCTCATTCGTATTTATGCCCAGAATAGACGGTTGGGCATTTATGCTCTCCATGACTAGCTGCATGTGGACATTGACCGGCTGTTGGTTCTTCTCAACTTCCCGCACTTGCGGTTTACTAAATTCAGATATTTGCAGATGATTCTGCTGCTCACATATCAGGTGGGTATTCAACTTCCTTATATATTTCTTTTACCAACAGATAATTCAAGAGGAAACTGCTGGTGCTGGGCGTGCAGCACCAATTGCCATTTTAGTGTGTACCATCGGTTTTTTATTTCGAACGCTGATCATCTCAAGGTTGGAGTTGGCGCTACTGCTAGCCTCGGGTGGTTGATCTTAATTGCAACGTCCTTCGTCATACCATCCATTAGCGATCTTCTGGGTACATCCCTGCCGCTTCCGATGGGACAAGTATTCCTTGACGTGCTCGGCAAACGGGGAATGTTGACTATTTGGTCCTTCATAATAGTAGTCCAGGTGAGAGCTTCCTTCATCTTCATTGTTTCTTCAGCTGACTCAGACCTAGTTCGTCACAGGAGCTGCCCAAGCGGTGGACGCTTCCCGCGTTGTTTTTGCCTTCGCCAGGTAGGTTTATCTCAAGTTCCTTGGTATAGCTGACCATGAAACGGGTAACAGGGACAATGCATTGCCTGGGTCTCGTTGGTGGAAAAAGATAACCCCTCACACCGCTGTTCCCGTAAACGCCGTGTGGTTTGTAATATTTTGGGCAGGAATTCTAGGTTTGTTGGGTTTTTCGGTGACGGCCCTGACGTCGCTCGCAGGGTAGGTTATACTACTTGTCGAGGCGGATCTTGACACGAGCTAATAGGGCTTCGGTAATTGGACTCTACACATCTTACGCAGCGCCCATATTCTTGCGCATAACATCCGGCCGAAACAAACTGGAACCAGGCCCATTCAGTCTAGGCCGCTGGTCTACCTTGATCGGCACCGTTGCAATTTCGTGGATCACCTTCATTACTATCATGCTCCTCTTCCCTCCGGGTCAAGCGACGACGGCGAACAGCATGAGTACGTCCCTGTTTCTGACAAAATATCGACTTCACTTGACTTTGATTTCGTCGCGTAGATTATGCCGTTCTGATTGTCGGTTCTGTCTTCGTGTTTGCGACGGTTTCGTGGATCACGTCTGCGCATAAGTGGTTTCACGGTCCTGTCAGAAACGTGGATGACCCCGTTGAGAAGCGGTCCACGTAGCGGGAGTAAAACTCATATAACATGGATATAAAGGTTTTCATCGTTGGAGTTGACTTACCGGATAATCACCGACTCCAGGGTCTCAATTTTTCCTTCATGGCTGCCAGATATATCAAGAGAACGTGCCGATATAGCAGTTGCAGCGAACGCGACCACATGAAAGGTGGTCGAGATTTGCGCAGATGAACACGTTTATGGCTCGGCCCGAGATCCCGTTTTCAACCCCGAGATGACCGGACTCTGTGGTCATTCATCGAGGTCTGGCTAATTCTGAATGCCTCCACTGCCGGTATAACACCATACCCGATAGAGCAATAACGGATAGCATATATTGAATGAGGGACATTTGAATAGACAAGAATCGAATTAAGCCGATTGAACCGCAACCTTACCCAGCGGAGTCTTGGCCATAACACTGAGAACTTCAAAGAGAACGTCCGCTGCCGCCATGGTAGTCAATTCCGCGTTCGCTGCATGACGTTGAGCGACTGAGAAATGTCCACTTTGTTCACTCACTGTCGTAAGCGGGTGCGACCTCCACAATGTCAGCAGACACAATGTGCATGCCCTCAAGGCCTCTCAAAATTGTGCGAAGCTCGCGGGTTGACCAACCTCCGGTTTCCGGAGTGCCTGTGACACACAGACGAGGATATGGTTAACAGTAATATAACGTATGTTTTGAAGAGCTTGCCTGTGGCTGGGGCGAACCTGATAGACCATGAAAATAGTGAAAAGATCAAGTCGGAAGAGCTCACGCAGGATCGATACTATCAATCTGCATAGAGGAGAAAAATCAGTCTGAAGCACACACAAGATGGTACGAGATTCGCACGTCAATGGAGAGATAGACGGGGTTGTCGCCCACAGTGTCACGGATTTTCTTGATAATACCGTCCGTGCCTTGAGATGCATTGGATGAAAATCATCATGGAGACAGAAGGGTATCCAAATACCAATTGTGTCTATCTCCCGTGCTTCGATTCGCTGGAATCCAGATTCATCGTCGTTGTCGTAGTCTTCGGGACCGCTCAAAGTAGTGCGGATCGCTCCGTGCTGTTGAAAAGAACAAACTAGGATCAAAGCCTCGAGACGAACAGACGGAGAACGAAGAAAATAGATCATGGAACAAAATGACACTTGCAATAGAGGATCCGTTTTGAACCAAGCCCTCCTGGCTGGCCCAGTAAAAGTAGGTGCCATGGTTTATTGCAGCCTGGTCACTCGGGGCGCCCCCGAAGACAGAAGGCTTCCAGGTATCTACGAGCTCATCAAGCAAGACGTTATGGGGACGAGGAAAATACGGACCAAGGTGAGAATCAAAATGGATAACCGAAATCTTCCCGTACACGGAGTTGATGGAGCGAAGCAACGGAAGCACAATTGTGTGGTCCCCACCGAGGGTAATGATTCGGGGATGGTGTTTACCATCAAGGGAAAGTGGTACGAGGGCTTCTCCCGTGACAGAATCATTACCCAAAGGCGAAAAGGCTTCGCGTTGGAGAAGCGACTTGTGGCCGCTGGGATAATTGAATCAAATACATGAAATCTGAGGGAGGGGGACAACTAACCTTTCGATTTGCTCAATGGCATATTTGTTGTCGTACGGTCTACCACGCGTTATTATCAACTGCAGGTACAAAAATTATCCCGGACTCACGTCACAGGAATGTCTCCACAGTCGACGATTCGCAAGCCAGAACGGAAAGGGTTGACCTGGAGGGGAACATTGTACCCTCCGTATAAAGTCAAGCGACGACTTCCCGCCCTGATTCCCGACGGACCTACAAACAATCGAGGCACGAGGTAAATTCGTTTGTAGCGTCTGTCTAAGAGAGACTACGACGGACCGAATCTGGCTCCGGGGCGGTAGCTTAGATTTAGGTCAGGATGAAGTCAACGTGAGGGCAGTAGGACGCAATATGCACCGACCTGGTTGCGGTATCCTTGGGTTCCAGGGTTCGAGATGAATTCATGAAGCTTAGGAACAATCACTTACGAATGGAGCACCAATGAAGGCTATATCGAACGGAATATGGCTCTCCCTAGTGAGGCATTGAACCCAAGGCAATTTGGCGAAGGTAGTGATGCCAGAGAAAATCGCGTCCGCGGTGACCTCACCGTTGACCCCGCGATAGATGGGCTCGTAGGGGAACCGTACATAGTCCAGAGGTATTTGATCTTCGTGCTCATGTTCATGGGCAGCCACTGAGACTGCAAGAAGAACGAGAGGGAGTAATGCTGAGAGTTGCATCGTTGCAGAGATTGGGGGATCTCAGAGAGTGAATAACCGTGAACTCAATACATGAAATAAATGTTATCCCGTGTTAAAATACAACCCCGACGGAAAGCCGCATGACTCCGGGCTAACGTCAAGGTCCAGAGAGTCTCTGTGTTGTATTGTCTCCATTGGGGCTCCCTCTGCATCGTGTTGTCCCAGTAAAGATCGCCCAGCGTAAGAACCGGATGTTTGGAGACACACAAGGGCACCTGCTGCCACGGAGAGGTGAGATACCGGCGCGGGAGAGGCTGTATGCTACTGAAAATATCTCAGTATAGCCCAAAATCTGCTCGTGTTCTGCCTTGAGGCAATCGGCCCATGTCAAATGATATTGAAAAATCCCGGGGTGCATATGGTTCTCGAGTGCCGGTTCCTCGGAGAAAATTCCTACTGGGTCCAGGTCCGCCCCAGAGCGATAAGGTATCGTCACGCCAGGTAGGCCTTCCGCTTGGAGTTTAAAATGCCCTGCCTGGAGTTCCCGAGGAGTATCCAGCAGCTCCTCCCCGAAGAAATGCAACCAGCGGGCGAAACGGAACCACTTATTCCTGGGAGGCTCCCTACCAGCAACACAAATCTGCACGGCGACCCAGACGGTTTCATTGAACGCGGTGTACCGCGTCGTGGATATGGTTCTGGATCAGAAATATACGCTTCGACTCGGCCGATTGAACCCGACGACGCCTTCCTTTTCTGGTCACTTTTCTGTGATTCGGCTCCAGGTGCGTTACGAAAAAGTGGATTGGCCTCGCTGACGAATTCATTTTGCAGTTATTCTCTCTTATGTCTTGCAGAACTCAATCCAGACCATCTCCGTTTTAATTGCTGGACGACTTGGCCCTGATGAATTATCGGTGTCCGCATTCTCATTGATGCTGGCCTTTGTTTCCGGCGAGTACTCGATGCTTGTTAGATTCAAGGATGATCCCACGTTTTTATGACAGGTTGGTGTGTGGCCCTTGGCGGGACGACTGCGCTCGATACGCTGGGTTCACAGGCTTTCACTGGCGGTCATTCGAAGGATCTGTCTATACATTTTCAACGGTGCATCGTTATTTTGTGGATCCTTCTCATCCCGGTCTGCCTATTCTGGTGGTTCATTGAGCCGGTTCTTCTTGCTCTCGGGCAGTCAGGGCCGCTCAGTCGCGACGTACAAGCTTTTCTTCGGGTTCTTATCCTCGGAGCTCCTGGATACATAGGTCAGACTCTTTTCCCTGTAATATCTGTGGTCAAGTTACTCAGCCGTATAGGTTTTGAAAGCCTCAAGAAATATTTACAGTGCCAGGGTAATATTTCAAACTCGGCTTGTAATGCTTTCTGAAATATCCAACAGGAATCATGGGAGCTTCCACAGCTGTCCTGATCGTCGTTTCTCCCTTGAATGTCGCCGTGAATATTTTCCTAATTCACTACACTCCTCTCGGAATTTTGGGGTCACCTTTTGCATTGTCCATTACATATTGGCTCTGTTTCGGGCTTCTCGGGGTGTGGACTTGGTTTTCTCCCGTACACAAACAGAATGCGACCTGGGATGGATTTCAAATTTCTGCTGTCTTCCATCTGCCTTCCGTTGTCTTGTTTCTTAAACTCGCAATTCCTGGTATTTTGATGGTTGGCACGGAATGGTTGGTGAAATTTATTTCCTCAATTTTGTATTCCTAACTTTCTGTTCAGGGCTGCTTTCGAAATTGTCGCACTGGCTGCCGGCCGTCTCGGTGCTTTGCCTCTGGCGGCTCAGTCTGTGATAATGACTACTGACCAGAGCACGTGTCTTGCGCGAATATTCGTGGTTCAAATACTGATGCAATTTCGCAGTTTTGAACACCATCCCATTCGGAATTGGCGTGAGTGCGTCTGCACGGGTTGGGAATCTCATCGGTGCCCGATCTCCGGTTGCTGCGAAGAATGCGGCGTATGCATCAGCAGTGCTCAGCGTGGTGGTTGGACTTGTGGTCATGATAGTCATGATGTTGACTAGAAACGTCCGCAAAACCCCTTCGGTTTCTTTTCATGAATGAGTCTTATAATCCCGCAGGTCTACGGATATCTATTCAGTGACGACGTTGATGTTGTTGAACTCGTTGGACAGGTCATGCCTCTGGTGGCCTCTTTTCAAGTCGCTGACGGGCTAGCTGGATCTTGCGGCGGTGTCCTCCGTGGTCAAGGTACCATTCAATGATTTATTTCTGCCTTCATCAGCCTCAAAGGTGACCTCCAGGCCGCCAGCACCTTGGAGCGCTGTTTAACCTCGTTGCTTACTACGTGCTAGCCCTACCACTCGGTATTACACTTGCTTTCCATCCTGGCACCGCGCTTGGACTGCAGGGACTTTGGATAGGTATCAAATTATCCTGGGAGCAGAACAACACTGATTTCTTTAGGCCAAGTTGTCGCCCTTTTTATTGTCGGCCTGGGCGAATATTATGTGGTCTGGAAGTCTGACTGGGATCTCGAGGTCAAACGAGGAGCGGAAAGGAACGAAGAGGAGGCCAAGAGGCGCGCCTCGAATGTCATCCGCCCAATTTAGTTTTTACAAGCAGAGTGGAATGTTTCAAGTTTTCATGAGCTTCGTGTTCGACACTCCACCGTATCGAGCGGAATCAACAAACTGAGAAACAAATTGGAGTCATTTCTGAAGAAATGAGTCGTCCGTATGAATTCAAGCATCAGGACGACATGGGTGGAAAAATCTGTCGCCTATAAGATCTTGGTACAAACGGTGGAGACATGAAGCATTTAGATGTCGCGGCGTGAAGGCAAGGTGACGTCGGCTGCTCTGCCGATAGGAGGGATGATGATATGAATAGAATCAGGCGGCCTTCGGCCGCTATGGGAAGAAATGTGAGATAATGCTGATTCTTAGTGGGTGAGTGTGCGGATGGAGCGGCCGCTTCGCGGCCGATTCGCTGAGCCGTCCTCAATCAGAGAGACGGGCAGGAATCGGGGAGATACCGCGAAAGGCCGGCTCCAGTACGCGCTGGGGGATCTCAGGCCTCGAAAGATGAGAAGACCGAGACTACCAGGCGTGGGTGGGCGGGACACGAAAAAGAGAGCGGTAGAGGACGCGTAGGACGAGTCCTATACATGAAAAGACAACGAACACTGCCACCATCAAAAGCGTGAAAATCATGTGAGTGTCAGGTGATATAAGTCATGGGGTCTACGGACAGTGATTGGTTGACGGTCAGGTGCGCCGCGCGCCGCGAAGCGGCAGTGCGGCGCCTCTCGGAATCTGCCGTGTCCAGGCGAGCACGGAATTCGTTGTGTTGTGTTGCATCTCCGTGGCGAAGACACGGGTACATATGGCTTGTACGAGCGAAAGAGTTCTCTGTTGCGGTACACAACAGAGAAGTGATGGATCACATGATGATGTGTCACGAGCGATAAGCGCTCGGGCGTCTATCTAAACGCGCTCTCGTCTTCCTTGCCTCCCACTCAGGCCGGCTCGTGCCTCGCTGCCTGAGCTCCCAGCAAGCGCTGAATTCGGGAGAAGCCGGTTCAACATGCCGCGCCGTGGAACAAACAAACCAAACATCAAAAACCTGTTTCCCTCCACTCATTAGGCGCGTCAAGGATTTCAAGGGCCTAAATCTTGCAAGCCGTTGAAGCTATTTCCGGTACCATAAATTGGACCAAGACTCAAGGCGCACAGTAAACTCTAGTCGCTAACCCTCGGTAAACTGTCAGGACTCGAGTCACTTGGATACACCTCAGTCCTCAAGATGCAACCGCCAAGGAGCTGAACAGTCAAGATTCCCTCATGCCCCTCAAGACAGAAAGAGGCCCCTCACGACTCGCACCGTTTAACACACATTCTGACTTTGAACAAGGGAAGCTTTTCTTAGGACTTACGTCTCACTGGGATGCCTTGAAGCCTCGAGAGCTCTTGAGAGTCGACATACGTTAAAATACTTTAAGATTCTGGTTCCTGTGAGGGCTCGGAGACTTAACTTTACAAAGGTACCCGATCGACGGTATCGAGTCTGGACTTAGATTTGGTCCCTCAGATCTCAGACATCGAAAGACACGCCCTAAAGCACAACATTTATTTTCGGCAGTACATAGATATTTTGTTTTTCTATTCTAATTTTACACGTCTCTTGGTACAGTATATCGTGCGTCACATGATTAGTTGCTATTTTAAGAAAATTCCGTTTCGACACGTCGACATCTAGAATTGCTGCTTGCGCTGAACTGCGATTCTTGTACCAAAACGCGAATCTGAAGACGCTATATTCTGGCCATGCCCACGGCCTTTCCACTCCCTTCGGACCTTTCGCCGGCGACGGTCACTAATACCGCTTCGCTTTTGAGAATCGTAGCTCTTTCCCTCATCTCTGGCGCTGCTATCGCCTCTCGTCTCTTTGCTGTCATTAATTTCGAGAGCATCATCCATGAATTGTGAGTTTCCACAGTCTGTTCGTGTCTGAGCTCGGTTCTGACGTTTCACAGCGATCCGTGGTTTAATTAGTGAGCGCCGTGGCAATGCTCGTATTTCAAGCTGCTGAAACCCTCCGTCAAGCCGTGCTACACGGGTTCTTGCATCCAAGGGCTTCTATGTTCGTCAAGCATTGGCTTGTTACCTTGCGCGTATTGAACGAGACTGCAGGAATTCTGGAATTGGTTCGACCCAACTGCATGGTATCCATTAGGTCGTGTTGTTGGTGGAACGGTCTATCCGGGCCTTATGGCTACTAGCGGCGTTATCTACAACTTCCTCCATGCCCTCAACCTCCCCGTCGACATTCGCAATATTTGTGTCATGCTTGCACCAGGCTTCAGTGCTCTCACCGCCTGGGCGACTTACATGTCCGTTGCCTTTTAATTATATGCACGCTCGCATAACCTTGAATCCAGGTTCACGAAGGAAATGAAAGACGAGAGTGCCGGGCTGCTTGCCGCTGCTTTCATAGGCATTGTCCCCGGTTACATCTCGCGTTCCGTCGCTGGATCCTACGACAACGAGGCCATCGCTATCTTCTTGCTCATGTTCACCTTCTTCTGCTGGATCAAAGCCCTCAAGCTTGGCAGCGCTCTCTTCGGGACCCTCGCGGCTGTGTTCTATTTCTACATGGTCGCCGCTTGGGGTGGATATGTATTCATCACCAACATGATTCCGCTGCACGGACTAGTCTTGATCTTGATGGGTCGCTTTAGCAGCCGCCTCTACGTCGCATACTCGTCGTGGTATGCGATTGGCACGTTGGCCAGCATGCAAGTCCCCTTTGTTGGTTTCCAGCCCGTGTCAACAAGTGAACATATGGCCGCCTTGGGTTAGGATTTTTTGCTTCTGTTTGCTTTCCGTGACTGACGCCCCGCGGCAAGGTGTCTTCGGCTTGCTGCAAATCGTGGCATTCACACAGCTGGTCAGGTCTCATGTCTCGTCAAAGCAGTTCCAGGATCTGCTCTTCCTGGCCTTGATCACCGTCGGGCTGCTGGGATTCGTCGGAGTTGTTGGCCTGACGTACAAGGGAGTCATCGCTCCCTGGACAGGACGTTTCTATTCACTCTGGGACACGGGCTACGCCAAAAAGTCGGTGAATTTTTTTCGCGAAAAAGAGCTTGTTGTTGACTTGTTTCCAGGCATATTCCTATCATTGCCTCCGTCTCTGAGCATCAGCCCACAGCGTGGCCGTCGTTCTTTATGGACCTCCAATTCCTCATCTTTGTTTTCCCTGCTGGTGTCGTCCTGTGCTTCCAACAGCTCCGTGATGAGCACGTCTTTGTGATTATTTACGCTGTCATGGCCAGCTACTTCGCCGGCGTCATGGTTCGTCTCATGCTCACTCTGACGCCCGTCGTCTGTGTCGCATCGGCCGTCGCCTTCTCTTCTCTTTTGGATACGTATCTGGATGCTAAAGAGCCCGTCGAGGAAGAGTCGAGCGAGACCTCCGCAACCAATGGTGCTTCCGCCGCCACGCCAGCCACGCCTACTGCTTCCAAGAAGGCCAAGAAAGCTTCGGCCGCCGCCGCCACCACGTCCGGGAGCGCCCTGACCGACCTTGTCGCAGCGGCGACACCAGGGAAGAAGGGAGACAAAACCAAGGGCGTCTTTGGTCTCGATACCCGGTTGGCCATCGTCATAAATGCGTTCGGCATGCTTGCGTTCTTTGTCTTCCATTGCACCTGGGCCACCGCCAACGCGTACTCGTCTCCCTCGGTCGTATTGGCGTCGACGAATCCCGACGGTAGCCAGCACATCATCGACGACTTCCGTGAGGCGTACTACTGGTTGCGCCAAAACACCCCCGAGACGGCCGTCGTCATGAGCTGGTGGGATTACGGGTACCAAATCGCCGGAATGGCGGACCGCCCAACGCTCGTGGACAACAACACCTGGAATAACAGTATGTTCTTCTCTGTCTGGTATCCGTCCCGCGCCTGACCCAACCGCTTAGCCCACATTGCCACCGTTGGGAAGGCCATGTCGAGTTCCGAGGAAGTCGCGTACCCCATCCTGCGCAAGCACGATGTGGACTACGTCCTCGTCATATTTGGCGGTCTGCTTGGCTACTCTGGCGACGACATCAACAAGTTCTTGTGGATGGTGCGAATCGCACAGGGTGTCTGGCCGGATGAGATCCAGGAGCCGAACTACTTCACGCCCCAGGGCGAGTACCGCATCGATGACCACGCATCGCCCGCCATGAAGAACAGTCTCATGTACAAGATGTCGTATTATCGGTGCGTCTCCTGCGTCGATGGGTTGCACAGATCTGACTTGGGCATCGTCCTGATTCCAGATTCGCGGAGCTTTACGGTGGTGGCCAGGCTACCGACCGTGTTCGTCAACAGCAGGTCCCTAAAATCGGGCCCACTTTGGATTACCTGGGTGCGTGTTTTGCTTTCGCCTTTGTTGTCATGATACCTGTCTAACAACTTACCATTTCTACGCAGATGAAGCATACACGACCGAAAACTGGATCGTGCGGATTTACGAGGTCCGGAAAGAAGACCTCCTCGGACGTGATCTGAAAAGTGCGAATGCATTCGCAAAGGGGAAGAAGCGCAAGCGGTCTAAGCCCGTCTCGCGGAGACGGCCCATTGTTTGAATAAATAAGATGCTATAGCGTTCCCAAAATCGATACTGGATTATATTTAATTTGTACCTGGCGCCACTAAATCGCATCGTGGCCTGAGCTTTTCAGCGCTTGCTGAGTACATGCATGATGCGTCATGTCGATTAAATCAACGGCATTTTCGTGAAACACCATAAAAACGGACAGAGGCAATACAGTATGGATACTGTTTCGCTGCTTGGGATTGCAGTGCGTGGCAGGGTGTCTCGGCATAATATTAACCGATTTCGATTATACTATAGCGGATTCGAGGGGTACAGTAATCGTACAGCTATTTACAAGTAAAAATACATGTAGGTACCATGCATGGAGGAGCAAATATCCCTTGATAAAAAGTTCAATGAAAAGCGCGCAATGTCCGTCCCTGACGCTGGCGTCAGGGGGTCATGTTGTGGCAATGGTATGCCTTTGTGATTCCGGCTAGCGGCTCGTCACTTTGGAGGTGGCCCGACGCGACAGGAAGTGCGGTTATGCCCTGTTTCACCGCACAGTCCACAGCAGCCCCGGGCTCTGGGCCTGGTTGGCGGTGGCAGCGCTTTGGGAGTCTCGGGCTTGGGGCACGTTTTGCGATTATGGCCGCGCTGTCTGCAGTTGCCGCAACGGTCTAGGGGAAAGATAGCATAAAATAGGTAAGGGCGTCATCTAAGGGAGGGGAACGCACACTGCGTACTGATGATTTTGTACGTATCCGGGTTGCTTGGGGTCGGGGAGCCTTGGCTGCTTCGCGACTACACGATGGTGGGTTTGTTAGACTTGGGGTTCATGGCGAAAGCAAGAGTAAACGCATACGTCGTGGTCTGACAGTGGAGCAGAAGAAGGGCCATAAGGAGAGCCACAAGGAGGGCCATTTGACGACCGTCCAGGTGATGAAGACTGGGACGGTGGCGGCGAGCAGAGCAGCTGGCTAATGTTCATGGCGCGCTTGTCTCCTGGGGTGATCTAGCAAAAAAAATTGGTGAGCTTATAAGTGTGTCGTGGGTACTCGTCCCGGAAGAATTCTTGATCGCAGATAATTAAAGGAAGACCGACAACTGTTCAGGTTGCAAGCGGCTTTGAGAGTTGAACGGCTTTGATGACATACAATATCAATAGCCCAGCCACGCCCCTCGAAGTTAACTTGATGTTAGATGATCAAAATGCAAATCATCACCGTCTGAAGGGCCATCGCCAGGGTCGAGCAATAAAGGGAAGCAGAGAGCCTGAACTAGTAAAGCAAAATATTCTGGAGGATTCAGTGGAACTTCGGTTGGAGAAATGACGGTAGAATATGTCCCGGACAATAATCGACCGTCATAGCACCCTGGAAATTTTTCGTGATCCCTCCAGAATAAGCTCGATGGCAGTCAACAGCTGTGCGTCAAGGAGTGGGATGAAGGAGCACTTGGAAGAAAGATGTTTGTGTTTGGCTGATGCAATGATGGAGCAGACTCCTCCTCTTCCTCGTGTTCCTCATTTGGCTCGAGCTGTGGCCGCATTAACATCTTAGAACCGTGTAATCGCTTCAGGATCTGCTTCAGAACGAATCTATCGATCTGCAGCCATGGAACTCTAACACCCCGAACACTTCTTGTGGCAGTACTTCGTTGAATGTTGGCTCGAAAGATGAAGAAGATTCACAGGCGGTATTACAACTAGTACATGGTATGGCAACGGACAATGTGTACAGCATCCCTCATCTCCCTGACCCGCTCCGCGATGGTTTGAGACTATGTTCCGTGTTATTGTTGGGGAACGCTGTTCGCGTCGGCGGTTTTACGCGACGGTCTCCTGGAGCTTTCCCACAATCTGCTGAGCCACCCAGCATCCCTCCCAACGTCTCCTTCCGATGACTGTGCGCGTATTGCATTTGGTGGAGGAGGCCCTGATAGGGGCGCAGAGGTTAGGCTCGGGGGCTCGCCAGACGGAGGTGGAGGTGGAGACGTCGCAGAACTCCTCCCAGATCTATGCGCGTGGTGCCGTTGCCATTTTGCCCGCTCCTCCTCCCACCGCGCCTTGTCCTGCTGCCATTTGCTCAACCACTCCGTCGGCGACGAGGTGGTCATGTGTTCGTCGTCTCTCCATGGCTGTGCCTCCAAGCCTACATCTATTTCCTTCTCCTCCGACCGTTCCAGGATCTTCTCTGTGCGCCAGGATTCGGACTCGGAAGGGCCTCTGGACATCGTGGGCGGAAGTGGGAGGTTCCTATATGGTCAAATTGTCGATCCCTCCCGTCATACTTATAGCTGTTCTATGTCTTGATCACATTCGACATCTCCTCGACACGTGGGCGTCCCGAGAATATCTACATATCATCCCTGTTTAGGAGTTGTAGGCGCCCGGTGTCTTGCGCCGTCATAAAAGAAGATCCCGCCCCTCTCCATCACAGTCTCCGCAAATCATGGATTGAGCTGCCTGCTCGCTATTTAGCCTGTTCCCTTTTCAATCGGCGCAAGGCACCTGCATTTGCCAACATGCATCAAGGTGTTATAAACGTTTTATGCCTGTCCATTCTTTATTTCCCCTGACCATTTCAACGTCCTGATGGGATGGCGTGGTGGACCCGTTTCCAACCATCCTACTGCAGCACAATTAACTTGGTGGTCTTTTCAAGCTGTTGATGTCGCTCGTTGCGGGAGGTTCCTGGGCGCTTCCAAGTAGGTCGGTACTATTTCCTTGGCGTTGATGGAAGTTCTTGGATAATGCTTATAGTTGAGTGCCCCGCACAAATATTTCTTACACTGCACCCGTAAAATCCGCGTCCATGGAATGATGTTGTGGGCACCGCCTGATCCATTGTGCTATCGACGCAGGCCTCCATTTCTTCGAACTCTTACTCTCGTAAACTTCCCGCGCTGCGAGTTTACATCGGTGCTGGCTATGCTCCGTCAGCCAGGAGTCACCTCACTTGCGCATCGTTTTGTCATCCCCGCGGGAAACTTCCAATACGCACATTTGTGCTCAAGGTTATCTGCTCATGATTCTTGAGTAGCTTCCTCTACAACTCAGGAAAACCGTCCCATTATACTCTACGATTCGTAGACCCTCATCTTGTACGAGGCACTCGGTAGTGTCGGTCTTTCGAGTGGGGACGAACTCAAGTTGTAGGACTCTGAAGACGCTCGTCGGCCCGGGGTCTTATCCATGGCGAGTCGAGACTCAGTCAAATGAGATGCTATATCCGTCCTCACCGATGGGTCTCGATTCGCCTGGCTCGGACTTCTCGGAGTATGTTGTCGATGGCGTTGTCCAGTCTCTAGCCAGTCTTCAGGCCTCGAATGATTGTGGAGAGTCTCTACTGACGTCAAATAACACGAGACCGCGCATGCAAGTCTTAAAATCAACCACAGACGCTCAGTCAACCAATGAATAGAGCTTCGGCTGTGTTGCAGTGCAGGCCTGCCCTGATTGGATGTGATGAACCAATCACAGCACGGTCTAGAACCAAGCTTAACTTGAGCAAAACCAAAGCAAAACTAGCGTTCCTCAGCTTCCTATGGACTCCTAAATGGCCTTGCACGTCCCTGTGGCTGCTCGTAAGCCTCTTATTTTTTGTGGAATTAATGGAAGAGATCCCAGCCCTGAAGCAATATGATTGGCTACAAGGATCAGCTGTAGAGACCTCAAGCGCGAGGTCTGGCCTGAGTCCAGAATATGTAGTTCTTGCTTCCAGGAATAAAAGCGACTCGGTCATCATGCCGTTGATATCCCCCCCATGCTACTGCCTTCCCTGCCCTCCCCGCCACCGACTATGCCTGTGCGTGCGCGCCCCCGCGGTCTTTGGAAGGGTGGGAAATCCAAACCAGGCTTGGACTTGCACGAATTGAGACCTGCCAAACGACATCGCTCAGAGGATACCAGCAGCGACGACGACTTTGAAGGCTACTATCTTCTCGAGTATAGTCCTGAGCCGTACGGAAGCGAGTGCAGCAATATGGACACGTCGGAGCCTTCGCCAGAGACAGGAAATAATCTTGAGGACTGGGAGGATCTCAAGAGCCTGTTTGCGCGCGCGGCGGAGCAGTACGAGAGTGGGTATTGCTTCTCGTGGTTAGAGGTCTGGCGTCTCACGTTTCTGCAGGTGACGACGTGAACGATGCCCTTTCGCTTTTACGCGACGTTATCCGCGAAAGCGCGCGCTTTCTTCTGCTGTACGACGACCCCTCGCTGCTTTTTGCTGAGCCCCGAAGCAAGCCCCCACACCCGGTCTCCATCTCGTCACCAATTCCGCCAAAGAAAAAGTGGTGAGCCAATAAACTGTCCATGTAAAGGTCCGAGCTGAATAGGTTATAGCACATGTCGAGAAAACCCAACCGCATTCCATGCGCTCCTTGGCACGGCTCTTTTTCTATTTGGGAATCTTATGGCGCAAGACTCGTCTCTGGCGCTCTCCAATGAACCCAGTCTACCCGCAACCTATTGGCTTGCTGCTTTGGATGTCTTCGAGATGGGTGAGAACCTACCAAGCCGCACCAGTGGACGCGGCTGCGAAGCACCGGAGGATTGGCGAATGGCCATCGTCTGGGGACGCACCCTTCTCTGCGTGGCCGACGCCTCGCTCACCCTCCAGCAACAGGGCCCGAATGCTGCCCCTCCAATCCCGGAGCCCAAGTGGTCTTCCCCCGCTGCGTCCCCGTTTGCCGCAATTGCCATGCGCCGTCCGCCCGCCTCGCGTCGTATTGACCTCGCGACCGCTGCGCCGCACGACCTCCTCCTCCTTGCCATGGACCACTTCACGCGCGGTATCTTCCATATGCCGCGGAACGTATCCGCCGCCGCTGCACCTACGCCTGCGTTCAACCGCTCGTCCGAGCTGTTCAAAATTGCGCTTGAGGTGCTGGCGCTCGCGGAACGGTTACCCGCAGCGGCGGAGCGCACACGTTGGGCAACGTGGGCGGACAGCGTTCTACAACAGATCCAGGTGCCGACGGACGCTGTTGCACGCGTCCGAGGGCGCTGCTGGCTAGTCGTCGGCACCGCGCGCGTAGAGGACATCGAGGCAATGGCGGAGACGGGGGGTTGGGACGAGGAGGGGTCTGAGTCGCAAAATTCTGCCCTTGATAGTGAGGACGCTGAGGAAGCGCGTGAAGGTCTGGAGCGCGCAGTGGAATTTTTCGAGCGCGCCAGGGCAGACGGCATGGAAATAGTAGATGAGGAGAGCCGCGCGGAAGCGGAGGAGCTGCGCGCATTTCTCGTTGAAGCCCTTCTAACACTCGCGAACTTTACAAAAGAGGAGGACAAACGGGAAGCACTGTATCGACGCGCACAGATTTTGGGGGGCGACACGTTGGAGGGGATGGAAGTGGACGCGAGTGAACGCTAACGGCTAGTACTAATCATCATTTACATACCGGATGGATCCATAATACCATGTATATCATTATCATACACGCATCAACTCTGGCATACTTATTCAGTTGTCTGCATGAAATCCTAGCTCGTCTGCGAACGTCTTGGTGGACACCGATGCACCGCCGCGGTGCGGCACGCCCGCGAGCACCACATTTTTTCGCAGCGCGTACAACGGGGAAAGTTTACCCCAGCCGTTCCGCACGCTGCACATACTACGCGCCCTGTCCCCACACGAGATGCACGCTCCAAATCATTTAGCACTGGGTGAATTCGCGTTACGCGCCTCGATCCTGACTGATCGCGATGTTGTGACCGCTCCGGCGAACATGAACGCTGTCGATCCCGTCGCTGTGCCATCCCAGCGGTGCGCGGCCGTCCACCCCACCCGGGCGGGATCGGTGCCCGCTCTCCTTGAAACGGCGACGCCGTGCGGCTGATTGATGGCACGTCCTTGTCGCTGAAAGTGCTGCGCGTGCGGGTATGTATGGGCATGTATTGGCGATGGTCGTATGAATCTTCGGTGGAGTCTGACTCGTCGGATATCCCCAGTACCAGTCCGCGGAGGGAAGCACGCGCGCAACCTGTAAGCGTGAATGCGCCGACAGCTGCGTGTGCCGCGCTTTTG
Organism: Mycena galopus ATCC 62051; assembly: GCA_014925785.1. Lineage (NCBI taxonomy): Eukaryota > Fungi > Basidiomycota > Agaricomycetes > Agaricales > Mycenaceae > Mycena > Mycena galopus. The sequence goes on along the minus strand of WIQG01000038.1, from coordinate 760,507 downwards.
CTAGCACTGCTTTGCGCCGCGATGATAATCTTGGATGTGCTACCAGCGAGCGGAATAGATACTGAGAGTGTGCGACGACGTTGGTGTCGCTGGGAATGGGTGAGTGTGAGAACAGGACGAGCAAGGTGCAGCAGACCTTTTGTGCAGGCGCGGAGACGCTAGCCTGCGGAAGCGAAAGCGAAAGCGAAAGTGAATGGGAATGTGAATGCATCGCTTCGCAAAGAGCGCCATTGTCGAGTCGCTTATATATATATACGCCTTCTTCCAGAAGCGAAATGAAGTGACCCCCGTTCTGTGCTGTTCTGTGATATGGAGATAAGTTGTACGTGATGACTCTAGATAGCGCGGGATTAGAGTTAGATTACGCTTGGCTGGTTTCTGTTGAAGTACTAGTGTAAGGACGATCATGAAAGGAAGGCAAGCAAACGTAATAGGCAGGAGATCAGCTTGGCAAAGGCCGGCGCTGAGGAGGAAACGAGGGGAAACGATAGTGGTATAGCGAAACTGACAGCTGCAAGCGAGCGCATGATATCAGCAGGAATGCATGCAGTAATTCTTCCGACAGACCCGATTTTGCTCTCATGCTGTCAGTTGCGCGAGCCCGCTTAGGCTGGGCGGCAATTATTTTGCAGAATGGGGGATATAGATGGGATTGGTGTGCCCTTTTCTTCATCTGTGGAGCCCGCGCCTTCCAGTGGGATGTCTCTTCTTCGAAGTGAACTGTGGGAGGTGCCCGGAGCCACTGGGACAACTCTGTTGCGGGCGCATCTCAAGCTTTCAGTGGAGGTGACCCACGGAGAGAGCGTCGGGGATGAAATGAATCCGTGTGACAGAATGACGGTAGGACGCAGTCAACTGACGCGCAAACTGTTGCAATTGCCTGCGTCTGTTGAGCGGATATCCCGAGCGTAAGGATGGATCAACGGGCCACAGAGACGGGATCGGAAAATTAGGAAAGCAACAAGCGTCGGTCGCAATACAGAGGCCAGCTGAAGGTGGAGTGACGGCGCTGGACGCTGTCGTATTGCGAATGTCAATGGGATTTTTGGTCGTGTGACGGTTATTTTTGCATTCAAACCCCAGTGAACAGACAGCCACGTTGCGCCAGAGAACCTACATGACAACACGGCGGCCACGGATTGCTCCGGAGTCAGTTTAACTTGGTCTCGCCAGATTCCAGATCTGCATTCATCAACTGGACCTGCGACTAGGTTTGACTTGGACAAGGGAAAAGACGCGGTGTTTGCAAGAACGCGGGCTGAACCAGAAGACGGCGATCAATCTACTGTTCATAGTGAAAAAGCTTCCAAAGGCGGCGAGTAATGGTTTAAGGAATTTGCCAAGGCAGCGAGAGGACCTGCGCAAATAGAGCGCGAGAGCCAGGTGGAAGGAGTGGGGGTAGTGGCGGACCTTGCCGTCCAATTCAGTTGCCATTGACGAGTTAAGCTAGTTGGTGGTCTGGATTCAAAGGATACAAGCGGCTGCATTGTAAATAGCGACGAAAGTGGGGTGCGAGGGAAGGCCCGGCCAGATTGATAGATTAAAAGCGGAGTTTAAAAAGGCTTCGGAGATAACGACGACCATGCATATGTTATCTCGGCCCGATCTTTTCGTCCAAAACCCCAACCTGCGAGTCTGTGGTCCGAACTCATGGCCGATGGTGCGGGTACGTTGCCCGCCATATCTTTGAGTAAATATCAACGCGGAAGCCAGAGGTAAACTCCACCGTCGACTTTCTTGCTGGGACGCTGGCCGTACGTAACCCCCCTGACTTTGATAGAAAACACTGAGATTTCGTCCTCAGGGATCCGCTGGGCTAGTTGCAGGCTTTCCCTTTGACACAGGTGCGCATAGATCTGAATCTCACAGACGGATTTGGATCCGAATGACTTGTTAGTCAAGGTGAGGCTGCAAACACCGGTCCTGGCTGGGCACTATCACGGGTCGATAGCGCGCGCGATCGCGACAATTGTCAAGGAGGAAAATGTATCTGGTCTATACAAGGGTATAACTTCCCCACTTGTAAGCTTTGTCCGGTTGCTTGCTTCGATAACCAATCAAGCACCGGCACAGCTCACCTTTGCTCTAATGAACGGACTTGTATTTTCATCGTACAAGTTTTTCCTTGGCGCACAATGTGCACTCATTTCAGACGCATCTCTCACCCAGATCGCACTCGCAGGCGTCGGCAGTGGCATCCTCTCTGCCATCATCACAACCCCGACGGAGCTCATTAAAATTCGGCAACAACAGTGCATAGACCCCTCATCCGCGCGCGCGGTCACCGCAGACATCATCAGAGCCGGAGGGCTGGGGTTTTCGGGTCTATACCGTGGGTCCTTTGCGACTGCCCTGCGCGACTGCGGCTACGGCGCCTACTTTGCCTCGGTGTGTCCGAGGCTCCGGTGCGGGGCAAACTTCGCGCGATGCTGACCCGATCCGCGCCAGTACGAAGCGACATTACGCGCCCTTTCCGCGCCAGGTGAGAAGCGTGGCGGCTGGCCGGTGCTCATCGCAGGCGGGGTCGCGGGGATCGGTGTGGGAAATCCTTCTTGCCAAGATTCAGACTGACTCGGTGCGTCAGTGGGTTGGCTTGTGACGTTCCCGCTGGATGTGGTCAAGACTCGTGTACAAGGCACTGGACCTGGCACTCTTCCTAGTCCGGGCACTACACCACTATTAGGGCGGACTGCGGTGAACCCGTATCGCACGACCTGGTCCACCATTGTCAACTCTTACCGCACCGAAGGGCTTCCCGTCTTCTATCGCGGACTCGCACCGACGCTCATAAGGTACGAATTGGTGGCGTTCAATTCCAGCTCGCATTTTTTACCGTGCACAGAGCCGTGCCCGTGAACATGGTGACTTTCGGCGTATTCGAACTGCTTGTAAACGCGCTTGGGTAGACCGATGTGCATCTCGTTTGGAGCTGCGTTAGTATTCGTATTAAACATTTAGAGGTGAGGGATCTAAAAGGTCATAAATTTTGCAACACTCACCGCGCAGTTTGCACCTACATTGTAGAACGATAGAAGATAACTTCAAGTAATTTTAGACATAGGATTGTAATCGAATGCCAAATCAGACGGTTTAATTTTCCTCCTGAGTGCTTGTGTGATTCGGTGATTCAACAATGGGCAATGGTCGCTTTGCGTTCACTATAAATTTCAATCTAGTCTGAATTTCTCCAAAAATCTTCCTTCGGCGGGGTTGCTGATAATGATACTTACTTATTCTTTCGTTTGTTGTGGGCCTCTGCGGACACAACATTGGATATCTCCATTTAGGTAAGTACTTTATACGCGAGAGAGGCTGTGCACGTCGCATCATCTCGTTTCCGTTCATGTCCCGCACGCAGTATGAGCCTCTCTCTCAGGACCAGGATGGAGAGTTCGACCAAGGAGAGCTCGACCAGGATTTACTGACGCTAAAGGACCGACCGGCGCCTATCCAGATTCGCCCTCCCACATACTACGGTGATGGACCATTCGACCCACCGAGTTCGGACGAGGAAGAAGAGACACTTCTGGAGAAGCATCCCCCCTCCAGCCCTGGAATTGCGGAGCGGGGGACCGCCATATCTCCCAGGGTCAGTCTTGCCCCACCAACTTTGTTCTCTAATAATCTTTGGTCAAGCGACCCACCTCTCTTCGCCTCCTCGTGATATCACTCGTTTCTCTCGTCGCTCTTTCAGGAATAATTGGTACAATCGCAGCCCACTCTTACACGGGCACTACCTATCATGCCCCCGGGGTGAAAAAATTCTCCATGGACCACGTCTTCAATGGCACATTCGCCGCAGAGAGGCGAAGTCTTGCTTGGGTACCCGAAGGTTCGTCTTATGAGCACCCCTAAAATTATGTTGCTCACGGTACCTAGCTGGCGATGGAGTGTTTTCTATATCGGAGGATGGCTATATTAAATTGGTCGATCTCAAAACAAACAGTACCAAAAATTTGGTCTATGCGTTCGATGTAAAAAGCGTGCGCAAGTCGGTTCCTCACGATTTTCTGTGGCTGAACGCATCTCAGCCCAACGGCTTGCCTCTTTCCTGGGCAAGCTGGAAACTCTCACCAGACATGAAGTATATTCTTGTCAAATCTGACCACAAAAAGGTACTTCCATTCCATCCCATTGTGTTGGTTCTCACCGCCTCAGCTCTGGCGGTGGTCGAGTTTCGGCAATTACTACATACACGAGATAGGAACGAAGAAGACAACACCACTCATTCCACCTACAAATCCTCCGACGGTGGCCTACGCGACGTGGTCTCCGACCGGAGAATCGATAGCCTATGTTACAGGCAACGATCTCTATGTTCTTCCCTCACCGACGTACGCCCTAGGTTTCGTATCTCTTCTGGTATTGCTAACTCTCCTATTAGATCCGCTGCGCCAATTCGGATAACTACCACAGGTTCCACGTCCCTTTTCAACGGGGTTCCGTCGTGGGTATACGAAGAGGAGATCCTATCTGCCAACTTTGCGCTGTGGTTCTCCCCCTCATCGACCAAGCTCGCCTTCCTCATCTTCGACGAAAGCCTCGTCGACGTGTTCTCGTTCCCGATATACAACCCGACAGAGAATTCTGACGAAGTCGTTCCGTACACGAGCGAGGTTAAGATGAAATACCCGAAACCTGGTTACCGGAATCCGCTGGTCGAGGTCGCCGTGTTTGACTTGGCTTCGTATCTCGAGGCTGGGACGTCGGACGTGCAAACCCTGACACTCGACTGGCCGGGCAGACACGTCGATGATGATAGTACCATTTCTCAGATCAAATGGGTCAGCGACGACATGCTAATCTTGAAGGAATTGAACCGGGTTGCAGACAATGGGAGCGTTGTCTTGTTTGAAAATCTCGCCAAGTCATCGACTCTCAGTCTGGCTGAACGTGAGAGGGGCACTGTTGTCAGGAAATTGGGGACGCACGGCGAAGAGGGAGATGATGGCTGGGTCGACAACTTCCAATATATCTACCCACTCCCCAGTGATCTCGTGTCGTCTCTGTCTGCTGGAACCGTCGCTGCCGCATACCTCGACGTGCTACCCACGCCAGAAGGGTTCAGCCACCTCGCGCTCTTCAGTCCTGCGAGCAGCTCCACCCCCATCTGGCTCACCTCGGGGGAATGGGAGGTGACCAAGGGCGTCACGGGCGTTGACATAGAAAACGGAATTGTGTATGAACCTTATCGCATTTCCAGTGATCCCAAAACTCATCAATCGCCAGATATTTTGAAGCAGCCACTCCACTATCAACGTCGCGCCATCTCTACTCTGTTCCCCTTCCGTCCCTCAATCCGACTGCGAAGGAAAAACCCACGATCGCGCCCCCTACACCACTCACGGATGCAAGTGAAGGAGCATATTACTCGGCGGATTTTTCCCCTCAGGCTGGTTTCTACCTGCTCAGCTACATGGGCCCGGGTATCCCCAACCAGAAAGTCGTCCAAGCTGCAGACACCAGTACGTGCTCACTCGCATCTGGAGAGAACGGCCAGTTACTGATCCTCGGGTCTCTCTAGCATTTGAGTACGTCTTGACGACGAACGACCGCCTCACCAACGTAACCGAGGAGTACGAGACCTCCACGGTATTGTATTCCACCATCGAGGTCGATGGATACGGTAAGCTTACTCTTCCTTCCTTCCCTTCCCACCGCGGATTCATTCAGCTGACGGTCCTCAAGAACTCAATGTAAAGGAAATTCGACCGCCGCGCATGGACGACTCAGGGCGAACAAAGTATCCTGTCCTCTTTCGCGTGTATGTGGCTCGAATGATTTCCTTCTGGTTGTTCGTTTGCTGACCTTGACTTTTTAGGTACGGCGGGCCTTGGAGCCAGCTCGTAGATTTAACCTTTTCCCGCGGCGACTGGCACGAGTACCTTGCGTGCGCGCACTCGTACATTATCGTCACCGTGGACGGGCGTGGAACCGGGTATAAGGGCCGCAAGTTGCGTAATCCAGTGAAAGGCAACCTCGGCTTTTGGGAGACGAAAGACCAGATTGCTGCGGCACGGTGAACATATTTGTTCATTTTGTACGAAAGTGTCGCTGATATCTATATTTCTTCAGGACTTGGGCCGCAAAGGATTATGTAGATCCAAAGAGAATTGGAATTTGGGGCTGGGTTAGAATTGATTTTCTGCCAATTATGTTCAGCGTTGACTCTGTGGTTGTACAGTCTTACGGCGGTTTCATGAGCGCCAAAGTGGTAGAGGCCGACGCCGGTATTCACTCGCTTGCAATGTCGGTGGCTGTGAGTCTTTACTACTGCTGTGAGCGTCACTCGACTCACTCCGTGTAGCCTGTGACGAGCTGGCGGCTATATGGTACGCCCCATTACTCTACTGAGCCCAAATCCTTCTCAATGCACACAGATTCGATCTACACGGAGAGGTATATGGGCTTACCCGAGTTCAACCCAGGCGGGTACATCAACGCGTCGATCTCCAACGTCACCGCCTTCCAGAAGGTCGATTACCTGCTTGCGCACGGAAGCGCTGACGACAATGTGCATTTCGCAAACTCGGCGCACTTGCTGGACATGTTCACCAAGGCCCGTGTGCGGAATTTCAGGTTTAGAATGTTTACTGATAGGTGTGCCTAAATGCATACATTCATTCCTGCACCCTACTAACTGCAACTCGCTTCCAGTGACCACGGAATTAACCGGCGGGGCGCAAACAGGGAGGTATATGAGTACATGACTAGTTTTTTGTTAGAAAAATGGGGCAAGGGTGGACGTAAAAGAGGGTGGTAGTTAGGTTACATTGTAAATAATTTTTATCGTCTACGCTATTTGCGGTGGTCGTGTGCATACCGTTGCATTGAATGAGGTAAGGTTCTGTCGTCGGAATTACTGTGCTGTATGTTGGCACGCCAAAAATATCAAGTAAGGTGGTAGCGAAGAACTGTATCCTTTGAATGGATCGGTGGACTCAGAGTGGCGCAACGATTGAGATAGCACAACGCCGTGAAATGCCAAGTATTACGTGCAATGAAGATCGCCGCTTACTAGCGAAATTGTGGAATGGCACCGTCTTCCGTTGACTGGGTAAGCCACATGAAAATACTACTTCCACACCGAGGAGGGAGCGACAGATCGGTGAAGAACAGAGTGGAGAACCTTTGTGGCCATTTGTGGCTACCTACTCGCAAGGGCGATCCCTGCATACGAGACTAACGTCTGACGAACGATCAGATAACGGTAAAAATGCCCCAGCCCATGAAACCGACCAGTAATGCTGACATCAAGCAGTAGGCGATTCTTGAGGAGGGGTTCATTAACATTTCGGCCCAATGATGGAGATCCTAGGAACAATCCCAGTGTGACGAGGCATTCACGATTTGGATCTGCAGGGATCAAAAACAAACCAGTGACTTGCAAGAGACTAAAAGAATAGCGCAGCCATTGAGATCTCAGCTATTTCAGACTAGACAGGGAAGTCACAGTGCAAATAGTTTTCACCGTCGGTTGACACTCAAGATCGTCGAATTCGTACTCAGAGACACAAGTAGCCGTCCAGATCCCAAGTCATTCAAACAGGATATCCGAATTGTGAACACGGCGCTGCCGGTCGGATTACACATTGAATTTAATATGCTCAAACTCCATGCAGTGTAGCACGCGATTATCATGATGTAGAGCCTGAGAGATAGGAGTATGCTGGGTGAGTAATGGAAGATGCGTTAGTACGGCGACGGCTAAACTAGTGGAACGAACAAATGGCGAACGCTTGAACTAGACGGAGAGTGAGAGTGTGGTTGTGGAAGGAGACAAAGTTGAAAGAGATGAACAGTAGTACTAGTAGCCGACGGTCGGACTTTGAACTTGACATATGCACTGCACTGACAGTTAAACCTCAACCGCCTTCGCAGGGTTTCGCAGCCTTTCCACAAGCGCGTCTAGTATGCATACCCCTTGGGATTGGCTTCACAATGGAATATGGCCGAGACTGCTGTAGCGAATATTGGAGACCTGTATGGCGCTAGCCGTGGCGAACAAGAAGCCGGACTAGCTGCGCCCAGAGAGCGGTACCGGGGCCATTCGAAAGGCTACTTGTGCTAATAAATGCAACCTTGACCACCTTTCCTGGCTGCTCCACTCGTGAACCACATTATCCTATTGTCCGCCGATTTTATCATGAAAACTGAAGAAAACCAGGTTCAGAATTCTTCCTCCGAGTCTGAAGCCAATGGGAATGGAGCCTACCGGCTAGACAGCGCCGTTCGGCGTAAAATCGACCTCAGGCTCATGCCCTTGATAACCATCATATATCTGTGCTGTTTCCTGTACGCTCACCTATGTCCTTCTGACCGTACTACGAATATGGCTCCTAACTTTGCTCGGAAGGGATCGAAGCAACCTGGGCATGTCCATTCCACTTTCGGCGTATTGACGTCCCTCATGGCCTTCGTAGGAAACGCGAGGGTGAAGTACAGCATGTAAATGGGATTGAGACAATCTGACAAATTCATTTTTGTAGATCGTAGGATTGGCCGAAGATTTGCAACTATCTGGGATGAGATATCAGATGGCTGCTGCGGCTTTTTTCGTGCGTCAATAAACGTCAATGGTCTTCGACGAGTTTCATATTATCTTCAGATCACCTATAGCTTATTTGAAATACCTTGGTCAGACTCAAAGCTGCTTGAATCCTCAGACTACCACCACTCAATCTGCTTGATATAGCAATGTTCTATTGCAACTGGTCCGGCCTTCGATTTGGAGTGAGTTTCTCTTTTCGTTGGAGTGTGAACTCATGGCTATTGTAGTCCCTTCGCTCACCCTTGCTTGGGGAATAGTTAGTCAGTCTATTTTCTCTCCGAGTCTCGACGGATCCTATACCTCTGATTCGTCAAAGTGGTATCGATGGTGTTCGTCAAAAATTTCAAGGGTCTCATAATGTGAACTCCAGCGAAATCATTGCCTTGTTGTCATTCCCTTATTTATTTTCCTTGAGTGCGCGATTATTTCTCGGTGCAGCGGAATCCGGCCTTTCACCAGCGCTGGGTAAGCTCAATCCTCCTCGTCTATTGTAAAATACTGATGAAAACAAAAGCGTTTTGCATCACTTTGTGGTATCGTCGTGACGAGCAGGCGCGTCCCCTCGCCTTTTATTTCTCTGCCGCGACGCTTGCAGGTCTGTATTTCCTCCAGGTCAAGGAGGTTTCGCTCATTCTATCTAGGCGCATTTGGAGGTCTGCTCGCGTTTGGTCTTGAAAAGATGAATGGGTAGGTGATGTCCCAGGCTTGCATGTTCGTTCATGAATTGATTGCGGAAGACTGGGTGGGCTGCGCGGGTGGTCGTGGATTGTGAGTACAGATCCTTCCTTCGTTCAAACGCACACACATCCATGTTTTGGCGAAGTTTCTACTAGAAGGCCTGGGTGAGTGAGATTATGTCGATGGATTGAACCTTTGGGTTTCATGTATTTCGCAGGCACCGTTGTCATTTCCTTGGCGGCCTTCTGGAGGATGATCGACGTGGGTAATTCTCTTTTCAACTGAACCTGAGATTGACACGAAACTAGTACCCATCCACTGCGACCTTTCTTACATCCGCTGAACGAGAGCATCTGATAGACGTTCTGCGGCAAGACACCCTGGGCGAACCCTCGCACTTTGAAATTAAGTTCGTGTGGGAGAGTTTGAGGAGCATAAATTCGTGGTTCCAAGCACTCATCTATTTGGGGTGCGTCTATCGGTCGTTTCAAGACCCCAAGTTACATTCCGTTAATTGTCGAACTGTCAAGCCTTATCGTCCCATTATACTCATTCACCTTGTTTCTCCCGTAAGTCAATATATACTTGGAACCACAGCATCTAATTCGCCGCATCAGTACTATCATCTACACAATGGGATTCTCGGCGACGAATGCGCAACTGTAATTTTTTTCTCTTCTTCTCGCGTGCAGACATTGACATAGTCGAAAGCCTCACGATTCCACTCTATGCCGCTGGTTGCGTCTCCACCGTTTTCTTTGGAGCGCTTTCTGACCGTGCGCAAACTCGGGGAGCATTCGTCTCGGCCCTCAGTCTGTTTGCCATGACCGGCTACATAATGTTACTCGCAACAGACCCTGAGAAACGTCCCGCCGTCGGATATGCGGGCTGCATTATTGCGGCGATGGGGGTCTTTCCTTGTATTCCCCTGATGCTGGCGTGGAGTGGTGGCAACGCCGGAGGGTCTCTCAAGAAGGCGGTAACATTGGCTTTGGTGAACACGGTTGGAAACCTTGGCGGGTGCGAATTATGTTGGTCTGTCGATTCTTGATCGGAGGCTCACCTCCACGCAGCCTATGCGCGTCATTCGTGTACCGCACCCAGGACACACCGCGTTTTCGCCTAGGACACGGTACAGCATCCCAAGTGCTCCTTAACTTTCGCTGATTCTCGACAGGTCTAATGCTGGGATTTCTTTGCCTGACTTGCTTTGGCTCGTTGTTCGGAACGCTCTTGTACCGACGGCTCAATCAGGCGAAGGAGCGTATTTGCGCCGAAAAAAATATCTCACTTGATAGGAAAGCTGAGTTTTCTTCTCTTGGAATCGATTCACCCCTTTTCCGGTGAGTTTTGTATCCAGAAATACCATTTCTTAACCGAACAACTCCTTTGAATAGATATGTCCTCTGATTCGATGGCGGAAAGCAAGCAATAGTATTCCAGCGGTGCAGTTCTGAAAGTTGATATATACGCGTTTTAGACATACTTCTTCTCTTTTTTGTCATTGAAATCTTTTTTCTTTGTCCAAAGTTAAACATTGAACTTGACACTTGTTTGGTCTTATGGGCGACTTGTGTTTGCTCATCTCTTTGGAAGTAAACTGATTGCTGATCGCCGATCACTTGATCTTTCTTCCTACCATCATGACCGAAGTCAATTTGAATTGGGACCCGGTGCTTCTCATATCGCAGGCGCTTACAATTCATTTGAGGTGTGCCTAGGAATCTAATCGAGTTTTCAGATTGTTTCAATGCAAAGTTTGCATTACCTTACGCTTTCTATTTGCGTGCCACCATTGCTAAACCTATTCGCCGAGCCCACGTCTCTGAATTATGAGGGTGGTGCCGCAAATGTCGGTTCGTGCGCCACGCAATCAGGTTTTCACATCTCACCTTTGCCCAGGGATGGTGATGGATTGGCGAGAAATGGCTGGCCGGCCGACAGTGCGAGGAATGCAGGGTGAAGAGCGTTGGAGCGCGTACAGAGGGGCCTGGAGTGGTGGAAGGAAAGTCGGGTTTGGATTGCGGGAAGACCAGTGGGATGGCCGGACTGATTCCATGCGCGGCTGGGTTATTGCCTTCTGCTGGCTTGTTGCTTGTTCTGCGGAGTGCGTCCAATTTCTCAACCTCTGCATTTTTAACATTTCGCAGCATATATTATCTCTACGCACTAATCCGGAGGCCACGGCTCATTCTCGACTTCACGCTGACCCTCGTTTTCAATCATTTGGTTCTGACCACATACTATTCCGCATCAATCCCCACATCTTTTTTTTTCTGGCTGGTCATGATTTCTGGAGCTGCGATGATGATTATCATTGCGGAACAGCTGTGTGTTAAGCGGGAGATGGCGGAAGGCTTGCAGGTAAGGTCTGAAACGTTGACTCTAATTGTGCAACCTAACTCTCTAAAGGTTGTGACTAAATCTAACGATGAGGAGGCTGAAGAACTTGAGATGGGTCTGTTACCGCGGAATTCAGGATGATTATTGCGGGCTCTTCTTGTAGTATATAATGCCGTGTATTTCTACTAGGCTGGAGGGATTTCGTTTCTGAGGCCCTGCCCCTGTCATATTTGTTCTTGATTTTCGCCAAAGATAAACAAAGGTCGTCTTTATGAACCTCCACTATGCGGGCGTTCAACACATTGCTTTGCATTTCCTACGCACTCTTCAAGACCGATGATAACTCAGGGTCCTATCGGAGTTCCGAGTTATGTCGGATTCGCTGTAATCGCTCTGATCGCTCGATTCCATTCATTTCATGCCTCGTTCGATGACGTCCAGGCTTTTTTCGCGCTACGTGTTCTGGCAGGGTCTTCGGCGAAGCTGACGTCTCTCGTCCGTATCCCCCGGATTTATGTGGCCATTGAAGCCGGCAACCTAGGATTCGCCTCGCGGTGCGGCCTCACGTCTTCAGCCCACCATGGTTCGCCAAATTCGAATCTCCGAATTTCTTGTTGCAATGTTCAGTCCCTCCAATTCCGGCACCCATGATCGGTGCCTCCATCCTCTCCTTCATGGAACCAATTTCGCGCACCATCCAAGTTTCAGCTCTCACGTACATGGCGCTCTTAAAACCCCCGTGTTTGTTCACTGGGTTCTCGGGTCAAACGCATTTCCGTCACGACCGCAGATGGCCCGCAATTCCAGTTATCTCCGCCCTGGTGCTCTGCGTCACTGGCCACTGGCTAAAGCTGTCTGTTCAACTCCCACATGCATCTTGCATTTGTCAATTTCCTGATGGTTCGGCGCTATTCGGCGCAATCCAAGCGGCTTAGCGATGGCGGGAGAGTTAATTTGTTCCATCGAACGGTGGCGACTCTCGGTAACCAAAGCCGCAGAAATTCATCAAGAGACAACGCTCAGCTGAGGACCTCCCCGCGTCGGAATTACTATCACCCTCTCTTTCGCACGTCTGTTGACTGCTTCTATGCTTCACAACAGACATGGTACGTCCGCCTTGTCTGTTATTTGGTCCGTTTTACGACCTGCCGCGTGCTGTATAGCCGGCTTCAAAGTGCAACAATTGATAACGGTACACAATATTGCAATTCATATGCATCTCACCAGTATCTCACCCTGTCTTTAGTTTTCCAATCGACAGATCCGCGGAGTCCATTTAATTATCACGACTTCCTCCTCGCCTCCTTGCTCGTCTCAGAATTTATACGGCGGCCACGACATTATTTGAACTGCTAATTTCCACATTCCGGCTTACCCCAATTCACGTAATAAATCAGTCCTTGGCCTCGGCCTCGCTCAACTCCTCTTCAACCATCCACCTGTGTCGTCAATGGCCGGCCCGTTTATCCCGGCTGTCAGCCGTGTAACTGCCGACCAAATGTTGTCATATCCGGAGTCATTTTTGGAGCCATCCTCCATAACTGCGGCTGCGACGACGAGCTCCGCGCTACTGAAAATGCCGTCTAGGCCTGGCCTTCCTCCATTTACTCTGAACACTTGAGGTTTGACATCGGAGTTTTGAAGATGGAAGGTGGGATTTATATCTGATGGAATCGTAGCAGTCAGTGAAAATAGCTACTTTCGCAGAGGGTTTCCAAAACCTTAAAGTGAGGACACAGAAGACCTCCACCAGCGGATTCTAGCCGGCACCGAACGCCTAAACTCTTGGGGTTCACCCTCTTTCGCCGATTTGATGCGGCGGTCTCAGACTGGTGGCGGGCGGGCGCTATACGCGGTTCTTCTAAATCTGGCGCCGCCATACAGTTCCTTACCGGACCACCCCCACTTTCCATCTCGGTGGCGCTCCATTCTCAGAATCCTGATGTCCTGTACCCCGATATTCTGAACTAGAAGAGTCTACCATGCGGTAGGGCATTGCTACTGGGGTTTCATGTCACGTTCCGGCCACGGGACGCCGTGCTTAACCAAGGCCGGCGTCTGTCCTGCGAGCGAGACGTCCCGGGAAGCGGCGCGCACTGCGCAACTGCTGTACAGGATGTCCAAATTGGGATTCTTTATTGGTCACTACTGTAAAGTACACCTTGATTGACGCTTTACAAAGGCACAGGACGAATCTAGCCGGTTGCGCTCAAAATGAGTCCGTGAATGGTGGCAAAGGTCAGCCTTTTCAGGTTGAGCATTTTTTCAACATGCAGAAGTCGAACAAGCTACGTGAGCTAGCACCCGCAGAACTGTGGCCAACTGACTCTTCGGTCCGAATTCATACAGGGTCAACAAGAAGGAAATATCACGCACCACATTAAATCAAAGAGGCAGACCACCATCGCCATGTGAGAGATAACAGTAAGCGCTACTTAATGATCAGGTTAATGAAAACACTGGTTGGAGCCCCAGGGTTCATCGCTTTTGATTCGCGATGAGCAAGTGATCGTCGCGGGACGCGAGATCTGGGCTGGGTGAAATAGATCTCACCCATCACATTCTTAGTTCCTGGAATTCGGCGCCCTGATTGGAATTTGGCTTTTGCGACTTTCTAGTCTTCTTCCTGGGTATTTACGGCTCAATCTAATCTAAAAATGAGATACGCCAAGTACGTTCACTTTCGAAAAGGTTTACCTCGTATCAAGACAAAGCTATGGTCCGCGGGCAAAGCTATGTGCTGCGCTGGCCGGGTATACGTATCCGCCACAGCCGTCGGTCCGCAGTGCGACGAATACGCGACTGCAACGTGCAGATTCGTCAATTTCGGTTGGCCTCAATAAGGAATCAATGGTGTTCAAAGGTCACCATTACTCGATCACAACAGCCTTCGTCGGAGGCGCGTTGGGCGACGGGTGACTCGCACTGATTCCCACAACCGGTGACAGTGTGCACACTATGACACACCCGCACAATTCCCATAGACGAGGGAATTTCCTGGGCATTTGAGGATGGTATTCACTGTAGGGTTAGAGGTTACGAAACGTAAAGAACACGAAGCAGTTCAGGGCAGTTCGTTCGGAGGGATAAGCGGGAGGCGCCAGTGAGGCGGCATGAGTCAAATCATCTCAGATTCAGTTTTGTGATCGCTCTTGGATTTTATCCCCAAATGCGCAACGGCGGATTCAGGATGAGCGCTACCCTGCTTGATAGCCACGAGGCATACCCGAATACCTTTTAAGCCGAATCATTTCGGCCGGTTATTCTTGTCCTCTTCCTCCACCATGAACGCACTCGCCAGTATGTTGTCGCCTCTCGGCGTGAGCTCGGGGGGCATACAGGACACTCTTGTGGGTGCATATGTTAGTCTCACTGTTCGTTGTACTGACTCACTCCATAGAAACTGGTGGTCATCGGAGGCACAATGGAGACCGCCCGACGCGCGTCCGTCTCGGCTTGGAATGGCTTTGTGGATTGTACGTCTTTTCTGGTGACCACACACGTCGTCACTGACATTCGTTAGCCTTCTTCCTCACCGCTCACTTCAGCGAAGAGGATTACCCATATGACTGGTGTGTGGTCATTAAACATCCCGTCCTTCCGTCTTAAGTCGTCTCCAGGTTGATGCACTGGCTCTCCAAGGTGCGGCCGTTGCCATGCTATTGAGGCAATACCGAACTGACTTCGCGCTTCAGCAACCTGCCTGGGGCCGAAGCCGAGAATTCGAGATCACGACTCGCTCAGCAGGCCGAATAAGCGGTCTCAACGAGACCACGGCTGGGGATTTAGAGGACGAGGACGATGATGACGAACTGGTCCATGGTACACGCAAGCGCAAGGTGGCTTTCCAGCCAAGCATTGGTGAGTCATGCAGTCCTCCCCACCAACGCTTCCTCCCTGCCTACGAGGAAGCTGCGCGCCGCGAGCGCGACAGCTCGCTGGAAGGCTGGTGGGCGAGGATGAGCCTGCGCGCCCACGTGACCGCCAATGCTGATTCCAATTTCCTCCCTCTCTTCCTTCTGCTCCACCACTTGGTTCGATCCTTTTTTATTTTTATTTTTAACAAGACACGACCCACACGATATATTACGTGAGTGTGCGCTCCCTCAAAGATAGACGAAACATTAACCGTCTATCTCCGTGCGCAGCGCGGCCACTGGCTCAGGGTGGGTCTCGATCGCTTTCCTTCGGACCAGCTTCTAATCCTCGTGCGCAGATTACTCGCACCAAGCGCTTCCCGGAATACGGCCATGGTTCCGCTCTCAAGATCAGGTGTGTTTTTTCCCGCTTTATGCGGGTTTCTACTGAGCCAAGTCGCTCAGCGTTGTGGCTCGGAACAACGACATCCTCAAGAAACTCGTTATGGAGGCCAAGAAGGATTATGAGAAAGACGCCGAGCACCGTGTCCACATATTCATGGCTGACACGTATGTGTTTTCCTTGTGTTCTCTGAGCTTATTTAAATATAATTTTACAGCACTTATCAGTGCTGGCGTTGGAACGGTGCCCGCCAGAAGCGACCGATGAGCTCAATTGTTCTTCAGCCAGGTGTCAAAGACATGCTCCTGGCGGACTGCAAAGACTTTTTGTGCTCCGAAGAGTGGTAAGCATGGATATGTTACTTGATTGTGATTTGTATTTATTCCTCTTTCTATACAGGTATGCCGAACGAGGTTTGTTCCTTACTATCCCCCGTTTCTATTTCGGCTTATTCATTTCGAGGCATTCCATTCCGTCGCGGCTACTTGCTCCACGGGGTACCGGGAAGGTATTTTCTTTTGGTCTTGGCAACGTTTCCTTGACTGACACACGTTTTTAGTGGCAAGACCTCACTGATCCACTCTTTAGCCGGAGAACTGGGGTTAGATATCTACGTCGTGTCCCTCTCTTCCAAGGGGTAAGGCGCTGACCGCTTTCATTTCATTTGACTGATAACTGGATCGTAATAATAGCATGAGCGATAACACGCTGACCACATTAATGGGCCATGTCCCAACAAGGTATGATCCATTACGGTCGGCCCCCCTCCTGTCGCTGATATGACCACCAACACAGGTGTATACTCCTTCTGGAGGATCTCGACGCGGCGTTCACACGCTCGGTCAGTCGTGATGGGAGCTCCACCGGAGCCCCGACCTCCACGACAACAACCACCACTACCACCACTACGGCTGAGTCTGATGGTTCAACCTTGAGTTTGAGTGGCCTCTTAAACAGTCTCGACGGCGTTGCTGCCGCTGAAGGCCGGTGTGTGCTGGTTTATTCGCATTGGTCTAGAACTGATTGTTTCACGCAGCCTCCTCTTCGCCACCACCAACCATATTGAGCGGTTGGATCCTGCGTGAGTTGTGGTTTATATTGCACTATCCGTAAACTGATGGCCATCAATACAGGCTTTCGAGACCTGGCCGGATGGACGTCTGGGTCCTGTTTGAGCACGCCACCAAGTGGCAAGCAGAGGGGATCTTCAAGTGCTTCTTCCCATTCAAGCCATCTGCCACCGCTGCGTCATCTGAGAACGCAACCACCGACGCGTCACAAAAGAACCTACCTCTTCCCAAGCGCAAGACCTCGGCGCATGCTATTCCTGTATTGAGTGAGGCTGAGATATCTGAACTTGCAAAACGTTTCGCGGCAGCCATTCCTGAGGATGAGCTGAGTGTACGTGATCGTTATTTTCGGTCTTCAGGATTTGATCTCATTAATTACAGGTCGCCGCCCTTCAAGGCTATCTCCTTAAGAACAAAGCCCGCCCGCGTGAGTGTGTCGAAGAGGTCGACGAGTGGATCATTGAACAGCGTGAAACCCGCGAGAAACTCAAGAAAGAGAAGGCTGAGGTCTCTTTCTCCCTATCTCAGGTGGTGTGATCTTACGTTACTGATCTTTCATTTTCATTTTAGAAAGAAGCCAAGGAGAAAAAGGAGGCGGAAGAGAAGGAGAAGAAGGAGGTATTGGAAACTGTTGTCTGTTTAATCAATGCTGACGTTCAATTCTCAGAAAGAAGAAAAAGAGGCTAAGGAGGCACGTTGTGCCATGCATCAATTTTCTGTTGGCTGATCGTTCCCTTTGTTTAGAAGGAGGAAAAGGAGGCCAAAGAGGTATGACCACTCATAGCTATTCGATAGATTGATCTGACCTGACTTGCAGAAACTCGAGCGTAAAGAAGCCCGTCTGAAGGCTAAGAAAGCTGCGGCGGCGGCGGCGAAGAGTGATTCCCCTGTGCCCGCCGACTCGACCACTGAATCCACTGCAGCAGCAGCAAAGACGGCAACGCCTGTCACCGCCGATGAGCCTTCTTCCTCCTCCAGTTCAGAGACGGAGACTTCCACCGGGATGGAAGCTGACACTGAAGAGTCGGTCACGTCCGAGGAGGAGGAGTCGGACAAAGCGGACGAGCCGAAAACGGACGGCGCCAAGAAGGAAAAAGAAAAGTGGGTTGCGGTCAAATCGCAGACCCCGCCTGCTGCCGCAGAGTCCCAGACCGAAACGCCAAGCGCTGAGGAGTCCGCCACCCCTTCGGAGTCCACCACTCCTTCGTAAATAAATGGACCTCTCGCATCGAACTCTGGACTGGACTGGCTGCTCAGCTCACTCCATGCTCCTCCTCCCGGCCGGGATCACGCCGCTATATCTGTCGCTATCTAAATCTACTACTGGTTCCTTGTGTGTTTTGGTTATCCTGCCCTGTGATACGGTTAGACGGAATATGGCACTACTTTTGTGGATTTCCCATCCACCCCCCTATATCGTGTGAAAAGTTCACTTTTGAGAGAAGGTTTGCCACGACTGAATATAAGACGATTTGATGTAAAATGCACATTTGTAAATTCCTGTTCGTCCAACAATTTATTTTATTTACACCGTCCTTGTCTTTATCCATTGACGAACTTGGTCTTCTCATCACCACTCTCCATCTCGTCCATTGCCTCTCTGCATTAGATGTGAGCGGAAACTGATAGGTAAACAACCCAGACGCTCACTCGTAGGCAACCTGGCACTCAGCGTGATATCCTTTGCTGTGCTTGGACCTCCACGATTGCCGCACAGAGTTTTTGGCAAGCATGTCCTGGTCCAGTTCTGTAATCATGGGTGACTTTCCGTCTAGAACCATCCGGTGCCGATCGTACCTTTGATTTCGCCTAGCTGTCGCATTTTCTCCAGAGGAAGATACTGCCTGAATAAATGGTCAGCATCCCTAGATCGGTAGGAATCCGCTCGAGCACCCACCATGACTTGGTCTTGTCAAAGAAACGGACGATGTAAAGATGCTCTTTGTTTTTCAGCTTCTTGCGCTCCACCTGTGCTTCTGCCAGAACTTTGGGTGGTATCATTGGATCCGAGTCTAGCGAGAAGACGACGGCGGGCCACCACGGGAACGACGCTAGAGGACTATTAGTCACGACGGTAACATAGATATCGATTTTATCTCACCAGCTTTCGCCCAAACTGCACAAAAGATTACGGTGAGCTAAAACTCTACTTCCTAGAAAGATACCGAGGACTGACCCAAAGTTCCGGGTTCTAACCGTTTCTGCCCCGGGGGGGGGACTATTTTACCGAGGTTCTTTTGCTTTTCGCGATCAGCTCTTGGCGCTCGTGGACGCGAGTTCTGTCGAGCGGCAGGCGGTGGTTTAATGTCAGTGCGTTCGACGCGCGCGACCCTTGGCGCCTCAGCACGCTCGACCCGTGCTGCGTCCGCAGGTTCAGTCTGTTCTCCGTCAGCGGTGAAACGCTGTGCTCCGTCGGCGAGACTTGGCTTCACATCGGAGACACCTCGTTCTTCACCAGCGAAATCGTGCACTCCATCAACAAGACCCTGCATTCTAACGTCAGGTTCGCGGGGTCGGGGTGGCTCTGCTTCCATATCGCTGAGCGCGCTCAAGTCTGAAGCGCCGTCTGCATCTGCATCCGCGTCTGTATACGCCTCAGCATCGGCGTCGGCATCTGCATCCGCATCCGCATCGGCGTCAATGTCGGCGTCTGCATCTGCGTCCTCGCCTGGCCTAATCGCGGAGAAAGAACCGTCTTCCACATATCGCAATGACGGCTCCGGCGTCGGAGACACGGGCGACAGCGGCGCATCCACATCGTCCATCGGGATCTGCGAGGTAGACGCAGCAGCCTCGGCAGCGGCAGCCGCCTCGGCCTCCTCCCTTCGAAACCTTTTCTGAAAGTTCTTCTCCCTCCGAATCGCAGGCGTATCCAGCTCCTCGATGATGACCTGCCCATCCGGCGTGCGAATGACATTGGGCGGCGGGATGAACACCCGCTCGGGCGTGACCATGGGCAGCGAATGCAGACGCGAGGGGCCCGACTCGGCTGATATGTTTGCCGCGTTGCCTTTCGAATGCGGCGGCCGCTCCGGCTCATCGACCTCCATCGAAGTGTCGGCGTAATTCACTGTGCTCGACATGGACGCCCGCCGGGGTTCGTCAGTGCGCGGCGAGCCGGTTTGCAATGTTTGATTCTCGGAAGCGGGTGTGCTGAACACCGAGAGGTGGGATGAGCCGCGGTCTAGATGGAGCGCACGTCAGAATCTCCCTAATATGCACACGATAGATATAACATAAGGCTCACCGAAACGCATTTTCTTCTTCGGTGGAGGTGCAGCCGACCGCTCGGCGGGCTCGACGGGCACGCGGCCACCCCGCCGTTGGCCCGCAGGTAAGATCCAGCCCCGCTCAAACATAGTGAACGACCCTCGCTCGTCAACATGCTCGACCAAAGGAATCTCCCCGGGCGCCGGGATGGGGGCAGAAGGGGACTGCGAAACAGGCACAGATGTTGTGGTTCCCTTTCTCGGTCGTCCCCGGGCTGAGACAGAAGTGGAGGGACCCGCCTGGGAGGTGGTGGCATCCGTTTCGAACGTCGCGGCGACAGCACCCCGAGTCCTGGGCACACGAAGATCGGGAGGTGCAGACTGAGAGTCCGACCCCAGAGCAGACACCGTATCTGCGATGGAACTACCACCGGACACCGTTTCGCCATTGGACGCGTCCCGCGCCGCCGCCTGCGCTTTTTTCTCCGCCCGCTTTTCCCTGTCTCTTTCCCGTCTTTCCCTCGCCTTCTCCTTTTCGGCCTCTCGTTTCTCCTTCTTTCTTTCCCGTCGTTCCTTGTCTTGTTTCTTCTCTCTCTCCTTTCTCTCCTCTATTCTCCTTCGATGCAGCTCCGTAGCGTCAGGAGGGGGAGTCGGCGGCGGCGGAAGCGGTTTCCTCTTCTGGAATTCAAAGTTATACAGAGAGGTGATAGGGTCCGCAGAGAGAATGAGCTCCGACTCGTCCTTGATGGCATCAGCGGAAAGAAGGAGGTCCAAGATCTCCAGTGGGGGTTCAAGATCACCGATGAGAGGTGCAGTCCACGGAGCTGCGGTACCGTCTATCTGTTCGGAGGAGCGCAGATTGGGGGAGGAAGAAAGCTTATTCAATTCGGCCAGAATCGGCTGTGCGGATGCTTGGATCCGCAACGCTGCTCTGTGGAACGTAGTACCCTCTTTATTGTACAAAACTGCGTTGTCGAGGACCAGTTGGATGTCGTCCTGATGATGGATAGGATCAGTAAGCAGCTGAAATCGATTAAAGGAGATGCCCATCACCTTGAAGGCCTGTATATCCCAGTACTCCCATTTGTCGAGCTTGGTTTCGATTGCGCTCCAACACATCGGGTTTTTGACGACGTCAAAATAATCCGGCACGTCCTTCCTACTGACGGGCAGCTTGAAATATTCATTCCGGTCCAATCTGCGTACATTCGTGAGCATAAACAGTCGAGCTTAGATGAGATAAACAAACTTACCCTTGAATGTTGTCGAACGCCAAGCGAAGCTTGGGAGCGTGCAGGAAGAGTGCATGGGAAAGGAACTCGTGGAGGAGCTCCGCCTGTCTGAGCTTCCGAGTCTCGCGTTTCCGACTCAGCTGTGTTAAGCCTTTCAGGTCCTCGAGGTCTTTGCGCAGATGTTGCAGTTGCTATTCCATAGTCAGTAAATGACGTTCATAAATCGAGGAAGAGAAACCAACCTCGAGTTTCATGACCTTCTCCTCCTCTCCCTGTGTCTTGGAGCTGCTGCTTGCGGTCCAGGGTTCCAGATGCAATCGCTTCAGCAACGGAGCTCCTCGCCTGGCCTCTCGCTTCAGGCTCCAGTACCTGCATATCAACGCGATACAATCTGGTTTCTTTCGGATCGATGTCTTGGCGACGTATTGGAGGATTCTCTCGATGATGATAGCAGGCACTAAAGGCGGGCCAGGCTTGTACGTCTTGTTATACGCCCGTGCGGATTTGGACATCTGCGCGCTTTGGAACTGATCCTCGTCCTCCTCCTCTTCGGCCGCCAGAGCCGCCTCGCGAATGTCTGCCTGCTCTTTCTGGAACGCATGATTCAGCGATGAGTTGAGGGAGTAGTTGAGAGGGGGCGTACAGGTAGATGCTTGTCGCAAAAGGCAGTGAGTGCGCCAGGCTCGACCCCTTGCGCGCTCTTCATCGGCAGCAGCAACTTGTCTTTGCGGGCGCACGTCACATGGAAGGCAAGGAAACAGGAATTCTTCGCGCATTGGATGCATGCGCCTTCCCGCATTCCACATATTGTGCATTTCTACAACCGGTTGGTAGTCAGACTAAGCGGGAGTCAACGAGAGACCTGCGTACGAGTTTCCAGCGTTGTTTCACAATTTTCTCCACGCCGATTATAGGCTCCATAAAGACATCGTTGGAGACACGCGTTTCTGGCACCCAGATGGCGCAGAGGAGGTGTATCCACTCTCCTTGGGTCGTCTGTTTGAAAGCGCCGCCTTCATTTGGGCACAATATACATGACTAGTCGAAAATTAGAACGACCGAAAGAAATAGGTGTGGTCAGTCTCACCACCGGATTCTCGGGCGACACGGTGCATTTCCGACATAACCACTGCCCCTCGGGGATGTAGGGAACCCCGTAGCAGTCTGCACCATTAATAGCTGAGCAATGTAAACGGAATAAATTCACCTTGATGAACCGCGAGATTGCACCCGTCGCAGAACACAATGGCGTTGCTGTTCTCGCCCTCCGAGTCGTCGCAAATGGCACACGTCGAGTCCTCCGAGGGCAGCGCCAAATCCGGTTTCGGGATATGTTTAGTCTGATATAGATAGTTAGCACATTGCGCCAGAAATCGGGAAAGACGCGCACGAGGTTAAACCACTCTTTCTCGAGGCGGTCCATGACCACCTCGAATGTCTCATATGTAACTCTGTCCAGCTGCTCCTTCTTGCGTTCGGCGTTTACGGTATCGAGCCATTCTTGATCTACGCGCGTATTTAATGAGCGAGTTTGAAAGACGCGTAGAAAGAGCAACGCGCACCCTGTTCGTCCATGTCATACTCGACTTGACGCTCGAGGTCGATTTCGAGTGGCTCTGGACCCGCGTTTAATACCGGAGCTACTGAAGCGCTTGAAACTCGGCTCGCTCACCTATGTGGCGGATATACTGGTCGGGTCTGTTGAACTCGGAGAAGTCGTTGTCTACGCGTTTCGTGAGCTCAGGCAAGCAAGGACCCGGCCAGCAGAGGACGTACACCCGTAACCGCGGGCCTGCGTATCGTGGACGCCGCTGGGCTGCGTCGACACATCGTCTTCAATCTTCTCGAACGAGACTTTGGGCAGCGCGGGCGCGGCTGCTACGGCATCGGCGTGCCCACCGCGAGCCATTCTGGCGTGTACAAGCACCCTGCAAGGACCACAAAAGCGCCCCTGTATTCTTATTCAAGAGTGCGGCAACAAACGAATATGGGTCTTGTCAAGGTCTGGTTTACATCCGCATTCGGAAAATATAATAATAATTCCGCAAATTAACTACAAAAAATTAACTACTACAGCTCAGCGTCGTCCTTGCCGACGTGAGAATCGGTCGAGGGCTTGGCACTCGCTTCGGGTTCCAGCGTGGGTGTCGCGGTCGCCTCAGGTTCGAGCGTTGGTGTTGCGCTCGAGGCGTCTGCGGGCGTCTTGGCTGACTCAGCCACAACCGACTCTTCACTCTGCGGCGCCTTGGCCTTCTTCAAGGGCGGAGGTGAGCCAAACCCATGAATATCGTGGTAGTTCTCCGCATTGCCATTCAGGACAGCCTGCTCAAAATCGACGATGTCCGCGTATCCTCCATGGAGAAGGGCCATTCGTTGCGCCTCCTGCTTCCGCTCGATATCAAGCTCCTCCTCGGTCGGCTCGTACTCCTCCGCCTTGGCTTCCTCATTGGCTATAGTGAGGTCCGCGGTCCCGTCGATGACCGAGTCGAAGAACTTGCTCAGAGAATCAAATTTGTTCAAGCCTGCAACTTTCGTTAATATCAAGGTATAACGTTCTCTTGTGCGACCAACCTTCATAACGGAACGCTTTCATCGAGCCAGGAGAATAGACAAGAACCTTGGACTCTTTCTTCTCTCCTGCTTCGAATCCCAGCGCCTCAGACGACTTTCCCTTCTTGTCGCGGTGGGTTCCGAATTCCAACCCGAGGCCTTTGTATTTGTTCGCCAATATCTTCCACAGGAGCGGCACTTTCTTGTCCTTTGTCAGAAGCAGAACCCGCTTTGAGTCGATCGTCTGCATAGAATCCATAAATTTGTGCTTTATTCGTATTGCATGTACTGCCAACCTTTTCGATCCACGGGACGAGTTCGTCGGTGCGGTACAAGTTAGTGTATGCGACGGGTACGCCACGTGTTGCAAAATAGTACAGCGCACTAGCAGTGCGTTCGGGCTTGTCGTAAACCATAGGGTTCTGCTCCTTTCCTTTCGGGAAGACCTGCGTTCTTCAGGTCAGTACGCGACTCGATCGCTTGAGTAAACTAAACCTACTTTGATGGTTGGGAAACCTTGGACCCCTTGCTCTGAACACAATCGCTTGTTCTTGTCCTCGTCACAGTCAACGGCATATAGAGGAATTAGCGGATGCAGGCCCAGCGCGGCCTTGCTGTATTCCGGTGCCAGCCGCTGGCAATGCTGAGAACAGAACATATTAAGATCGAACCCCAGTTGGCAGAGGAGACGGGCGCACCCCACACCAAGGCGCGACGAAAGCAACCAAACTCGTTTGCTAGAAGGCAATCTAATCTCAGACAAGTCCGGGTAGATGAGCATGAGACCCGTACGTTGGCTTTCATGGCCTTTCTGAAGGACTTTGCGTCGAGCATCTTGACGAGAGAGTCTGGCGGGAAGATAGCCGCCGAGACCAACGCGGGGGCGAACACCAGGGACAGCAAGAGTCTAGACGAGAGCATAGTTGCAAGCAGCTTGAAGTAAAGTTGCAGAAGATGTCCAAGTAGCCTTTATAGTGCCGGCGGCAAGTCCGGCGAACCAATGAGAGCAACGGAGACACGTCGCGTGTGAACCAAATCGGGACGCGATTGGTTCCCGCCCTTTACCGGTTTCGCGTGAGCTCTCGAGGGCATCCCACCCACGCGTCTTTTCCCGGTACCGTGTCTGCCACTGGTCTGTCCCGAGTCCCGACGCTCTCACCTCTGGTCTTTGCTATTTATTCGAAAAATACCAAAAGTCACACCACCGCGTGGATTTTTGGCGCAGCTTCCGTTCTTATCCACTCCCAGGGGCTCCAGGACACGACCGGAATTCTCCATCTTGCTATGATGGCCACCCCATAAAAGTTCAATGCGCAAGATTCAGTGCAAGCACTTCAAGTTGGGATCTTGGCGCCCTCTGAAAGCACAGGACAAGTCTCATGAATGGATCCAGGTTGTGATGAAATCTTGGCCCCAGAATGCATTGAAGAATGTGCGCACTTGTCTGTCTAAACTGTCCAATCGAGCACGTCCACCGCGTGGCCCTCCCCGAAGCCTCGAGGCAAGCTGGCCCATCACGCACCTGGTGTGTGCGCACGGCATCCTTATCCTGCTTTAAAAGCCTTGCCTCTATCATCCGCGCCTACCCACCCAGTTACCTCTTCGCCGATCACACCAGGATCTCTCGTCTACTCTACTACTGAGCATCAAAACCGAACCTCCGACCCACCATGTCTTTGCTTCCCGTAGCAGACACCTTCAACTTTGTCGTTTGCGGATTCGCAACACTCGCGGCTACCGTCGGCTACGCCTACGCCCGTAAAACCCGACCGCTCCCCTCGTATGTCGTGAAGGATCGTTCGCATCTAACTGAGTCGGACCCTCAGACGTGGCGCTGCACAATATTCACCTCCGGATCATAATTCGATCTCGAATTCAACGCCTGGAACATCGAGCCGTACAATCGTGCTCGAGAAGCCCGTGCATGGCGAACAGGCCGAAGCCCCACCCGTATCGAGTAGTATCATCGCCGAAAAACCGATGGACGAGGATCCAAATGGCGTCAAGCCAATGGACGAGGGGGAGGATTCACATATTGAGAAGGTAGAAGTCAAAGTCACACCTACACCATTGGGCTGTATCGTCCCTCCAAACCCGATGTTTATGGACGAGGACCTAGACGGCGTCCCTATCGCTGCCTCCCAATTGGTTTCAGAACCCGAACCTACCACCGTAATCAGCGAGGATACCACAATGCCAGCCCTCAGCAAACACAACTCGCTGAAGCGCAAACGCACGCACGAGCAGGAGGAAGCTTTAGTAGTGGACCCCGTACGTCGTATGTTGGATGCACAATCACCATTGTGTTGACAGATCTATCTTAGGATATGGGGTACCCGCATGTTCGTTAATTCTCCTGTACCCCGGCTCCACATTGACGGACGCAATTCAGAATCTCAGCTCGATCTATCCAAATAAACGCCGAAGTGATTCTGTTTCGGACGAAGAGGCTACAACAGACGCGGTGGGCATCTATTTGTCTAGCACTATTCAACCCTCCAACAATCGCCACAGAAGGAAATAGTCGCAGAGCCCAGTGACTCTGCAAACAACCAACAGCCACACCCAACAATCATCTCCGACCCAGTTTCGTCTGAGCTCAAATCCGACGGCATTGAAGGCAGGCCGAGTCTGGACGTGCTCAAACAGGACGAGCCCGCATTACCAGAAGGACCGAAACCTGCCGTCGTTGAATCCCCCTCGACTCTAGAACCCCTCAAGCTTGTCACAGAAGTACCGCGCTTTGCGTTCCAAACCGCGTTCCCGAGAACCCCACCACGCGTCACACATTTTCCTTCCGCCGTAAGATACTTAATCAATCCTTCTTGACCGGCGAGAGACCGACCCTTCTTCAGCGCACGACGACCGCGTCTCCGGGATTCGCAAATTTCGGTGGCTCATCATCGCCATTTTTCCACAGCACCGCTCTTGCTGGAAAGCCGGTTTGGGCGAGCCCATCTGCTGGTGAAGAGGCATCAGCAGGAGCGTGTTCCGACGAGCAAAAGCCGCTTGCACCAGCAACCACAAAGACCGCCGCACTCGCCGTACAACCTCGTCAGTATACTCGGTCCATCTGTCTGCGCACGCAGCTGAAAGTATACGTATACCAGATTCGACAGGTGAGGAAGACGAAGACATCGCCCTCGACCTCAAAGGCGTCAAGCTGTACATAAAACGCGGCGAGGACAACTTCTCGGGCGGGATGATAGGCCATATCAAGCTCCTCGCGCACAAAACGACCGCTGCGAAACGACTACGTGCGTCTTACTTATCACGCTTGCGTGCGCTTTATTAATTAATCGATTAATTGGAATGAATACGGAATGCAGTCTTCCGCCGCGAGCCGCTCTGGAAAGTCTCGATGAACATCCGCATGCAGCCCACCGTGCGGTGTACATTTGATCCCCAGGAAAACATACTCCGCGTCGCGCTGAAGGAGCTGCCCGCAGAGAAGTCGTCCCCGGCGTCGGAGGGCCCGCAAACTATTATATATGCTTTCAAGGTGCGTCTTTCTCCCTTGGTCATGAGAGGTAGATTGATGCTTACAATTTGCGTGGATACATTACAGCCCAGCCGGTCGTGTCGGCGGAGTGATTTCCACGAGTTTGCAGAGGCGTTGCTCGCGCAGGCGCGGGAGGGTGGACAGTCGTAGTTTCTATGAGGGTTTGTTATTGTGTGTAAAGTATTGGATCTAGTCGCACTCCGCTGTCTTGGTCGATATGGATATGTGTACGATGTGCCTGCGGCGTGCGCGGCCGTGCCCCAAATCTGCGTCCGCAGCTATGCGAAGGGAAGTTTGAGCGCTCCTTGCCATGAATATATATGTCTTCCGGTCTCTCACAACTAATTCCTCTTGGGCCTTTTCGCCCAGTGGAAATACATTTCTTGGCAGCTTCAACTTGAAGCGCCAAGGCTGTCAACCAATACATCGGTGATACATCCATTACCCAAGGGCTTTGCTGCTGCATGAAGATTCATGGTTGGGCTATCAAGCCCCGGATTGCTGTCCGACCACCAACTACTTATATGCTTGAGCGAGTTCCCCGGCGAGTTAGTGGAGGCGTGGAGAAAAAATGAAGAGAGTCAAAGTTGTAGAGCCGTGAGAGCTCATTCCTGACTGCCTGTAGGCGAAATGGACATTTCGGCGCTTGTAACTACAGCTGAAATGTTAATGCTGTCGAGTGTCCTTCGCCGCCAACGTTCCATCACAGACCTTGTATTTCGAATCCGAAATGAGAAAGAATTTCTCTGCGAGACTAGTATAACCGAGCCCTACTTGGATAATTCCTCAGTTCCGTGTATACACAAGTGTTGCACGGGCAGCTAGTATCTCCCACCGCTCTCTGTATCGAGCGATGTTGTCACTGTATCGAGCGATGTTGTCTCGTATCTTGCGTATTCGAACCCTCTTCTCATGGTCGAGCGACTGGTCATGGCTCAGTCCCTCAAGCTGCGCGATGTGCCCATCTGTAAGAGCTAATACCCCGTCAGGCCACTCACTAAGTGCTTCCAGCGCAGAGATTGCGCTATCGCGGGTCATCATATCGTCGTCGCTGTTAAAAAATGAGCAAAGGCAGTGTCATGGTTTAGCTACGCACGCTAAGAGGGACGCGATTTGCTGAGACGGTTGGGACTGCAAAATCGCGGGTGCTGTGAACTTGTGACGAGCAAGCCTTCGTACAAGCTTGCAAGCGACTCTCGAGTTGGGTGACTCCAATAAGGTCAAGATATGGTCTGTGACCCTGGCTTTAACGATAGCCTGCGCGCCGTCTACCCATCGGGCAATCTCAGATAACGTGGACGCAGCCCACTGGATGGCGTGAGAATCCCGGCCACTGACCGAAATGAACATGAAATCCCAAGAGAAAAGGATACCAACTCACCCCAGCAAGGACACAATCCGAACACAAAGTTTTGAGATGGCTCGTGCAGTAGAATCGTGGTTGGCAAGCCTTCCCACTAGCGCGCAGGCCCATGTCTGAGTGGAAGGGTTCGGTGACTGGAGCACGTTGAGGATGAGGTCTCTCGCCATTGTATTAACAATGACCCTCGCACAGTCTTCCAATTTGGCGATATCAGATAACGCGTACGGTGCCCGCTCAATTACCAAAGAATATTTGTCACTACAAAATGAGAAATGATCTCGAAAGAACACAGATACCAGCTCACCCCAGCAAGGACGCAATCCGCATACACAATTTCGAGATGGCCGGCGCAGTAGAATTATGGTGGGAAAGCCTTCCTAATAGCTCGCAAGTCCGTAGCCGCGTGTGTGGGTTCGGCGACTCAAGTAACATGAAGAAAGCCCGCTCAGTAGCCCGAGGATACTCAGCACTGACTCAAAATGAAGACCAGAACAGAAGGAGATAATGCTAACGCACTTGGATAGATAAGGATCCAAAATGGTCAGCGCAGTAGAGTCGTGGGTAGCGAGACCTCCCAAAAGCTCCACAATCCATTCCCGAACTTTCGACCCGGGTGAGTCAAGTAGGACCAAAGCACTGTCTAGAGCCTTGGCCTTGACAACAGCCTGCGCACCGTCTGGCCATCGGGCGATCTGAGACAATGCATACGTGGCCGACCTGGGTGAGTCAAGTAGGACCAATACACTGTCTAGAGCCTTGGCCTTGACAACAGCCTGCGCGCCGTCTGGCCATCGGGCGATCTGAGACAATGCATACGTAGCCCATTCAATGACATCGGAATTGGAATGACTTCGGATTCTGAGAATCAACCACATTCCAAAAAAAAAGAATACAAACTTACTGCAATAATGCCACAAGCCGCCGACAGGGTTCCAGGTCCAAGATGGCCGGTACCGTCGACTCGTGACTGGCGAGCCTTCCCACCAGCTCGCAAGCCCATCTTTCAAAGGACGGTTTCGAGGATTGCAGTAATGCCAAGAAGCAGTCGATAGCCTGTGCCTTGATAATGGCTTCTGCGCCGCCTACCCATCGGGCTATCTGAGATGATGCGTAGGTAGCCATCTCAATGGCATCGAAATCGTCGTAATGGTCGCTGATTTAATGAGGATCGCGTTTCGAAAAAAAAAGTTATAAACTCACCGCAGCAAGGTTACAATCCGCCAGGGTTTCAGCTCCAAGATGACTGGTGCTGTGCATTCATGACTAGCGAGCCTTCCCACCAGCTCGTATGTCCGTAGTCGCGTGGGTGGGTCCAGTGACTCGAGTAACATGGAAATGAGGTCCATAGCGTCTGCATTGACAATGGCGTATGCGCCTGCTTCATACTGGGCCATCCTAGACAATACGTCCACAGCCGACCGAATGACCCAAGGATCTTTGGCGCTGGTTCAAGATGAGAACGATGTCGAAACAAAAAAGATACCAACTCACTCCAGCAAGGACACAAACGGCAGAGAAAGTTTCAAGATGGCTGATACAGTAGAATCGTGGCTGGCGAGCCTTGCTGCCAGCTCGCAAGCCCGGAGTCGGGTGTCTGAGCTCGGTGACTCGAGTAACATGAAGATGTAGTCCGTAGCCTTTGCATTGACAATGACCCGCGCACCGTCTTCCGATCGAGCTATCTCGGATAATACGTGTGCAGCGCGTTCAATATCTCGAGAACATTCATCACTGATTCAAAATGAAACAACATCAAAGAAACGAGATACTAACGCACCCGGATAAAATCTGCACACAAGAATCGAAAATGGCCAACGCAGTAGAATCGTGGCTAGCAAGACCTCCCAGTAGCTCAGAGGTCCATTCCTGGACTCCCGAGCTGGGTAATCGAAGTAAAAACAACATGCGGTCTGCAGCCTTCGTCTCGATAATGGCCTGCACACCGTCTGGCCATCGGGCGATCTGAGACAATGCATACGTGGCCGATTCAATAACATCAGAATTGTAATAACTTTGGATTCTAAGAATCAGCCACATTTCAAAAGGATATCAACTTACCTCTGCAATTTCATAAGCCGCCGACAGGGTGCTAGGTCCAAGATGGCCGGTACCGTCGACTCGTGACTGGCGAGCCTTCCCACCAGCTCGCAAGCCCATCTTTGAAAGGAAGGCTTTGGGGATTGCAGTAATGCCAAGAAGCGGTCGGTAGCCTGTGCCTTGATAATGGCCTCTGCGCCGCCTACCCATCGGGCTATCTGAGATAATGCGTAGGTAGCCAGTTCAAGGACACCGAAATCGTCGTAACGTGCGCTAATTCAATAAGATTCACATTCGAAAAAAAATGGATACAAACCCACTACAATAAGGTCACGATCCTCCATACTGGCAGAGCGAATTTAGCCCCAGAATCCCAGAGGTGATCGGCCGCCTTTGCATTGAGGATAATACGTGCGCCTTCTTCCCAGTGGGCCATCCTGGATGATATGGACAAAGCGAACTCAATGACCGAAGATTCTTTGTCGCTAGTTCAAGATGAAAACGACGTTGAAAGGAAAGGAATACCACCTCACCTCAGTAAGGACACAATCGGAAGTTTCGATAGGGCTGGCACGATAGAACCGTGGCTGGCGAGCTTATCGACTAGCTGGCAAGCTTCTAGCCGCGTGGGTAGGTTTGGTGACTCGAGCAACATGGAAATGTGGTCCATAGCCTTTGCATTGACAATGGCATGCGCACCGTCTTCCCTTTGGGCCATCCCAGATAATAAGGACAGAGCAAACTGAATGAGACGAGAATCCTTCTCGAGCAACATCAGAATGTGATGGGTAGCCTTTGCATTGAGGATGATACGTGCGCCTTCTTCCCAGTGGGCCATCCTGGATAATATGGACAAAGCGAACTCAATTACCGAAGATTTTTTGTCGCTACTTCAAAATGAAAACGACGTTGAAAGGAAAGGAATACCACCTCACCTCAGTAAGGACATAATCGGAAGTTTCGATATAGCTGGCACGATAGATTCATGGCTGGCGAGCTTATCGACTAGCTGGCAAGCTTGTAGCCGCGTGGGTAGGTTTGGTGACTCGAGCAGCATGGAAATGTGGTCCATAGCCTTTGCATTGACAACGGTCTGCGCGCCTTCTTCCCACCGGGCCATTTTGCATAATGTGTAGGCAGCCTGCCTAATGACCCGAGATTCTTTGTCGCTGATTCAAGATGAAAACGATGTTCAAGGGAAAGGGGAAGGGAAACAATTCACCGCAATAAGGACACAATTGGGACACAAAGTCTCAAGATGGCGGGCACAGTAGACTCATGGGTGGCGAGCTTCGCTGCCACCTCACACGTCCGTAGTCGCGTCTCTGGGTTCAGCGACTGAAGTAAGACAAAGATGTGGTTCATGGCCATTGAGTTGACAATGGTCTGCGCGCCCTCTATGGAGTCTGAAATCTCACATAACGCGGCCGAAGCTTCTCGAATCACTCCGAGGCGTTTATCGCTGAATACAGTTAAAAATACAGTTAGAAAAAATGTATCAAAAAGCAGACAACCTCACCCCAAAAGGGAAACCAAGGTCTCGTGTGGCTTGAGCTCCAAGATGGCCGGTGCAATTGAGGTTTGGGATGCGAGGCTTCGTAAAAGCCTGCAGGAACCAATACGAGCACCACGATCTGGCGATTCAAGCATTTGCGCAAAATGAGGGAAAACAGGTGAATCGACCACCGCACGCGCTTCCACCTCAGAGGTACATCGGTCGGCCAAATCACATAAAATAGCGTCTTTAGTCGACCATGAAACATAATTCCACCTATATCCCAGTCAGCGAGCTCAGGCGACGCGATCGACACCTACGGAAAATATGACGAGTATATTTCCAATGTTGCGTCCGAAAGTGGGCTACCACGGTTCTTTTTAATGATCTCCAAGGCCTGGCGGTGGTAGAGGAACGCGGAAAGTGGCTTTGCGGCGGCATGAAGGTTGATGGTTGGGCCTTGAAGCCCCGGATTGCTATCTGACCACCAGCTATATATGCTGGGGCGAGTGTCCTGACGAGTCAATGGCGGCATGTAGGGAGAGCGAAGAGAGCGAAAGCTGTACCATCGTCATCTTAAAGCTTCTATATATGTAGTGACGGCTAGTGATAGAGGTCTTTCAGCGTGGCTACTTCCTGAAGTGTGGTCTCACGTCCAGCGTATTTGGCAGCCCACTGTGGCTAGCGTGGCTGTAGAGCCGTATGTTGAATCATGACTCAGTACTTGCCGTGCATAAGACTTTATATGGGCAGTGGTTTGCTGCCAAACCATATCCGTTCGATCCCCGACCTTCTGTGTCAGATCCATAGTGAGCACAAAAGCAATGAAACCAAATTGGACGCACAGCGCTTCGCCAGCTCCCAAATAGGGAAATACTGAACAAAGAAGGAACATGGATTCACAAGGTTACTATTGTGGCAACTTTTCTACGTGTCGCTTGTCAGATTTGAGGATGAGGGTCTTTGGTCTGGGGCTTGCACTGCATATCGCTGGGCCTCGCTCCGAAGGACGACAGGGCTGCACGCGGGATCCGTACCGTATGAGTAATTACGAGTGATTGAGGAGGTAGGCACACTAGATTATGCGCCTCCTCGCGTTCTCTGTCTAGCCCCATAACCGCATGGCACGCCAGATTTGCTTCGGACCCTTAACCAAGTCACTGGCCCGACCGAAAAATCCAACCAGCACACAATAAGTATGTTAACGATAAACCCGGGCATTAGCCTAGTCGGTAACAGTGCCAGAAAACCACCCAATATGCCGCTGTACACGCAAAGTCAATTAAAATATGAAACCAAGAGACCTGCAAATTCACCTCGTACTAGCTAGGATGGGATCAGTGCAGAAAAGCTACATATGCATAAATAAGGTGCAAACGAGCTAAAGAAGCGAGTTGCATGCTCACGGAATTTTTGGCATGCAAACGCGGGAAGTAATGCACCCAAACAGTGTAGTCTTTCGTCTTCATCTCGAGGCCCACAGGGTGCAGAGGTTGAATGGGAAGATTGGTTATACTATCGAGAGCGGCAGACGTAGAAGCGGGGGATCTCAAAGCCTAGGACGAGTTGGTGGATGCGGGAGGAGGATGTGATCGTCACTAGAGTGTCGACTGCGCTCTGCAGGAAGTACGCTCGGAGACTGAGGAAGAGCAGGTTTGGAAAGAGGGCGAGGTTGACCGGTGGCTGGTAGTCCTTTGGATGGAAGTGAGGGAATATTAACATTGGGTCGGAGAGAAGCGCACAAGGGTGGCAAAACTTGGATGTTTTGCAAGGCCGGTAGTACCATCTGCGGCCAGCGAAAAACGGATGTGTTCTTCCCCACAGCAAGC
The DNA here is from genome assembly GCA_014925785.1 of Mycena galopus ATCC 62051. NCBI lineage: Eukaryota > Fungi > Basidiomycota > Agaricomycetes > Agaricales > Mycenaceae > Mycena > Mycena galopus. The sequence continues at coordinate 726,388 of WIQG01000038.1, read as the reverse complement.
GCGGCAAGGCGCGAAAGGTCGAAATTACGGCGTGGTTGGCTACTCGTTAATAGATGTCACTCGGTCGAGCCTCAGTGAGATGGGTATGATGGGACCGCCGCGAGATCAAGAGGAATGGTAGATTTGTTGGAACGACACAAGCTGAGATACTCGATATTGTGTCCAGCTATTGGGAAGGCCGTCAAGGCAGCGAACTGACTTTTGAGTTGCACTCGGCGGACAGTTGCCAAGCTGAGCAGTCGCTGCGATCGTTACAGAGTGAGCTGAATCACCCGGTGCTTATATACACACATTCTCCAGATGTGAACGGAAAATTGGAGACCTTTGCGAATGCTTCGGCCAAGCCTCTAGGATGAAGAGGACAAGTGTATGGACATGGTGGATGAGATGCGGAGAGGTTCGCAGCGTCTCTTCGAGTCGATCGTGCAGACGCGCGGTCTGTACTGGAATATTCGGAATAGAAATGACTTCGAATGAAGAGACCGCGCTGCGCTGCCCCTGTCCAGAAAACTGCACACCAAGGCGCAGGCCTTGAAATCGGTGGGCTCGGAGCATATGACAAGCACTCGTTAGCCAGTTCTTGAATGAAGGAGTTTACTTTGCTGCGGCGACATGGTACCACACAAGAGAGAAATCGATCACGCGACGCCTCGTTACCACCGCCGCATTCTTACAGCGCTTTTTTGATGTATGCGGAAAATAGAAAAATTTCTCAGGCCGTGTGGCACTGTTGGGTCAGGACCCCGTAACCGCTCTGGGCCAAAACAGACGAGACGTAGTACGAACGCAACAGAGTAGCTGTCAACACAATTCAACCTTTACTTTAGCTAGAGTGTTTGTAATATGTATCATTAGCTGCCACCACTGCCTTTCTGCATGTTGAACAGTGCGTGCGCGGCAACCGTTTCTTGTTCGTCACGCCCATCAAGTGCCGTTGGTCCTGGCCCGAAGACGTCGTCATTGTCGTTCTCCTCCTCCCCCCTGTCGATAACGGCACGGTAGCCAGCGGGCACTGGAACCCACGCATTGCGAACAGGGCAGCGGTAGAACATCTCACCCTCGGGAATATTGGGTTCTCCAGGCGAAAGACGAGGTCCGTACAATCTCTGTGCTCCACCTCCGGAGTAACGCAACTCGAACGCCACCTTCTTGTTGGGCGGGGTCACCAGCAGATCTAGGTTTTGTTCTCTGCTGTGTCCTCCACTCTGTCCCCCACCGCTGTAATTTCCACCGAGCTGATCAGCGGCAGCACCACCATCCTCCCTCTTCCTTTTCGCATCTGGACCATTCCACCACTTTGAGGCTCCACCTTTGATACGAAGCACATCGCCCTTACTCATCCCAATATCCTCCAATGCTTCATTGTCGACAAGATGCATGATATCCGGGCCGTAGCCGTTGCGACGCATCACAGATTCAAATGAGCGGGCGTCTGAAACCCCAAGGGTTTTCTCAGCATGCTCCAAGAATCTTGGGAGTTTGGTAGGCGTAGGAAGGACAGGTGAGTCTGTGATTTCTGGTGCCTTTGCTTTGGTGTTCGGCGTGCTTGGCTGGGCTCCAAGCCCAAGAACCTTTGACGGTCCACCCACTGCTCCGGCTCCAACAAGTGCGGTGATCATATTGGCGAGATAACCGACATCGCTAACCGCAGGGCCTTGCGGTAAATTTATGCCGGCAGCGATGCGTGCGGGATGGAGAGCAGTCTGACGTTTGGCTGGATCAAAACCTTTGAGAAGGGGAGGTTGGTTGATTGTCGCTTCTCCGTCATACTGGATAATACTGAGTATCAATTTCAAGCTGAAAATCACCACCACCACATACTATAGAGCGACACCATTCTTTCAGAAGTTGCGGCGTAAGTGGATATGATTCGGCTGTCTCTGGGTTGATGTACGTGTATCTGGCATCATGATCGTTCTGGTATTTCTTCTCAAGTTTCCTACGGAGACGTGCAAGTTCACGCTCGACCTCGGAGAGGCCGTTATTATCGTACAGACCCGGATCATCACCGTGGACATCTTCGTCGTCGCTCCCACGGTTGAATCCACGCTATTGCACATTTCCATGTCAGTGTTTATACTATTAGTACCAAGTTCGAGGTTGACGTACTCCACTCCAGCGCTTTTGAATATCAGCCATATCAACAAAGATGGTCATACTTGGAGGCAGGTTCTTGAGAATATCAGTAGCGAGGTCTTTGTATTCGTCATAACTGTCAATGTCGATGGCGCTGGATTTCCTGAAAATTGAAGTATCATTAGCATGTTTCAGTTTGCAGCGGCACTCTGGTCTTACTTGACATGCGGGAGCTGAACTTTGATACTGTATGTCATTTTATCGGTTATATTGTACTTGTCCTCTCCGTGCTTGGCGAGAATGGCCTTGAGCAAGCCAATATAGTTGTCTTCGGTTGCCTCGAAGATATGGAGAAACTCCTTTGTTTTGGTGTCCTTCTTCTCCTTGGGCTTGCTCTTTGACTTGGCTCCAGAGTGTGCAACAGGTGCTGGAACAATGGTATGAAAGGTAACTTGTGAAGAAATTCTCGCAGAATGCTGCGTTTCGGGTTCAGGCGAAGTCATGGTAAAGAAAGACGTGAAAAAAAACTTGGAAAGAAAACTCATGTAAACAAAAAATCACATTGGCGCCGACCACTATCATGAATGCTGAACAGTTGAAAGACTTGTTGAACCAGCAAGGAATTGACATTCCAATTAACCAACTGTCCCAATTTCTAGCCTGCAATAAAGCTATCCTGGTAAGCCGTGTCCAGTCGCGAAATACATCTAGTTATCACCCAACCTTAGGAGCACAAAAACACAGTCAGACGCGCCATATTTCTGAAGGCAAACCATCCGTTTGTAATATTGGATGGTCATTCTCAAACTGGACAAGAATCAAACAAGAACACGATGCAACAAATGACCAGAGACTCATCATTTCAACGTGGAACCCGATACAGTATGTATGCAAACAAACAAGGATCCTCAGCTACTGCTCATACACGGTATTCAGCTATACAACATATCCCGATGCCCGGAAATAACCCCACGCCTTATCCGGAGTGATACTATGACATGCCTTGTCAATCAAACTGAGACAAGAATCTCGCCAGTGACGACGAAGAAAAGCCTTGATTGCCGAAAAGGCTTGTTCTATTGGGTTGAAGTCTGGAGAATATGGAGGAAGGAAGACCAGCTTGCATTCTTCATTGTCAAGTTAGCGCAAATATGTATGATGACAATTTGAACACGTACGGGCTTGATCTTCAACGAGGACACGGATCTCCTCTGCGTGATGGATACTGCAGTTGTCGAGCACCAGCACACTGCGTGGTCCAGGATAAGGATTTGTAAGAGGAATCTACAGTCTTATTTAGCAATAAATAGACATATATTGCAGTGTGAACATACCACATGCTCTTCGAGAAACATCAGAAAGCGCTGTGTGTTCACGGAACCATCAATAATGTCGTGCGCAATAATGCCGTCCAAAGTGATGACTGGGAGGATAGAGTATCTCTTTCCCCGTATGAAAGCTCTGCGCTGTACGCAGCGTGTGCCCTTGAGAGACCAGCCATGCGAACGTCCGGAGGTACGGTCATCTTTTGCCGCTTCATCAACAAACATCAGCATGTTCGGATCCGGTGCCACATCGGCGATGGTGTTCATGAATGCGGAGCGCAAGAGATCATTACGCTCAAGAGCACGCACAGACACACATTTACGTGTGAAATGCAGTCGGTGGAGGGTGCGGAAGAGCGTTGCAATTGAAACGGAAACACCGCGTTGAGTTAGGAGTTTCTCCTGGAGCTCGTCAAGATAAATGGTGTGGCACTGTTCTAGGACAGCTTCGATGAACTCTATATCCACAGGACCAAGGAGGCGAGGGCGCCCAGAGCGGTGTGCATGTGGATTGTATGATGTGCCGAACGTGGTGTGTAGATCGAGGGTTTTATAGACGAGAGTCTTCTTGACTCCGAGGACAGAACAGATTTGAGGTACAGGCAGACCCTTCGCAAAAAAGAGGACAGGGATCCTGTCCTTGAGGTCTCTGGAGATCGTTCGAGACGGCATGTAAACAAGCGGTTACGGGGTCCTGACCAAACAGTACCACACAGCCTGAGAAAAATTTCTATTTTCCGCATACATCAAAAAAGCGCTGTAATTTGAATTCCTTTCGCCTTCCCAACCCAATACTCCAAATTGTATTTCTAGAGTGTAGCTGTTACTGAAAGCCCAGGCACTGCGCAGGTATTTAGTGTGGCCTGCGCAGGCACCATCTGATATGCTCAATGGCGCGATCCGCGCCTTATCCTTAGTCCGAGTGATAGTCTGGCCGTCCCACTCACAATCGCACTCGGGGAGAATACTTCATGCTCAGACAGCAACTCATTCCCCCAGCTCTGCGGCCTGGCGACACCATCGCCTTCGTCTCACCCTCCTCGCGCCTCAACGACGTCTTTCCAAGCGTTCTTAAGCGGGCCAGCTCTGCCCTCGAAGCCCACAGCTTCGCCGTCAAGGTCTTTTGGACGCCCCGTCCGCCAGACACAGAACTCTCTCTCGCCGAATCCATCTCCGTCCGCATGGCCGAGCTTCGTGCCGCGTTTTCTGACCCCCGACGTCAAGGGCATCATCTGCACAATAGGCGGCTCCGGCGCCGAAGAGCTCATTCCCGCGATCATCGCCGATGAGACCCTCCACGCGACGATCCGCGCGCAGCCCAAAGTCTTCGTCGGCATGTCCAATTCGTCGCATCTGCACTGGGCGCTAGGCGCCGCGACAGGGCTGCGCACGTACTACGGGCCCACAGGCATTCCGGAGCTGGGCGAGGCGCCGGAGTGCATGCAGTTCACGATGGATGAGCTTCTGCGGGTCGTTGCGCCTTCGGAGAGCGCCGGCAAGCCGCTGGGACGCGTTCCACGGTCTGAGATGTACGCCATCGACCAGGGCGACTATCTCATCGGCGGGGACCCGGAATCTACCAAGCCGCGCACGCTGATGCCCTCGCCGAAGTGGAAGTGGATTCGTGGCGGAAAAGCTAAGGGCTCCCTGTTCGGCGCGAGCCTGTATAGTTGGCAGAGCTTGCTTGGGTCGGCTGCTGCACCTTCCCCAGACGATACGGAGTTTTGGAGCGAGCGGATATTGTTCCTCGAGACGAGTTTTGATGGCAGTAATGTGCTGAAAGGAACGCCTCTTGCCGCTGTGCGGGATATGCTGGCTCATTTGGTGGCGTCGGGCGTGCTGAATCGGTGTGCGGGACTGATCATTGGGCGGCCCTATAGATATGACACCGACGAGACGAGGGAGCAGTTTGAGGGCGCTGTGAGGGAGGTGCTCTGTCGCGAGGGGCACATAATAAAGTACCCCATCTTGATTCACGTCGACGTTGGGCATACGAGTCCGATGGTCACGTTGCCGTATGGAGTGTTGACGAGACTGGATTCCGAGGCAGACGAGGTCAGTTTTTTGGAGGCGGGAGTTGCGTAGAAAATGTCGACAGTTCGCCGCTCAAAGTACATTTGTACAGTATCATCTACGTAAGGGTGGGAACTTGAAAGTCAAAGTCGTTCATAAACGGTCATGGTTGCACCCAGCTCGACCAGCACTTTTTCCGTTTCCTCCCATGGAACTCCGAATCTTTCTGAATTGAAGCGACTGGGAATACACAGGCACTTTATACTCTGCATCAACTGCAGGCCACTGTCGACGTACCACGCGTGGAGCTCCTTGACCGGATCTGCATTCTGCCTCAAAAGGTCTGCAACCGATGTTCTCGTCGCTGCAAGGATCGACGCAGGAGGATCGACCCGCCGCCCGTAGTCCTTCGACGTAAACAGGCATGCAATGTCGTGCGTTTCACCGCGAATCAAGAGACACGTCCCGACAAGCGCCGCGCCATGTTCCTGGCAATGCGCATTGAACTGCGTGAAAGCAGCAGGATACATTTCCTTGAATGCTGTTGCGATGCCGGCGCCCCACGAGCCTCTGGAGGATGTATAACCGTGCTGGTTCTAAAATGAGCGTACGGGTACGCACTTGGTGTTGCAGGCATGGATTAGGATCGAGCCTGCGGGCGCGGCGAATAGGTCTGCCTTGACGTGAGTGATGTTGTTTGGAAGCGTTGTGGGTTGCGACATTTTCGTCTCAGACTATCTGCCAGCAATGATGAGCGTATAAAGCAGACTTCAGTTTGACTCATATTTCTGTCGAGTCAACATTCCAAGTTGGGGTAATTCTGGGTAATTTTGTACAGTAATAGTACCAGTACAGTCCGCGCTCGATGTTACAATTCTGTACAATGCAGTTCTCTTGCACAACAGTGAAAGCTACAGGTTTTCTTGGCCAACAGCAACAAGAACTGAGGAAAGCGTCAGTGAGACAGGAAAACGACCACCAGTAGAACATCGGCGTACGAATACTTGTGCCAGAGCGTACAATGGAATACTGAAATTACATTGGTCACGTCGGTTAACTGATTCATAAAAATGCAAAAAACGCACCTGGAACTCGTCGCCGGACAAAAAAAGAATATCGCCGTGGACCAAAGTCGTAATGAAAGGCGAGGGTTTGGTACGTGGCCCCCGCACTACTTTCTCCGCCCGAGTTGACACGCCCCGAGAGGAAGGTTCACCGGCGGCATCATCCAAAACTTCGGACTTGTGATCCTCGCGGGCCTGGACGGCTGGCGGTAGGGTTCCTTTCGTGGTAGTACGCTTGCGTTTGGGGGCGGCTACTTCTTCTGGCAGGGTACCCGCAGACGAAGGCTCGAGAACAACAACATCCGATTCTCCCAACTTTACATCGTCGCAAGTCTCCGCTTTGACTTTCCGACGTTTACGGGGCTTTGGTGCGTCACCCAACGGCTTTTCTTCGACCTTCAATTTTACAAGCGCGCCGTTAATAGTGGTAGCCGGATTTGCCTGGGATTTCGGATATATTTTCAGTTTCATACCATGGCCAAGACACATTATCGCGGCGCAGTTTCCCGAACCAGCGATGTTGAAAAGGCCACCACCCTATCGGGTCTTCAGCACCCAGAAACAGCGCTTGTACAGCGATTCTTACCCAACCCATGCGATCCACCCATCCTTTAACCAATAGTTGATGAATGTCGACGTCCATCTTTTGGTTCTTTGTGCAGACATACGTCTTGATGCTTTGAGCAATGACTTCTCGGGCGCGCGAAAGACATTCTGGCCACAGCGTCTCCGGTTCCATAACTGCGGTGTGGCCGAAATAAGGGGAGTCGAACGCCTCTCGCCGCAACAGACAACCGGTCTGTATGCTGTCCAAAAGCTCTGTCGCGTCGAGCTGCAACGAAGGTACATTACCGGTGAAGATGTGTTGGACGGAGACCTCCCCTTTGAGATCCCATTGCCGGGGCTGCTCAGCGATGCGATTTATGCCAAGATCGTACCGTAACACTACCATGCCATCGGACCACTGTAAAGGCGTTGGTTCAACGACTCCCGGAGGAAGCGTCGCCTTGGGTAGATAGACCGGTGTTGTCTCGTGTGGAGTCCGCATAGATTCTAGAGGGACAGAATAACCACCACTAGCGTCCCACTGATCTGAAATTTTCGACGCGCAAAAGGAGCTGTTGCATCGTCGATGACGCATCATCATAACTCTGTTTAGTTTTCCACATTCCCCGCAATACCACCCCCTGTGATCTTGATACCGTCTGCTGTCCTCATCCACTGTTTCTTCCTGGTCGAAACCAATCTCCGCGCTGTCATTCTGAGGGCCAAGAAGATGCGGAGGGAGGATAGAAGGACAGCGACCGGCAATGGGGATGTTCCGGAAGCTGTAATTATGACTTTGAAGACGTCGATGTTTGTATTCGGGCGTGGACGCATCGTCATCATCGGATGGCACAGATTCCACGATAGTACCTTCGGTAGTAGGCAGCCACCAAGGAAAGTCTATCTTGGCGAGGGTTTCCGGGGAAAGGTCTAAATTTACCTCTCCGCCGGAACCCCACTGCAGTTTAAAATGCCATTTAACCCTTCCGGCTAAATCACTGGAAGCAGGTTCTTTCTCGTCCTGGGGTACACGCTCCTCCTGTATACTGGCCGTGAGTGTCGACTTGACCGTGTAGAATTGATTTTACCTGGACGCTGACGACCGTGTGGAATCCCAGGTAGGCAAATTGAATTTCACTTGGGAGCGTTACGCCCCAAGAGTTCCTCATGCACGTATTGGTCGTGATGCAAAGAACAGGAGTATGGTGGATGTACGCATCGACAAGTACCTGCATCTCCTTCGGTATTGGGCGAGGTACCGCGCTGATTTCCGGCGGGTTGCTGGGCGGTTCACCACTGAGCTTAGCGTCCTCCGAATCACACGACAGGACGGCTGCAGGAGCTGGGGTAGGTGATGTCCGTTGTTCGCCCACAGGCTTCGAAGGTGGAACATTGTTCTTTGAGCCGGATGCGAGAACGGTTGGGGAAGCAAGAATCTGAATATGTGGCTGCGCGCGCTGCGTTTCCTCGGGCGCCGGGATATCTTCCAGCGAGCAAGATGCGAGAACGGCTGCAAGGGCCAGGACACGACGCTGTGTTTCCTCGGGAGTTGAGGGAGGAATATCTTCCAGTGAGGCGGATGAGAGAACGGCTGGGGTCCGGATATGTGGCTGCGCGTGCCGTCTCTCCTCCGGCGTCGAGAGAACGATGTGTTCCGGTGGGGCAGATGAAAGAACGACTGCGGGGCACGGAATCGGATCATATTGCTCCAACCTCACACGTATGGGCGTACTTGGATAAGTTAAAGTCTCTGACTCGGTGCTGGGGGACGGCACAAGAGCAGCCGGCGAAGGAAATGATACAATGGGGAGCGTTTCCTCCACTTCATCGTCTAATGAAATCAATCCCTCGGGAGCAATACGACGGATCGCTTCCAAACTTTGTTCGTCAGGTTGAACCGGGTGGATGTTATACTGTTGGTGAAACGGGAGTGACGGTGGGCCAGAGTGGACGCGGTTACGGTAATGAGATGAGGGCAAAGACCGGGGGCGCTGGACAGATGAAGCGAACGAGTGGGAGGTCGAGTGGACGGCGTCATACTGTTGAGACAAGGGAAATGACGGCCAAGGATGGGAAAGTTGGACGGGTTGGGAGAATGAGGGGGAGGCGAAATGGATGTCGTTATACCGTGGAGGAAACAAGGATGACGGTCTGCCAGGGAAATTTTGTACAGGCGGAGCGAGTGAGGTGGAGGCTGCGCGGACGTCTCGATTCCAATCCGACAGTTGAGATGATGGAGACGGCGCATTATATTTTGATCGATGGTACGACTGGCTGTCGGTGCTCGATCTTTGGAGGACGGCTGAGGATGACGGAAAGTCCGGCGCATTATGATTCGGTCGATAATACGACTGGTCGCCGGTGCTCGATCTCTGGGGAAAGACTGGGGATGACGGAAAATACCGCTCGACACGAGAATCAGGTATAGGTTTCGATGGTATTCCATTGGCGGACGTTATGGGCACCGAGCTTGTTGAGGAAGGATGACGGCGCAAGTAGGGACGGTCGCAGTAAGAGCTGGTTGGTATGGGTTCAGGGGAAGAGGGCTTGGCGACCGTTGGAGCAGGCTCAGGCTCGCGAATAAAATCCCCGACACTGCAGTAGTATAATTTCGTCAACTGAAACGCAGAACATTCGGAAAATATACAGACATGCAGAGGTCCAGAACAATCCCGTCCACACTAGATGTGTTGGAGACGGTTATGCCATTCGTCCCATCAAGTATAATAATGGGGGTCTCGGAAACCTGTACAACCCCGTTGACATGCGTGTTCAGTTCCGGAAGTATGGCAAACAGTTCGTTTTTGCACTAAACCAGTATGTGAGAAGGGACTGCATAAACTGAGCGTACGGTACTCACACTGGCCCATTGCCGTGGGTGGACTTGCTCGCATCCCGGAACTGTTTCGGCTGGGACGTCGACGACGGCGGCAAGCGTCGCCTGAGTCGAATCAGGGAAGGAGGTCTCGGACACTGCAGTGATCCCCCCTCTCCCTCGACCACGACCTCTTCCTCCACGACCTCTTCCTCCACGCCCCCTTCCTCGAGCACGACTTTTTCCTGTGGTCGGCTCTCCGACACCTGGATCAAGTACGGGACCGGAAGCTCTTGGAATTGTTTCTACGACCTTCCAGGTGATGCTTGCAGGAGGGCGATGTCCTGGCACAAGCTCAAAAAAGTCTTTGAAAGCAGAAATCACAACAGACTTTTCGTATAAGTTTGCTTCCTCCTTTTTGGAGGAGGAGGAGCGATACTCTCATCTTGTGTGGCCTCAATTTTAACATCGGGCGACACAATGGAAATCTCCGAGTCTTGCTGAGGGATTCGCGACCGTTTGAGACTCCGCTGAGGCATGGCGGTCATTCCGGAGGCTCGCAAAGACGGCAGGTCGTGTGCTGGCACGGGCCCCTGAGCTATTTGACTAGGATTAGGTATTGTCATGCTTCCGGGTTGCTGCGTAAAGTTTTCCGGCAGCGAACTAAGATGAACAAAGCTAATGCCATGGCCTTCTGCACCAGCATGAGATTCGTTCGCCTTGCCATTCCGCAAACGAGAAGTAAGACCAATCCCCGGTAACTTGTTGAAGCACGGTAATTTGGTGGTGGGAAGTTGTGGATCCATATAGGAGCCAATAGAACGGTGAAAACCGTTCAAGTTGCCATTCAACTGCGCAGACTTTCGGGACTGGATTAGGCGCTGCCTGCCACGTCGGGTGGGTGCCGAGGTTGTCGGCTGTGCCAAATCTTTGAGAACATGATGCCCGTCACGGTTGGGACGCTCAGGATCTCTCAGGATGCACGCGCGTGCACTTCGGATGTCGTTACCAAGTCGTCGCCATTGATAACTAACAGCAACAAAACCTTACCTTTCACACCCAAAATAGAAAATCACGAAATACTCACAAGGAAAGACAGAAACCCAAAAAATAATGCCCATTATTTAATGAAAACCAGAAGAAATTTTACGAACTACGCGGCGCCACCCTGGATTGAATCGACTTCGAGTTTGACTTGGCCAATTGCGTTTGGTTCGCTGCCAACTCGTTCATCGTCTGGGACATCAGTTGAGCCCAGAGGTAAGGCTGTTCGTCTCCTCCAGGAAGGCTGTCCCAGTACTCCCACCCCGCCACCCCTCCGAAATTGAAATCCTGCATCTGGGCCAAGGTTTGGACGCTGCTGACGACGTCGTCAATGTCAATAAACCCGAATCCCTCGATTGGGCTGGTAAGCGTGGTAGCGACGAGCCTGCTCGGGTCGAGACCGGTGCCGTATTTGACTATGCTGAGATACTGGTCGTCCTGGTCTCCGCCGTTAAAATCGACAAATTAAAATGCAGCTGCATGATAAGCCACTAACAGGGAAGATCTCTCCAAAGCCAGAATAGAACTGCGCGTTGTACCACGATATATTGGTGCCGACGTCGTTTTCGAGTTGGATGTAATCAAAGCCAGACAGATTGGCGCCTTCGACAAGCGCGGTCGCTACTGGGGCCAGCGTGATGATGAAGTCGGGGCCAAAATCTGCCTTGAGTCGAGTAATCAGGTGTTCAATATCAGCCAAGGGTGTGTCTTGTTCCACGTCAAGGTCAAGGCCATCGATGTTGAATCTGCAGCGAGGTCAGTGCCGGGAATGGATCCACCATAAAGATGAAGGGTTACTCCTTGATGTAACCGGCTAAAACTGGATAGTACGTGTCGAAGAGCTCCGGTGTGAGGCAAGTGTATGTCCCAGGCGCCGCCCCTCCGAGCATCCCAATGACTTTGATCCCTGTAGACTGCAAGACAGCTGCACCAGTCAGGGCGACGGTTGTATGCTAGACAAATAAAAAGTAATATACCTATGTCTTGCCACATTTGCGTAAAGATCGGTGCCTCTGGTACATTATCGTTCAAATGCACCGACACATCGTCAAAGTTGATGTGAAACGCCGCAAGCAGTAAGCTACCCAGGATCCGTCAATCCACTTGAGGTTCGAAGAAAGATAGAAACTTCGACATACTGCGCTGGGACGATCTGTAAGCGATACACCCTCGAGGACGAGTTAAAATCCACATACTGATGAACGCAATCAAGGGCAACGGCGAAACATAGAACCCAAACGGCGTATTAGCCGGGAGATTGGGGTCGTATTGGGTCTGGTAGTACACCGCGACGCGGTGGCTGCCGTTTGCGATTAAAGACGAGTTCATGCCGAAAAGTGGCTATCTGTGGCTCGGGAGGAACAAGCTCGCTGGTTTGCATGGCTTTTAAGCTAAGTTCCGATACGGAAAATTACTTGGCAGAGTGCACGAGATGATTCTGTCGACCATAAAGCGCAAGGACAGGAAGTTTAACCTTGCGACATTCGAGCGCGTGCGCTATCTATGAGCACTTCGTATGCATCTTGGCACCTTCTTGGCGGAACTCGCGTATCCAGTCGGGGACTCGCATGTCCGGTGTTTGTGCGACCGAGGTAGCTGCATTCAAATCATCCATTGAGATCGCACGAAGTCGCATTCCTGTTCCGGAGAAACACCATTGACGTCCTAAAAAGGAAGGTCGCCCAACTCTCCAAAAGCCCGGGCGGAGAAAACGAGGGCAGGCACGTACCTGGCAGCCCGGATGATCCTTTCGCGGCACTCCGGCGAGCATAATCAGTTCGATAAATGATGTAGTACTGTACACATGAGAGCAACATGGCGGCGAGACATACTGACAGAAAGCAGGAAAAAAAAGGAAAGGTGCGGAACGAAGGAGGGACGTAGCCAGGTGAGTAGGTAGATACACAAATTATATAGTACTCCATATTAATGCCTGGATCATGAATGGTAGGATGCAATGCCGGCGAGGGTTGGCTGGGGTTTGCGCCGTGCTCGGGACGGCGGTCCGCCACCTTCCGACGCGCGTAAGAAATACAATGCCAGTTGTGGGTGCGGCGAAAACGAATGGGCAATGAAGGTTAATCAATGATGCTTCTGCCATACCAGAAAACGACCGAATCCAAGACGCTGGGTCCCGGTCCCGCGATTGGATAGAACGCCGAGGGGACGTTTAATTTACCGCGACGGAGCGTCCTGCTTGGACAGCTGGGAACGCAGATGACATGGGTGACACTTGCGCCTGGTTTGTGTCGTCCAGCATCGAGGATGTGAGTGGCGGGGGCCCACCGGTGCTTGGCGTCGCTGGTGGACCAGGTTGGCCTGTAACCACTTTGCCAATGAACCAGGACTAAGGGAAGACGTCAGTGAAACCGAAATATCGAACCAACGAAATCAAGGAACGTACAGGTACCCAACCGCGGTCTCCGCCTTCTTCCTTGACAGCCTAACAGACAGCCATGAGTATTAGGGAATCGAGACAAAAGAGATAGGCGCACATATGACCAATGATTATACCGCTTAAACACCCGCAATGAATCATCCTTGACCAGATCAAGTTCCTCCTCACCCTTCTTCTTGTAGTCCATGAGGGCGATACCAGGGAAGCTCGTCGATATGATACTCAAGGGAAGAATGGGGGTCTTGGACACGACGGTATCTGGCGGTGAATCCGAGCCGGATGAGCCCGAAGCGCTTCCCTTGGCAGCAGTTGCCTCTGCAATTGCCGACGCGACGGGGACCTTCGTCTCTAAAAGGCAGCCCGCAGGGACCCATCCCTGCTTGACGACATCCGTGTCAACGATTCCCGAACCAGTCGGGTCCCGCTGCACCACCCACCACCCTCGCGCGCGCGACAAAATAATGAAAGTATCGCCGCTATAACCGAGCCGCGTTAATGTGGCGAAAGGGAAAGAAACAAGGGCTTACACCACGACGTCGAACTCGTCTTCCTGTTCTGCCATGTAAGGGTATATGGCAACAGCGTAAGAGACATCCGAGGCTGACACCGGAGGCATTTCTCGGGAGGGGTTGGGCGTCACGTCGGTCGGATCCACATTCGATCGCTTCAGGCTGTCGTGTCCGTTGTTCGAGCCCGCGACGATGGTGGCGCCTGACATAGTAGTGCTTGTCGATAAGTGGGCCGCTGACCCTATGGCATCTTCGTGTGTGCGCTCGACCGACGGCGACATCATGCCCAGGTCAGGCCATCCAGGTGCGGGGCTCACGGCGGTTGCGATGCCGGGTACCGATGCCCCTTGGCTGGCGACCAGATCCACCTCGAGCTTCGGCGGCCGATGAAGAGCCCGAGAAGATGTTGAGGGCGTCTTTCCGGCGTGCCCAAGAGTGGCGCTTGAGGTAGTAGCGGACCCGTTAGTCATGATAGAAGATGCTTTGCGTGCCGCATGTTTTTGTTGGGCAACAGCAATGGGCGAACGGATATCTTTGATGTGCTTGAGCATGAAGACGGGATTCTTTTTGGCGTCCTTCAGCTTTTGGAAAAGGAGAAGGGGTTTCTCGTCGTAACTCAGACACCGCTCGATTCGGTTGCCTGGAGGAGGTTATAGGATTTGGAAGACTGCAACAAAGTGAACGCACCTGTGGAACCGTAACATATGAACATGGCATAGTTTTCCCAATTATCATTGTTTATGCGGTACTTCTTCAGGGCAGCGGGCAGGACCTTCCATGTGGGGTCGTCCAAACTGACCTTGAAGCTCTTGAGAGTATCGGAGCTCTCTGTTCGCGCGGTCTTTGGTGGCACAGGCGTGCTGAGATTTGGTGAATCATTTAATTGTGTCCCACGCGACGACTTGTCGGCAGAAGACGAGAACTGCGACTGTGCAGCCGAGAACTGCGAGTTTCCGCTACGCGAATAGGAGAGATCGTGCTCTAGCTGCTGCGGAGAGGGATGAGGAGAGTCGATGTCGGGTTTCGTAGGCGATTTTGCGGGCCGTACGTATTGGGCCCATTTGAATGACGGTTGGCGACGCAGTGATGGGTTGGACGAGTTTTCGTCCTAGAAAGGGCGGGTTTAGATTTAGATGCATTCGGAGAAGAGACGCGGACGCACCGATCGCCCGACGGAACTTCGGAAAGCGTTGAAATCTTCAACGAAGAGCTGGAGCTGGTGATTTAAATGTCGATTTTCCTCTTCTAGGTGGTGCAAGCGTATGCCTGAGGGGGAATATGTGGTTAAGGAGCGACCACGAATTATTGCGACGGACCTTGATCTTTGACTATGACATGTAATTTCTCCACGGTGAGGCCATCGAGGCGCTCTGAGGCTTCGGCTGCGTGGAAATATTCAGCAGAGCTACTAGCGAGAGGGTAGAAACTGACACGGAGGGACGTAGGAGTCTGGGTCGATGGGGATGTTGTAGGCCAACTTGAGCTGATAAACAGCTTTGAGAATGGCCAGCCGCTGGCCAATACTGGAGACGCCAATGGACTTGAGAGAGTCAGCGTTGAGCAAGCATAGCACTTCGCCGTTTATGCGATGTTCTGCACGCGATATGAGTGGTAATTATGCGAATTTGAGGGAGGACAACGGACCCTGTATTTGGGCCTCGTACTGGGAGATACCCAGGGTACAGAGCCACGCATGAACCTCGCTTTCGTCCCAGTCGATTATATTGTGGTCTGGCGCCTCCATCGTCGCCGTGTTGAAGCAAGCGGATTGGATAGCCGTGGCTGTGCTCATCACTTTCATTCTCCCACCACAACCGTTTGACCGTGCCACGCTCGATTCATTTTATACGAGGAATTTTTACTACAAGGTTCTTCCTGGCTCGGCATGACGCACTCCCAAGCGACGACTTGTAACGGGCAGCATCAATCAAGAATCATGCTTAGAATTGCGAAGCTCTCATCCGCAAAATCAAGTTGTCAACGGCATCCCGCGTGCTGTTGAAGTTCACAACCTGTTCCCGCGATTCTGTGCACTTTGACGCGACAGGAGCTCAGAACACTATCTTTGTCGATCTTATCAGTCGTTTCAAACAAGAGTGGTGACCGCGATCACTGACTTGTTCAAGGCGAAGAGGGAACGGTGAAACTGGTATCAGAGACGCACCAGTTCTTCGCATCAATTTAAAGCACAAGTTCTCTTCAAAATTGTCGACGGTAGCAGCGTCCTCACTCGGATATTTTAGAACATGAACCACAGCCACTCCTCACACAGTTGCAATTATGTCGTGGTTTCATATTGTTTCGAAACGCACCCAAATTTCGCATGCCTAGGAGGCGGTGGGTGGATACTCCCGCGACCGGTGATCAATCTGTCTATGAAAAGTATCGCAGACTGGTCGATCTGAGTTTTAAATTTGGTTAAGTTCACCCGAGCGCTTGCTGGGCAGCAGGTCCTGTGCAGCTAAGGCAAGTACAGGCGAGTCTCAGGCTCTACTCTAACCCACTTTACGCCGGGTTTTCAGATGCCCATCGTGCTGAAGCTGATCAAGAACCTCCGCGTTTCGAGACATTTCATCTGGTGCTATATGTTCGTAGTGCTATCGTCGTCGGAGTTTGCAAATTTTCACTTCCTGCGGCCCTCTTTCTCGCCTCTTCATCTGGTCTCGCTGAATTCAATTTTTTATATTGCCATGGCATTGATCCAACACCTTCCTTGTCCGTCATTGGGAGAGAGCGAAATATTTTGTAATCCTACCAGCTTTCTACGAAGCCAGCTATTTCCTATGACTCAGCGGTTTGTCCTAAACTAGGTAAATTAGGTGGTACGGATCTGGGGAAACAAATCGTGATCCCGCGCGGCTTCATCTCTCCAAAACAATCCTTTTGCATCCACGCTACAGTGCATTCCGACCTATTGACTGGATGAGTCCTTAGGTACCGGGGCTTTGAGTGAGCGGTTATCACGAGGTCTACTTCTGCAGGTTTGTGTAATTGACTGGTTATTTTCCCTCTTGGAGACTCACGAATCGATGAGTGCTGACTCTTCCTAGCAAAAATAATTTCTGGAGGGAAGCATGCAAGAAATTCGGAAGCTCTCCACGAGGCAATGATGACGCAAAGCCTTGCCATTTTGAGTTACCGCCGGCAACTTCGTGTTCGATCGTGGCAACGCAGGATCGCCGCTGCGCTCTTTCAGACTTGGACGATGAGCATCTATCAGGTCTGCTCATCCTTCCCAATGTTCGACCCCACTGATTCCTGCGCAGCATAGGTCCGTGCGGACGGGCGCTCCCTCGGATTCATACAATCCGGCTCGACTGCAGGACACCCTGGAAGTCATCAAGCAGGAATTTGAAGGCCTCACAAGCGAACTTAATGTGTCTCGTGCCCAGCGGGAAAAATACGAGGCTACGATTAACGCGCAGGTGGACGAGTTGAACAGCATCCGCCAGGTACATAAATCTTGCCTTTGAGCCACGAAGCCAGTTATTTGAAACATGCCCCAGGCTCTTTATGACCTTGACCAGAAACACAGCAAGATCCGCCAGCAATACGAGGAGGAAGTGCGCAGTCTACGTGCCGAACTGTTTGCAAGCAAGCAAGTGTCCCGACCCCCGCAGTCTAGCGCCTTTCCAGCGCCAGAGACGTACCGGGACCGCGAGGACCGCGAGCGGGGTGTGGCGTTGCGCGACCGTGAAAGAGGCATGTCAGATCGCGACAGACAATCTCCCCGCCCCCGTGAAAGAGACCCCCGCGACCGCGACCTCGACCGCGACCGATTTCTCGATGTTCAGCGCGACACAAAGCCGCAGCGGATAAAGGAATCTTCTCTCGCTCCACTGATGGGCCCCGGATCGACCCCCGCTTTGCCTCCGCCCCCGACTGCAGCTGCACGTTTAACCTCGCCGCGACTGCCTCAGCTACCTCAGCGCCCTGGTCCAGCAGCGGTCAATGACTTTCTCGTGGACTCGCCGGATCCGGCGGACTTCCCGCCACAGTTCAAGAAAGAGGGCTCAGATTGGTTCGTTCTCTATAACCCGACCATCCCGCGCACGCTCGAAGTCAGCCTTGTACATACGTTCATGCATGAGACTGTGGTGTGCTGTGTGCAATTCTCAGCCGACGGCAAGTGGCTCGCGACGGGCTGCAACAGGACGGCCCAAATATTTGACGTGAACACTGGCAAGAAAACGTGGTGAGTTCTTGTCTTTGTTCTAATAAGTATATTCATGGTGTCAAGCGTGCTCGTTGACGACTCGAGCGGTAAAACAGGCGATCTCTACATCCGTAGCGTCAGATTCAGCCCCGACGGCAAATTTCTCGCCACAGGAGCAGAGGACAAGCGGATCCGGGTCAGTCTTCACCCTCATACCTCATTCGACTTCCTCATCCCTCTTAGATTTGGGATATCTCTAAACGCGCTATCGCCGCCGTTTTCGATGGTCATCAGCAAGAAATTTACTCCCTGGACTTCTCATCCGATGGCCGCCTCATTGTCTCGGGCTCGGGCGACCGCACAGTGCGCATTTGGGGCATCGAAGACCGCTCTATGCGCATCCTCGCTGTCACGCCCGAGGACGCAGCGCCGTCCAGCAGCCCAGCCAACGCGGACGCAGGCGTTACCAGCGTTGCCATATCGCCCGATGGCGCACTCGTCGCTGCCGGCTGTGTCGACGCGGTCGTGCGCATCTGGTCCGTCGCGACCGGCACGCTTGTGGAGCAGCTGCGCGGGCACCAGGACTCGGTCTACAGCGTCGTGTTCACGCGCGACGGGCACGGGATTGTCAGTGGGAGCCTCGACAACACGCTCAAATACTGGGACCTGCGTGGCGGCAAGGCGCGCAAGGAGGGCGGCAAGCCGAGTCAGTGCACGACCAACTTTCTAGGCCACAAGGTGCGCATTGCGGATTCTATTTTTACATCCTGGTCTTTACATAGGTGACCCTTGTAGGACTACGTGCTCAGCGTTGCAGTATCACACGACTCCCATTGGTTCGTCTCGGGCTCCAAAGACCGCGGTATACAATTCTGGGACCAGTCCGGCGTCGCGCATTGCATGCTGCAGGGGCACAAAAACTCTGGTACGTGTGTCGTCTCCCGCACTTCTTTCATATTTTTTACCTCAAAACCAGTTATATCGATCAGCCTTGGCCCCACAGACATGCTCGCCTCAGGCAGCGGAGACAATCTCGCACGGATATGTGCGTACCTCTTGTTACATTTCTTCCCAGTTTCTCGCTGGCTAACCCACGCATCGGATCGCAGGGAGCTACAGTAACGTCGCATGATTGACGCGCAACCTCAAACATCACCTTCTTTCCTATCTCCGACAACTCATATTTCCGCCACCGTCCGAACATTCACTCCGCTGCGCTCAACTGCTCAGCACCTCCGTCTCTCCCTTCATCCGCGTTTGTTCGTTAGCAGACAACAAGCGGCCCACCACGCGTTCCGAGTTTTTCCGTCTGCCTGCTGTGTGGCCTGCTGTGTGTATCTATAAGATCCCGTATACTTACCTCCCTGCAGCCTGTACGCGCCTATATTATGTTATTGTATATACAACCACTATGGAATGCTTTGAAGATCCGGGAGGGGTGGTTGGAAGAGGATGAATCTGGTTCCGCGGTGAGCCCAAAGCTCACAAATTGCGGAAGGTTTCACAGAGGGTACACGTAGCACAGCAAATATGGCCGAAGGAAAGCCACCGCAGGATCGTGATCATCGACGCGCCCATCGTGACCAAAAAGAGAAACCGCACGGGAACGCTCGCGTACGCGACGGAAACACTCCGGGAATTCGTCGTCCCCGAGGATCAGGCGGCCCATCGCATATTTAACCGCGCGCCGCCATCCACAAAATGGCAGTGAATAGCAGCAATACAACCACCAGATGATCTCATTCGCTATCGCACTTGGCGCCGCATCACTTATGCGCGCGCGCGGCTCGCTCGTGTACCCGCGCGCAGTGGCCGGCGACTACATACAGAGTCCCGGACCGGGTCAGGCGTCCTTTACGATGTATTCGGGCTGCAATCAGCCGGCGTGCGGGGTCGCGGCGTCGGGGTACACCGCCGCGATCAGCCAGCTCGCGTTCGGGTCTGCGCCCGGTCTCGGCCCCGGCGACGTGTGCGGACGCTGCTTCGCACTCACAGGGACAGAGGACCCCTACTCGCCCGCCTTCACTGGCCCATTCGGCCAGTCGATCGTGGTGAAAGTCACTGATATGTGCCCCGTCGCGGGGAATTCGGTACGCACATATTGTGCGCCTGAGGCAGTTGACTGACGCAGACGAAACTCTGAAGGCGTTCTGTGGGCAGACTGTGACCAGTCCGACAAACACGTTTAACATGCCGGTGCAGTGCGCGACTTTTTTACAAGCGTTGAAACATTGGCTAAAATGGGTGGGTTAGCTTCGATATCTGTGAAGATACAGGGGGATCGGAGGTGTTTTTCCCGGCTGGTCACGGCGCGTTGCTGGGAAGCTTCACCGAAGTGAGCTGCAGCCTGTGGTCTGGAACGGATGGTAGCTCCCTCTGGTTGGGCTCTTGCATCAAGGGAGAAAACGCGCCACTTTGGCCAAGCACGGGATGCGGAAACCAAGGTTCGTCGGACAGATATTATTCGGAGGACGGTGGTTTAACACGAAGACAGGTCTCGCACCTGGAGGATCAGGCAAGGCTTGTCGTGATTGTGCGGATGATCTGGGCTGACCGGCTATTTAGGGCCGCCCGCTACGAGCGCATCACAGACCGGCACAACCACGACGCCAACAACTGTAAGTTCAACAAGTACCGGAGTTTCGACAACGAGTTCGGCGTCTGGACCAACGCAGACGGAGTATGGACAATGCGGTGGTAAGCTACAGTCTCACTCAACTGGTCCTGTATGACTGAGAAGCATCTCCGCAGGACAGGGCTGGACAGGGCCGACCGTCTGTGCAGCGCCATTCACTTGTCAAGACACTTCTGGGCCCTACTATTCTCAAGTAAGCCCTTGCGATCAAATATGTAGTCCTTTAACTCACAGTTGTCCGTTCTTTCAGTGTTTGTAATCGAGGGACTGAAAATTATGTTCAGCAATATGAGTATAAAATAGCTTGATTCTCCATATTCTCTTAAGAATGCGGGCACCCGGACTCCACACTGAGCCGGTGGCGTATAGTATGGAACTCCTCGATGGAGCTTATGCATGCGCGAGGTTGCGAATACTTATCTCTCAAACAGGCACTACAAGTGATCAGATCTCACCTCGGAGGAAGGGCGGAAGACACGTTCAAGTGCGCCACCCCCTTTTTAAGAAGGTAGCTGCTGTTCCCATCAAATGAGACTTGAGTGGTATACTACCTTACCAAGAATAAATCAAGGCCAGTCAAATGTGCGGATGAGCTTGGAATGCTTCTGCAGACTAAGAATCATTATCCCAATTGAACGCTCAAAAAAAAAAAAAGCCGGTACCGTGTCAGCTCTGTTCCTCGAACCACCATGTCGAAAAACTTCTTGGGCAGTGACAGAGAGCAAAGACTCCCATTGCGGAGACCCAACAGGGAAGGGATAGACATAGCAACAACACTGAGAAGCGAAGCCAGAGGCGGTCCAGAACCGTGCCAGACACCCATATAGGGGATGGCAACTCTGAGTGACAAATTCTCAGTGATTCTGAGGCTTCACCCGCATCCCTTTTCCTCCTCTGGGGTCGAGGATATCTTGATCCGTGTCCTCATCCTTTCGCAGTGCGAGCCGGGGAGAGCGGGGAATCCCGGACGATGTTCGGGATGTCTCGGATCATCATACACGCTCCTGTGCCTCATTTACTCCTATACTTTGTGGACTTCCGCCTCCCTCTTCACAAGGATAATGTGCATCAACAGGCACCCTGTATCACAGGCAGAGCAGGCCGACGACAATTTGATCATGTCCACTTCCTTTATCGCTTTCCAGACGAAGGTTAATAACCTCCACAAGTAGGATGGGAACAATCAAACACTGGGGGCAAGGACCGACACACTTGGGTCCCAAGTGCGTTACATGCACTTGACACCCATTTTGTTGGTTGATGTAACAAAGGTTCCAAACACCTTTGTTGCATCTTTTTCGGGGGTGAGTCAAAGCCGAAAACAAAACTGCACAAAGGTCCTTTGAAGCTTTGTTGCATCAACCAACGAAACAGGAGCCTGGATGCCTCGGCTCCGGTCTCCCCTCCGAAACGCCAGCACGCAGACAGCTCCGGGCACGCAAACGTCCCCACCACCAAGGAACACCGCCCCCAGCCCCCTCCGTGCCTGCTTTTGATACACATGATGGAAATCCGCCCAGGGGGTCTTTCACCCCAACGCCTGCGGAGCCCTGCCGCGTCTTTGGAATCACATCCTCGGTCCTCTTCCATGGCTTCACCGACCGCCAATGCGCTCAGTGGAACTACACGCCCAGGCCCAAGGCCATCGCCTACGTTGTGGGGGGTAACGGTGACATCATGCAGACCACCGAGTTGATGTGCACCACGCTCGCGGACCGCTTCAACATCCCCCATGATGAAGTCCTCATCGGCTCTCCCGGACGCGCAGAGAGGGGTCCAGACCCAATTGCGTGGCTCATCGGCGCCTTGCGCCAATACAAACTTGACTTTCTCCTCAACACCACTTTCCTCTCTTCTGATGCGATCTCCTTTTTCATCCACACATTCTCCCTGCCTATCACTGGCTTCATTGGCACCTTCGCGGGCTTCACCATCTCTGCGGACAATGCCGTCCTCACTGAGAACACCATCGTGGACTATGTCGCTAACGACTCTGCCATCACCCGCTTCGTCCGTGCGAACCGCGACACATTCCCTCTGGAAACCCCGGCTGACCACTGCCTCGACCTCTGGCTTGACTCGATCTGCGCTGAGCCCATTGAACTCCTGTCTACACGTGGCGGCACTTTTACCACTTGGAACGTCTACGTCCGCTCGCCAACTCGCCACGAGGACACCTTTGCAGCCCTCCAGGGCCTCTTTGCTGCGCTTGTGATGGACATCGTCTTCTCCAGACAAGGCCGCATCCACCCCCGTGCCCTCCACTGCATCCTCTGCCTCGGATCCAACCACCCACTTGGTCTATGCTTCACTCACCACATCCCCGGCTAGCTCGGCCTCACCCCCGACACAATCCGCGCCTGGATGGTCGACGCCCGCGACACCCTCGCTGCCCCCACGAAGAAGTTTGTCAAGGGTGGGAAGTGTGACGACAAGAAGGATGCCAAGGGAAAGGGGAAAGGGAAAGACACCCAAAAGGGCGGTGATCGTCGCTAGACCGCCTCGCTACTTACCACATAGTCGCCATACACGTACACACAACTTATAGATGCACTACTTCTTCCCCTGCCCTCTACATGCCCCCTTCTTTTGTATGCACCCTAATATGATCTCAATTGCTCTTAATTCTATTTCGCGTGATTGCACCTAAGCTGAAGCTGGGAATTTATTACTACTATTATCCTCTTTGAGCGACGCATGTCCCTGGTTCGGATTTTGAGTGCCTCAATCTAGATCACTCCACTGTTCGCTCGGCTCCAGCCACTCCAATGTATTTAGCCTACTTCCTTAATATGGACTGACTACTGATAACACGTTAAGCGCGTACACTGCTCCTCTAAAAATCGAACCCCTGGTTGTTCCCTCCACACTTAGAGAGACGAAAACCACCACAGCACACCAACAATGTCTACCTGCCCCAAGTCTGTGCACAAGGAGAGACACCCCAACACCGTGATGTATGGGACTCACACCGGGGCTGCTAGCTATTTTCTCCCTTGTGGACTCACAGCAACCATAGGCACAAATGGTACCGCTCGAACGGGAAAGCCACGTGGTTACTTACAAGCAGAGGCCCATTTAGGCCAGAGCTCGCCACGCCGAGAGGCTGAAGCTATCGAGAAAGGACGGGGACTCTACCCATTTAGTACCCTACGTCAGTACTGATAGCATGCTCCCCATGGAGACCGGGATGGTCTGCCCCGTACCTGACACGTTTGTTGGCGCCCAGATGTACGTAAATCAACGCCTTCTCGTTTTTATCTTTTGGAGGTTGAGGAAGTGAGTAGTGGGGGTGATGTCGATTCCGTCTCCGGAGGGAATGTGGCACTGACTGCCAGCCACGGCCCCAATGACAGAGATGGAATTTTAGAGGGTGGCGTGAGTGCACATGTCAAGCTGGTTCGCCGATCTTTCCGACTTGCTAACCGGGGGGGAAACTCCTCAGGAAGTGAGCTTGTGAATGGTGGCCTGCCCACACAAAGCACATGGGCCAGGCATGCAAGACAGGGTCAAGGCCCTGTCACTGCCCCACTAGCCCCAGGCACACCGTCGCCCAGTGCACCACATGCACCTAGCCCCCTGATCGAAGGGACACCCACCAGGGATCATGTCCACACTGGACGCTCTGCACACCATAGAACACCTGGGGTACCTCAAAGCCATGAGCATGCTCCTGCTTTCTTCCAGCACAAACGTCTTCAGCAACACCAGCGCAATCCAGCCATTGGCAGGAAAACTGCAGCATACCTAAATATACATGCACTGAATGTAAATGGTCGCATGAAACCATCCATTACACATCCTGCCCACAAATGGCACAGTCTTCACCGCCTCATGTTCGACCATAAAATTGGTGTCCTTATAGTGGGTGAAACTCACCTCTCAGCTGAGCGAACAGTGGAGATACAAGACAGCCACCTTGGTAGACGTATGGATGTCTACAACTCCCCTGACCCTGAAGACACAAGCACAAAGGGCATCGCCATTGTGCTAAATAGAGAACTCACAAACACTGAGGGAGTAAAGATCCACTACCTGATCCCTGGCAGAGCAATCCTGGCAGTGCTACCTTGGCACGGGAAAGAGACAATAACCATTCTCGGGGTATATGCCCCTGCCGATTCCATGGCAGAGAACGGCAAATTTTGGGATGACCTATCGAACCTGTGGATGACAGTAGACCTCCCTGTTCCAGACTACTTTGGAGGCGACACAAACATTGTTGAGGAACCCATGGACAGGCTTCCACATAGACCGGATGATGCAGCTGCAACTGCCGCCCTCGCTAATTTCAAACGTCTCTTGAATCTAAAAGATGGCTGGCACACAGTCAACCTGGACACAAAAGCATACACCCACTCCCATGGCTCAAGACTCGCCCGCTTGGACAGGGACTATGTCTCTCTGGAACTACTAGCCAGGTCGAGAAAATGGGACATTATAGACGTGGGCAAACTATCAGACCACCGCATGGTCTGTGTCCAAATAACTGCACCAGGCTCGCCTTTCATTGGGGAGGGAAACTATACCATTCCTGTCTTCCTGGCTGATGATGAAAGGTTTATGGACTTCTGCACGGACTTAGGAGAAAAAATGGAACGTGCAAACCTTGAACAAGAACGCACTGAAGAGGCAAACCCACAGACTCGCTTGGCAGGGTGGGGGCGCGTGGGCAAGGACTTTGGGCGAAAGTGTGCAAAAGAGGCCATTGGTGCGCTCAAACAAAAGAAGCGTAAACTCGAGAGAAAACGCGAAGAAGCCCTTAGCAACCAAGCAAGAGATGAAAGCCAAAACCCAATCCTGGACACCTCTGTCCTGAGTGCACTACCTGAAGATCTCACAGCAAATAGCAGCACTTTGACATCTACTCTAGACGAGATAGCTGAAGATGAATCTGACACCTGCAAAGCTAGCTGTCTCCAGAAGCAAATTGATGCCATAGTCGAAAGGCAGAGGAAAAGAAACCAAACAGTGACAAGAGTCCGTGGGTATACCCAGCTAGACAAAGTCTTGAAGTATGCAGTATGCATGAGCAAAGATTCAAAGCCCAGGGACACCATGTCTTTTCTACGCCGGACAGACATAAACCCAGAGGAATCTGCCTCCAGGTCTGATAAAATGGCGGAACTTGCCAGGAACTATCACAATGATCTCCAAGCTGACCCAACCGAGCTTGACCCCATAGCCAAGGACCAAGCAATAAATGAAGTGCTTGAAGGCATGAGCTCCCATGTGGATCACCCAGAAATGGAAAGCCTTGCAGCATCACTCATAGAGGCTGATGTTCTGACCACCCTCATGCAAGCAAACCTAGGCACTGCTGCCGGCGTGGACGGCTTTAAAAATGAGCTATGGAAAAAATTCCAATCATGCTACATCAACTCAAAAAAAGCGAACGAGTCCAACACCACCCAGAGGACAAAACTCTTCAATGTTATTCGAGTCCTCACCATGGTCTATAACGACATTGAAACTTATGGAGTTGTAAAAGGAACTGGCTTTGCCACCAGGTGGATGTGCCCAATCTTCAAGAAAAAGGATAACACAGACATTGCAAACTACCGCCCAATCACAGTCCTGAATACTGACTACAAATTATTTACAAAAGCCCTGACAAACAAGCTTTCAAGGATAGCTCCCCACCTTATTCACAAAGACCAAGCTGGCTTTATGAAGGGACACAAGATTGCTGACCAGAATTTCCTTGCCATGGAGGTTGTGGATTACTCTGAAGAAGATGTCCAAAATGGTGCCATAGTCGCACTCGACCAAGAGAAGGCCTATGATAAGACCTCCCACAGGTACCTCTGGAAGGCTATGGAAAAACGTGGTATCCCCAAACAATTTATCAACACTGTCAAAGCGCTCTACTCCGATGAAAGACAGTCACTCCTAGTGCAGATGGATCACGTTTGAGAAAGGTTCACAAAGCTAACTTCTATAAAACCAAACCCTAACCAAAACCACTCAACGACACCTTTCCTCAATAGGAATCATAGTTTAAGTTCAGGGGTGTAGACCAAGTATTAGGTCAAATAGCCAAGTGCGTGCAGGTTTCAACCATTCAAGAGAGTCTTGTAGTTGAGTGTGGTACGTTTTGTTGGTTCGAGGAGCACTTTCCTTTGTTCACAGATGAACGTAGGTTGCTTAGTATAAGAAACAGACTCGAAGGTCTGGTGTGGTTTGTTCCGAGGAACGGGTTTTTGCTATCACATTGGCTTAACAAGCTCGCAACGGTGGTTCGCGGACACAGGGACACAAAACACAGGACACAGGACACACAAGGACATGTTCACAGACACAATGACAAGACAAACACAAGACACAGGACATGGACACAATTCCACAGTTCAGGTTCACAAGTCCACACAGATATTAATCCAAACCACAAGTCACTTTATATCAGGTGAAAGAACAGTCGCGCTGGGCTACTGAGCTCTCGAGCCAAACCTATCTACAACACTGCTGTGTCTAGAGGCGGGGTCTGCTACTGTACTGCTAAACTGCCTGCTCTTTTATACTACTCTCTTATCGCAATGACTAAATAATATTATATACACTGGTCTGTTTATCCGTGAAATCTGACTCGAAATCCTTGCTCGAATAACGCTATTGGCTCCCTATACCGGTAGATCGAACACCGGTTCAGACTCGATCGATCGAAGTTGAAATATTATGGTATCTTGGTGATAATGCTGGGTCCACGACTCGCAGCTCAGGCGACGCTCTTGCCTAGAGGCGTCTCTTCTTCGTCCTAGCCCTATTCAGATTCTCCTACTGAGGTCGGGGTCTCTTCGCGAGCGACTGATATGGTTCGTGGGCACTGTCATGAATTGCCCGGGTTCTACTTTTTTTCGCACGACACGTCTGTACCGCATACAGACACGTCTGTGTCACGGGACTCTCATGACGCGACCATGGGACCTTCTCACGGTTGAAACCCGATTGCAGGTTTCAACGGACTTGGACAAGAGAAGACGTTAAGGGTTAGGGAACCTGCACAATCGATTCCCCTAACCCTCTGACACTACATACAGAAGCCCGATTGTGGGCTTCAGGGACCCAGATATTAGAAGACGTTAAGGGTTAGGAATACCACACCACCGGTCCTCCTAACCCTCAGACGATATGGTGATAACACATAGGGGACAGGAGCATCACGCATTAATGCTCCTTAACATTGCTACACAGGAACTGATCACGATCACATTAATCTATTCGTAACATATATAAACACGGTAGAATCTCCTTGTACAGTAGATTCTACCTCGTCTAATCTCAGGCTTCTGCTTTGGCTTGACTTAGGGATTGTCTCCACCCTGTCCCACTTCCCTTCCATTCTATTGCGGGTTGCATCCACACCCCGGGTATTATACCTGAGTGGATATCATACTCTGTTCGACTCGTTCCGGGTTCCGCCTCGCATCCCGACCCACAATATACGGCCTCCTAACGAGGAGTCCGTTCGGTTGGTCTTGCTACTCGGGGATCGAACCAGTTATTAGCAGCTGTCGGGTTTCTCCTGGTTGGGGTTCTCGCCGGGTTGCTCATCATTTAGCTGACCCAGAGGCCGTTGCTGACAGGCACTGTCAAACTCTTGCAGTTCAACTATATTGATTGCGTTTCGGCTGTTGCCATCTTTGATCGGACAGCTCCACCTGGAGCACACTTTGGCATCGGTCACCTAATTCATCTTGGTCATACTCCGGATCTGTACGGACCTTGGAGCCATAGCCGTTCAGGGTATTTGCCGCTTTTCCGTTCTCGGAGCCCTCTGCTTGCATGTGACACACACGTTCACTAATTCTAGGAATGCCGAGACAAAAAAAGTGCCTCTGGAGGTGGTCGTGACCACTGAGCTCCGTCCGCGATTGCCAAATATAGATTCCTTCTAACTCCTCTGTAGTCCAAGTCAGCGTGAGCGCTTCTAGGCGGGTTCCTAGGTACTGTCTGGTTATTCGAGATCATCTCCGTGTGAGCGCGACTCTAGCTATATGACTGGTAGCTCTCCGCGCGAGGCTTCGTGGAAGCTTCTCGGGATGTCTGTGTGATTGTTTATACTGAAAATTGCAAAATAGCTGCATTTCACGTGTGGCTGCTTTCACGGCTTATCACCGACGTTGAGACTCATGTCCTGATCAACGGCGAGTTCAGCTCAGCCTTCAGGATCGTCTGTGGGGTGCGCCAAGGCGACCCCCTTTCATGCCTACTATTCAACCTGGCCATCGAGCCACTAGCTGAGATGCTTCGAAACTCAAACCTGCGCGGCTACTCAGTACCCCATGCCATGGAAAAGATCATCTACAAAATGTTTGCTGATGACACTACTGTCTACCTAGATGCCCTTGACAGCTTTGACGAACTACAGGCTATCCTGAATAAATGGTGCCTTGCCTCGAGCGCAAAGTTCAACGTGGCAAAAACTGAAGTCATCCCAGTTGGAACCCCTGCTTACTGAGCGCAAGTATTACAGACCTGTAAACTCAACCCTGGTGACTCACCAATCCCCACCTCAGTGCACATTGCCAAGGAGGGGGAATCTGTACGGATTCTCGGAGGCCACATTGGAAATGGTATCAACGATTTCGCTATATGGACACCAGTCCTAGAGAGCATCGACTCATCCCTGGAGAGATGGGAAAGGCAATGGCCATCACTTGAACAATGTAAGAATATTGTCCAGATCACAATTGGTGTGAAAATCCAATACCTCACACAGGTAAATGGCATGCCTGAGAAAGTCCTCACACTCCTCCAAAGGGCCCAACATGAATTCATGTGGGGGGGTGCAAAGTCATCACCAGTGAGCCAGGACATGCTAATGGCACCAGTAATTGAGGGGGGAAAAAACCTGCTTGACCTCAAAGCTCGAAATGATGCAATCCACCTCATGAAACTAAAATCCTTCCTTGACCTTGACTTGACTTGACTTGACTTGATTTCTATTAGGGCTGTATCTGGTCTTGTAGACTACGCAGCCGTACTTCTTTTAATTGCATCAGCACCTGCCTTACGGCCAATCAATTATGAATCCGAGCTACCTGTATTCTTGGCAGTAGACTCAAGCCGGGAAGCAACTGGAATTATTCTATCACAACTCGATGAACAAAACAGACGCCGAATAGCACATTATGGATCAGTCCCAATGAGCGAGCGAGAATCACGATACTCCCAGCCTAAGCTAGAATTGTTTGGGTTATACCGTGCATTGCGACATTGGAGATTATACATAATCGGGATCAAGAGCTTTCGCGTAGAAGTGGATGCAAAATTTATCCAAGGACTCCTGAATAATCCTGACTTGCAACCCGATGCGGCAGTAAATCGCTGGATTCAAGGAATCTTGATGTTTCATTTCCAACTTCTACATGTACCGGCAACAAAATTTCAAGGACCCGATGCCCTATCCCGCTGCCCTCGGGCTAAAGGAGAAGACACACCAGACGATGTCGATGAATGGCTGGACCAAATAGCCCTAGCGGGATTCGCGCGGCCTGGATGTTTCAAGGCCCCAAAATATTTCAGAGATACAACACAACTCTATGAGGGGCAGACAAGAACCCACTACAAAATTGCACCACACGTGCTTATGTCTCGGCAGGCTCAGGAACAACAGCTATTGGAAATAGTATGGTTCTTGAGAACTCTGGAGATGCCTAAATTCGGTCCGAATCAGCAGCAACGTAGATTCATTTCCAAAGCGACTAAGTTCTACGAGCGGTGGACTAGCCGGGAGCGCTCCGAATCGCTGGGGGCGCGTGCAAGGCACTCGATATGGCTCTAGCTAAGCACAAGCTGATGACCTAAGCTATGGACGGCGCTACCAAACACTGCCAACGAGCGTGGCGGCTAGCCGGGAGCGCTCCGAATCGCTGGGGGCGCGTGCAAGGCACTCAATATGGCTCTAGCTAAGCACAAGCTGATGACCTAAGCTATGGACGGCGCTACCAAACACTGCCAACGAGCGTGGCGGGGGCGGAGCCCACTGCCACATGCGCCCACAACAAACAAGGCAGCGTCCCCGCTGCCAGATGTCCAATGAACAAAACAACAAAGTCCAAAAAAAACCAAGAAAACACCCTCCAAATCTCACCCAGGCCGCACCCATCCCAATGCGGTGAGCGCCCGACTGAGGTCGCGGAGTCGTGGATCGAGACCCCAATCCAGACGCAGATTTTGGTCGTCGAAGGTAGATGTCGGTGGACGGGGATGGGATCTGGGAGCGAAGGCACTGCGAGTAGTATATCGTACACGTGATGTTTCGGGATTTGAATCATAAATATTCAAGATAATCGTTTTGGGAGTGCGTGAGGAACGTGGTGGCGATGAATGTGGACCGAACGCGTGGGGTGCACGTCTGTGACGCCGCTGTAAGCTCGCAAACGGGTGTGGTGTTCCCGTGCGCAAGTCGGAGAAGTCGCGGACCGAGAATGGCGATGGTGGACGCAAGTCATGGGATGGAGTTTTAGGCGCCTCGTGTACATCGCTATCGGCGTCGTGCACAGTGGGGCTCGGACGCGATGGAGCGACAGGTGACGGCGTAGGATGGGAGGATGGTGTAGGGATCGGCACCTCAGTCTGCATTGAAATTGTCAGAGGGAGGGTAGTCGTCTCGGAGAAAGAAGGGGGATCTGTCTGCATCGCAGTTGTCGAGAAAGAGGCGAGACATGGGAGGGAAGGAAGGCAAGACATGCGGGTGCTTCTGTGAGTCTCGGTTTGGGTCGCGGCTGAAACAGAGTCGGCGGGGGATGAAGATACACTGGCCTCGGAAAATGTACGTCCGTGGCGCTCCTTCAGGCCTTCCCGCCGACCGGCCTCGTAACCTTCCTCCCTTGCGCGAGCTACCTCCTTTGCATTCTGCTGGTGCCCTATCCGAGCCCCCACGTCGAACAGATTGCGCAGACGCTCTTGAAGTCGTTCCCCACCCTCTTTTCGTACGTCGTAGGGGATGAGTAGTTCGAGCAGTTTATCGGTTTTCTCGGGAATGAACAGCGGGGGCATCGTATGGGAGTAATAAGACGTGACGCGCAAAGCCGCGTCGGATGGCGAAGATGATCAGATAAGGAGATGGTGAAGCAAAGATCAGATCGCACGGAATCGGCGCGTCGCGGTGGGTCGATACGGTACGTGGGGCTCCCAGAGAACAAGTAGCAAAGGCGTGAGTCCGGCACCAGTCAAAAAAAACTGGCCGACGGCTCCAACGCGGCAGATGCTGGCGTCCTCTAGGAGTCAGGTCTTCTCGCTCGGTCGTGATATTCTCTGTGTAGGTGCCAGGTCACCCACTCGCTCGCTGGTCGGTCTCGGTCTCAGTCTCGGTTTCGATCTCGGTTATCGGTAAATCGGATGTCGGTGGGCTCGGCGCAAAAATCGACAACGAAAGCTCGGCAGAAAAAAAGCTCGCAGACGGTCGCAGCAGATCTGGGCTGACGGAGGCGTGGGTGAGAATCGCGCTCTGATCACCACAATGGACTAGCCGGGAGCGCTCCGAATCGCTGGGGGCGCGTGCAAGGCACTCGATATGGCTCTAGCTAAGCACAAGCTGATGACCTAAGCTATGGACGGCGCTACCAAACACTGCCAACGAGCGTGGCGGGGGCGGAGCCCACTGCCACAGCGGGAAGGGCGAGTTTGGAGAAGGAATGGACAGAAGACGCCACAACTGGTGATCATTGATGCGGAAGCTCGAATGGCTATCTTGATCCAAGGACATGAGAACCTGGGACACCGGGGCATAGATGCCATGTGGGCTTCCTTAAAAATTCGCTTCTATTGGCCACATTTATGTGCAGACATCCAACATCATGTTGCTTCATGCCCACCCTGTCAAATACGCTCCACCAAGAAAATGGAGATCCCACCCACTGTCTCGACTCCCGTAATCATATTCAGCAAGATTTACATCGACATTATGAGGATGCCCATGGCCAACAAATTCAGTATGATTGTGGCTGCTCGAGATGACTTAACTGGATTTTGCGAAGCAAAGGCTCTGAGGTCAGGCACCGCAGAAGCCTTGTCCGATTTCTTTTGGATTTACATCTATTGCCGCTATGGATGTCCGATACAAGTAACAACCGATAACGGGTCCGAAGTTCAGGCGGCTTTTGCACTGCTAATGAACCGACTTCGGATTCCAGAGATCCAGATTTCGCCTTACAACAAGCACGCCAACGGAGTAGTAGAGCGAGGCCACTTCACTATGTGAGAAGCATTAGTAAAAGCATGCATGGGAACAATCTCTAAATGGCCAAGTTTACTACCAGCAGCTGTTTTCGCCGACCGAGTCACAGTTAGCAGTGTCACTGGATATTCGCCTTTTGAACTACTACACGCGACACAACTGGTACTGCCTTTTGATTTAGTGGAAGCCACGTTCCTGGTAGAAGGATTTTATTCAGGAATGAGCACCACAGAACTTTTGGCCTTGCGAATCCGACAGCTGAGCATGCACCCCAAAGATATTGAACGAGCCGCCGCCACACTAAAGAAAGCTAGGTTTGCATCAAAAGCCCAGTTCGAAAAGAGATTCAAACATCGGCTATTGAAAGAAGATTACAAAGACGGGGAGCTAGTACTGGTCCGCAGCGTTAAAAACGAAACCACTGTCAGTTCCACAAGCAAGACTGATGACCGCTACAAAGGGCCTTATGAGGTAGTTCGAAAGAATCAAGGAGGCGCTTACGTGCTCAAAGAACTCGATGGGGCCCCACTGAAAGGAAAAGTGACAGCTGCATTTCGGCTAATACCATATATCACTTGTGATCATTGGTTTATGAAGACTGGATGGATGGGTGGAGACATGGACACAGACAACGAAGACGAAACCAGTAGTGACTCTAGCAGTGAGTCCAATGGCAGCGAAGACTCAGGCGAACGGGATTAATGAGCCTTATGAGTAACCCCATAACGGAATCTCAGGCCCACGACTATGGAAAATTGCGGTGGCATTGAATTATAGAATTTAGTCTAATCGACGGCACCCCACAAGAAACGTATTTAGGAAGTCGGAGGAAAAACTTCCTCCCCAAACGCACTATGGATCCCCCAGCCGCCATCACTATCACCACTGTGCAAGAAACAAGAACTGCCGGAGGCAGTGACTCAGAAAGTGTTCATTCAAACGAAACGATGGTGACTTATAGCCACGTAACCACGGGAACAGAAGCCCCCAAGGAAATGGTGCGATTTGGAAGCTTGACTCGCTCCTCCAAAAACTAAAGTCTAGTCGCCCCTCCACACTCCTTTAGCCTCTCCCGACCAATCCTGTACATCGCCTCATAAACTGGTGCTGCCTGCGCCCGGACAATTCAGAAACCACAGCATGCAATGCCTCTTATTCCACCAAGAACCTCTCCGACTTCCAGCCCCCGAAAGGCCCTGTTCTGCCCTCCTTTATCAATTTATCCACGATGAGCGCAGGCATGGGTGAAACTGAGGACGAGAAATCAGAAACGAATGTAAGCATAAAAATTGCGAAAAATAGATCACCAATATTCACCCAACAACGCCCGGCTTAGCCCGCTGTTGCCGAAAAAGAGCTGGCACCTCTTCGAAACAGCGACGCCACGACCTATGACACAGAAACCCCTATCATCATTCCCTTGCATGCACCTCGCCCACATCTTGCTTACGACCCCGCCGCACTTGAAGACAGTGCCAAGAATAACGAAGAAAAGAATCGGAAGACCTCGATTCTGCTGCGAGGCAATCTATTTATTCATCACATAACTCCGGAGCGTCCCCAACCGCTTCAGCCAATCTCTACTCGGATCACGGTCCATGACTTCCGTCACCAGGACAATCGCATGACCATAACTGTGGAGGTTTTGCCATGGGGAGGATACAGTTTTGCTGCCCCATTCGATTATGAGCACCCGGTTTTTGAAGGAAAGGTACTACGTTTCCGGGGAGATCTTCGAGGTCATTGGACCGTCAAAGAATTCATCTGGGAGCGCGGAGGGCGAGCTTTCCTGCGAGTAGACGAAGAAGATATGGATTACCGGGCCACCATTGGGTTCCCACGGGCTTGTGTACACATGCAAGGACCCGACCCAGAGGTAAACCATGTCGGGAATTGGCATGCAGATCAACGCATGGCAAGACGCCACAACAATCATTTGGACAAATGGATCTTTCACGGACCACCTCCACCTCCACCATTGCCCGAAGGATTTCACTGCTCTGTGTAGCGCGCAGGTTTAACCAAGAAGTTGTAGAGCGGAATGATGTACATATTCCTGTCTCACTCCAGGCCGCCCAAACTGATGAATTGCTTTCTTGATTTTCTTCTCATCATTCCATTGCACATTTCCAAATCACGACTTAATTAGCAACCGAGGGCGGTTGAGAGTTTCGTTCCCCGCAGATGTCATCCTCCAAAAGTGTTTGGAGAAATATAAGGGGAGTCGAATTTAGAAACATGAAGGAATGATGGGAAAACAGGCAAGCCCAGATTCGGTCTAGACCATGGCCCAGCACAGCAGTCAAATGAGTCATACTAATCATCTGAGTCACTCTGACTCACTCGGGACGACTCACTTAGAAATGTGACTCACCCAAGATTCCTACCAGTTAGAATATGACTCAAACAAGATACTTACCACTGTGTATAAAAGCCCTCCTGTAGTAGCTAGAAAAATAACGAAAAAGCACCCATCACAAAGACACACCCCCAACGAACGAACGCACACCCCGCACAAGTAACAGAGAGTTGTTATTAGTGCACCCCCTATGAACGAAATGAACGCCCCGTACTTTTAACAGAGAGTTGTTATTAGTGCACCCTTTACGAACGAAACAAACGCCACGTACTTATAACAGAGAGTTGTTATTAAGTACACCCCTACGAACGACACGAACGCCACGCCCTTACAACAGAGAGTTGTTATTAAGTGCACCCCCTACAAACGAAACGAACGCCTACGAACGAACACCACGCCTACGAAATGAACGCACTACGACATACGCAACAAACGACTTACGCCTTACCATTAAATACACAACCTTCGCCGATCTCACACTAGGGGCAAGCTGTGAACTACAGGCCCTGTAAACTCAATGTAAATGTGAGGGAAACTTTAAGTTTTCTCAATAAATACCCATCGTTTACAGTGCCTGTAAATTGGGAGTAAATTTAGAATTTCATCTGGAATTGCACCTAATTTACATGCCCTGTAAACGATTGATAATCCTGGGAATTAATCTAAAAATACCCATCATTTACACCATGTGTAAATGTGTGATTTACATGCAGTGTAAACGGTGAGTAAATCTAGATACCAAACAACATATTTATAGCTACACCTTCTATAATAAGAAATTCAGAGGTGCCAGAAGGGGTCATTACATTGTCATGTGAGTCCAGGATTCCTAATGATCAGGATTGCTGTCAAGCTTGAATTGATCAGGCCTTGCTGTGTTCATGTGTTCAACTCCTGTTTCAATACAAAATTGAACAATCAGTAGGAATTTTCTGTCCATGGGAAATTGACAAAGCAAATTCTTCTCCTGACAGAAATTTCATTGGTTATTGTATGGTTGAGGCATTAAAAAAAGATCCATATCATGAGGATTGAACCCAGAGCAGCTCAAGATGATTACATACACTGTTGTGATGTGTACAAAAAATATAATTGGTGGCTGTGAGAGGCGTTCCAGAACGCCTCTCACAGCCACCCATCATCAACATCAAACCCGAAACATTGTCAACCTTGGCTCTCTTTAGCTATTCCCTCATCTTTTTGAGAGTCCATGGGTTGACACCCATTGGATTGTGCAGAAAGATGAGATAAGTAGCAGAGCTTTGATGACATCCAACCATTGGCTCCACTATACTCATACTGGCTTCCCCAAAGTGGAAAGCCCTGCTTATTCCACCCACCTGGCAGGCAGATCTTTCTTGTTGGCGACCTTCTCAATCAGGGAAATGAGATACAATCCCAACCTGGCACAGAGACTCTAACAAAGTTTTATAGTGTCTTCATTGACTGCTTTAATTGTTTAGCAAGATGCAGAGGACCAATGAATGCCAAGATAACAAGGTGGGTCATCTATTGTGAATTCTGGGGGCAATCTGGTCACATTTCTATGAAAAAATGAAAAGGGAGCAACATGAGAATGACAGGGTGCACAAGAATGCTACATACATAAAGAGTGAGTGAAAGAAATGGAAGTGGCAATGTTTAACTCATGTTCCAGCCAGAAATCTCATATTCTGGCTCATTTTGAGACCAACAAGGAATTGACAGAGAGCAAAAAAAAAATAGTAAGTCTTCGTCAGGAGCTCACGTGGGGCAACAGTTTTTCAACCTTGCAATATTCTGACAAACTCCAGGTGAAAATAGCCACCAAATAGAAATGATATCATTGTTTTGAGTAGTAGGCATGCAATAAGAATGTATGAAGCCAAAATTCAGATACAGAGAATGAGAGCAGACTGAAACTCAATTGGAAGAGATATAACTGCCACCCCTTGCAAGCTTTGGAAGTGCTCTGGCATAATCATCCCCTTCAAGCCAGCATCCTAGGAATCCTAGACTCACATGACAATAGAATGAACGCTTCTGGGAATTCAGAATTTCTTATTATGGAAGGTGTAGCTATAAATATGTTGTTTGGTATCTAGATTTACTCACCGTTTACACTGCATGTAAATCACACATTTACACATGGTGTAAATGATGGGTATTTTTAGATTAATTCCCAGGATTATCAATCATTTACAAGGCATGTAAATTGGGTGCAATTCCAGATGAAATTCTAAATTTACTCCCAATTTACAGGCACTGTATATGATGGGTATTTATTGAGAAAACTTAAAGTTTCCCTCACATTTACATTGAGTTTACAGGGCCTGTAGTTCACAGCTTGCCCCCAGTGTCATCAGATCTCCACCTACCACAACCTTCTGCCATCGTACTTTCACGTACACTCCTTCTTCACATTCTAAGAAGAAACTCTTCCTTTTCAACTTCACACCAATTTCCCGAACTATCTAGAATCTCCCGATTAAAGTCATTTCCAGAGCACCTCGAGTATAACAAATTATACACCTGACAACGCGCATTTTGGATATATCGCAGAACCATGTTTGGTTGAGATCTGCCAGAACTTCTTAGCCAAACTGGCAGTGGTTGACCCCAGAGTGCGACGGAGATATAGCACAATGTCGGGCTACGATTTTCTGCTTGCAGTGGTGGCATCACGCAAAGAGGTCATGGTGTTTGCTAAATTTGTTTTCCTCGTCCTTTAGACATTTCAAGAAACTCCCGCTTTCATCCCAGTGACCTTCAAAGTCACCGTATAGTCAGCTATGTTCTGTCCCGCCTTCTATACCCTTTTCGTGAGAGGTTTATTGCTTCAAAAGAGGTAGATTTATTTTCACAGTGATTATGGTGGTTGACTACTGTATGTCAGCAACGGCCCTTAGGTCAGCTGGACTATGTCCAAGCACAACATAACAGCAGCCATCCCCAGGTGTTGAGAGAGAATCCGCCACTGCCCAAATAGCAGGTGACCTGATGTCGAAGATCCGAGGATGAGGATGTGGCCAACCGAACCAGCATCCGTAGAACATGAGCAACCTATGCAGAGGAACCCAAAGATGTTGTGAGGGGCGATGCAACTATGTGCCAGACCCTAGTGGGAGGAACCCGCTCCGGGTTGCTCAAATAGGGGTTTTGGAGTACAGGATAGGGGTTGGGGTTGCATCTCAAGAACCCGAGAGGAGGAACCCGACTCAAGGGTGCTCCAAACAGGGGTCTCAAATGGATCCAAGACAGGGGTGTCTGAGGGGAACTCAGACAAAGTCTCTGTGCAACCCTGCCAGGGAACTAGGGTGGTGATCTCTTCCCCTTGGCAGGTAAGTGTGAAGCGGACGTGCTTTGGGGAGAGATCTTCTTGTTGGCGAAGACCAAGTGACAGGCTGCGAGCCCGGAACCTGACCTCAAAGTCGAGGTCAGCGCTGTCGGCGAGAGTGGGAGCCTCTCACCCGGACTTTCGTGTAACCCTCGATTGGACCCCTGTCACCCGGGGGTGGAGAGCAGTTGAATGGATGCTCAGCCGAGGTGGTGGGCTAGTCGTAGTTCGCCACCTCGCAGTCGGTCGTTTAGACGATCATGGAAGTAGAAGACAAAGAATAGATTGATTAGCTAATCTACGATAAGATAAGATAATAATCTAGCATAGATTGCATAAGGCAAGAGCGTGCATAGTGTAGAATAAGGAAAGCATATAGAATATAAAATACTCCTTCACAGAGCCCCCCCACGGTCTCGTCTTTCAGTGTCCAGTCGGTCTCAGGTGGCCTTCGCAGGCCGACCGCGCTTCCGTTTCTTTTTAGTGCTCAGGCTTCCATGATCCAACTCCGCGTCATCTCTCAACCTTTCACCCAATCCAACACCCATCCTTCTGAAGAGCCCGTGTGCAGCATCGGAGCCTCCAGTTCCGGGAGACCTTAAACGTTCTGGTAGGCTGCGAGTCGCTACTCCTCTCCAGCCCCAGTTGGTCAGCCAAACCGCCCGAGGACTGGGCGAAGGATGAAGAGGCAGCAGGCGTCGTGGGCGAAGTAGGCAATTCTACTTCCATGGGAGCCGGTGCTGCGACCGTCGCTCCCAATACCCGCGCCGGTGAAGATGCAACCAAGGATCTATCGCTGCCCCCCATTCGGTAGCTGGGGCTAGGGGAGCAACTGACTCGTCGTGTCCGACTACAACTACGAGGCGATCTTCATTGTGGCCGCGGAGGGGACCGACTTCTGAACCGTCGACAAGGAAGAGGGGAGAGACTCCTCGAGCGACGGAGGCTCCTCGAACGACGTCGGGAATAAGGAGAGCGGCTCCTATGATTCCTTCGAGGCGCAGGCGAGCGGCTGCAACTGAGGGGGCGTCTCCAGTTCTGCGGCGAGATTGAGCGATCAGATCGAGGGCTTCGTCGCGCAGGGACCCCTAGACTCGACTGTGTGGCGGTGTAACACCGTGCAGGAGGAGGCGATCGAGACCGACGCCTCAAACGAGGGGACGGCGAACACGGGCGTGCTGGACGAGTGGCAGGTGAATCAACGTGACGTCTCGGCGAGGATCCGGAAACTGGGGCGGCTCGTGCGGTAAGAACTGTATGCCTACTCGCGACTGCCAAAAATTCGGTTTCCCGTACGAAGTCTACCAGGCGGACAGTGCCGTCCCTGACGTTGACTAGCCCCTTGATACGCAGAGCCGCGTCGGACGAGTCGAATTCTACGTAGTAGTAGGCGCGAGGTTGAGATTCCTCCCGAACCATCCGTGTCCAGTATCCTCCGCATTGTTCCGTAGCCGAGGCCAACCAAGCCGTCATTCCTTCAAGTGCGAATGTTCCTGGTACCGTGAACTTGAGTACTTGGGTGATCACCAAATCGACCATAGGAATGGTGACTTCCGTTCCCAAAATCATGGCACGTGGCGCCGCTTCCCATTCGGTGCCGGCGTCAACCGTCGCTCCAGCCTTACTGATTTCGCCGTCTTTGTTGTCCGAGTCAGGTATTGAAACCATAGAGCCCGAACGAGACCTAGCGATACGAGCTGGTGGTCCCCACTGACCGAAGCTTCCAGAAAGCAGGTGCTCGGGCGGAGGGCAAGGAACTATCCCGAGCAAAGGCAGGGGCGCCTCGGGCAGAGTTTGGATCCCACCATTGAGCCGGAGAGCCACTCAATCGTACTCAGATCTTTGCCAGTCAAGGAGCGGGGCAATGGCAGTTCCCTGAACGAAGTCCTCCATCGTAAGATCACCCGGGGTTTCGTTGGCGGTGAGCTCGTGGATAAGGAAGCACAGCACCCTAGCGTGGCCCAGGAAAAACTTCAGGCAGTCTTCGGGGATGCCATGAATCCACACGCCCAAATACTTGTCGCGCACGGGAACTACTTGTGTCGCAGCGAGTGTCCGTTCTCGATCGCGGTACTCGAGCCACGTTTCCGCCATTGTGCACCACGCTTGCTTCTCCAATATTCCTTGTTGTATCCGTCGACCGAGATCAACTGCTTGCTCAAACGTTGAGGCCGCGCGGAGTTCCTTGAAATCAGCGGGGACGGGCGCCATGGGGCGTTCGTTCCACCACACTAGGCGGTCGCGGTAGATCCGTGTGCCGACCGCTCGCATCCTTGACATAGCGCTGGTGTCGACCTCGTTGAGGTCTGTGACGAACTCGTCGCGGAGGCGGCCTTGATATGGACGATCACTGTCCACGTCCCAGACTCGGATGAGGGGGGTGCATTCAGTTCGTGCTGAAAGATCAAAGTCGGACAGCTGGCTGATCTGGGGCAGAAAGGCCAACCAGGGTCGTCTCTCGTTGTAGTATTGAGGAGCGACCGTGTAATTGAACCTTCCCAATTGCCCGTCATACCGTCGCTGTTCCGCAGCCGCGGAAAGCTGGAACTCCAAGTCGTCAGGACGTTTTCCCGGATAGTAGGGAAGCTGGACTGAGTTGGTGTCATACATGAAAAATGTTTATGATAAAGTGCGAGCACGCTAAGTTTTGGAGGACAACTGACTTCGACAGGAAAAATCACTTGTCAGCGCTCTCTGCCAAGATTGGTCACATGACCTGACTCAACAACGTGAGTCACCAGGGTTGAGTCATCTGGTTTGAGTCAGGACGAGTCGGGCTGACTCATTTGGTAAGAGTCATTCCGACTCAAAGGATATGAGTCGTACAAAGGTGACTCAGGGTTGGAGGGTATATAAGGAGCTCAGATTTTAGCCAAGTAGTCAGTCCCCCACCTGTACTTTGGATTCGCAAATATTAATTTTTTGCGCATCCTTACCTTGTTGCTTGAGCTACTAAGCCTTCTTCAGACGGCTTATCGCTCACTGACTTATCTTGCTGATACCTTTGCCGTCACTGTCACTGACAACGTTGACTTGCTGACTAATCTTGCTGACTCAGCGTTTACCTAACTTGGACGACTCAACACCAAATCCTTGAAAAGGCAACTCGTTGGAACTACACTTGAACACTTGGGTTTCTGTCGAATAACACTATTTCCACAGGACCTAAGGGAAACTAATTTTCCGTCGCACATCATTGGAGCCCACCGCGAGGGGAAAATAACGTTCCAATATCCTACGTTGCCCATCTTGGATTTATTGTCTGCAGCTACTTGATATCATCCACCAAGGCTAACTGAGCCTACAGCGAACAGCACCGAGGCTACCCAAGCCTACACCGAACAGCACTGAGGCTACCCGAGCCTATACCGAACAGCACCGAGGCTACCCGAGCCTACACCGAACAGCACCGAGGCTACCCGAGCCTACACCGAACAGCACCGAGGCTACCCGAGCCTACACCGAACAGCACCGAGGCTAACCGAGCCTACACCGAACCGCACTGAGGCTTACCGAGCCTACACTGAATAGCACCGAGGCTACTTTAGCCCACACCGAACAACAACCGCACCCGCCAAAGTTAACTAGGACAAAGAGACTGTCCTTCAAAATGCCGCCTATCCATGTGTTCCAAGACCATGACGAGCGACTGGCATATGAAGCCAAGTTCGCCAACAGCACCGAGCGCCTTGAATGGGAAGACAAGTTTGGCGCACCAGTAGGGCCCTTCGAATATGAAGAGGGACCCGAGCCAGCTCACCCTGCTCGCCGACGCCACCACAAGCAAGGGCGAAGGCCCCCCAAACAAGAGCTGGCCACTGGATACAGGGGACATGAAGCCGATCCATCCTCTGAATCCTCTATAAGCTCATCCACACCCAGCCAGTCAGGGTCCGAAAGGCATCCTTCAAACCGGTATTATGCACCACAACCGCCTAACCCACCCTTGACAGGCGCAGCTCCACCCTACTCTACAACGCCTCACTGGCATTCAACTTCAAGTATGCCTGTACGTGGTTCGAAGGATGCGCCACGACTTTTCTCAGGCAAGTATACTGACATTCAGGTATTCATTGACCATTACGAGCGGCTTCTGCTCAAACACAGGATTTCTAGCGACCAAGAACGCTGCGATAATGTCCTGCAATATTGCACAGTGGACACTCAGAATGTTATCCGTGCCTTGGATGGTTTCCAGAAAGGGAAATGGAAACGACTTCGGAAAGAGTTGCTTCAGGCCTTTGACGCAGACCGGGTTTTCCAGAAGTATAAGCCCGTAGACGTGGAGCGCTACGTTGCGAAGAAGCAGCAGCAGGTATGCCACAACCTTACTCAGTGGCGCGAGTATTTTGTGAAGTTTCACAAAATTGCAGGAGGACCCTTAGCAAAGGGGCATCTCAAGCCGGAAGACTACAATGCCTATTTCTTTATCGGGGTACATCCCTCCTTGCGGCAGCTCCTGGAGACTCGCATCCTGTTGGCCAATCCACGCAAACGTGACCGGGAGCAATACACAGTGAAGGAAATCAATGACGCCGCTGAGGGTCACTTCCGCCGCGACCGGCATGAAGCCATGATGGTAAGGTCAGCCGAGCTAGGAGAAGATCGAGATGAGGACTATTCGGGGGAGGATTCGGACAGTGACTCGGAAAGCGAGGGGACCGACTCAGAGTATGAGGCATTCAAGCGGGCCAAGAAAAAGGGGAAGGAGAAAGCGAAGAAGAAGAAGCAGGACCAGAAGAAGAAAACCCTTGCCAAGAAGAGCTCGGGTAGTTCGGAAACACAGAAGTACCAAGGAAATGAGGAAGAGATTGCCCGTCTAATCACCAAGCTCAGTAAAATGAGTTTGGATGACAAGGACTATGCGCCGATCTATTACAAGGTCATGGTGATGGACCAGAAGGGTGTCGCCGAAAAGTGTGTTCGGCCACCAGTCATGGACATCCCAGCACCGCGCGCAAGGCCACCAAGCCGTACGGGGACTCAGCGTAGGGAAGGCACCAGTTCCAGCTCAGCTCCATCTATGAGTAATGGGCCTGCAACATATCCAAACAACATTCCATTAGGAAGCCGGGGTAATGGGAGTGAACCACCCTCAACTGCCTGCTACGGGTGCGGAAGAGAGGGACATCGGATATCGGAATGCGAGGAAGTCTCGAGCCTTATCGGCAAAGGGGTAATTGGATATGACCCA
Organism: Mycena galopus ATCC 62051; assembly: GCA_014925785.1. Classification (NCBI taxonomy): domain Eukaryota; kingdom Fungi; phylum Basidiomycota; class Agaricomycetes; order Agaricales; family Mycenaceae; genus Mycena; species Mycena galopus. The sequence goes on along the minus strand of WIQG01000038.1, from coordinate 682,757 downwards.
GACTCCCGAAAACTGGTAATGAAGAATGGAGCTCGTATTTGGAGGCGCGCCCAGGAGTCACTGGTTCAGGCGGCAGAGCGCATCGCTGCCGAAAATGCTCCACGAGTAATGCTGGGCTTTCTGAGCCCAACAACGGGCCTAAGGGCAGCTGTGCAGAGTTTCTACCACACCGAAGAACGGGGCCGGTTTGAGGAGTTTGAAAGTGACACCAGCTCCAATCTAGGCAGCGAGGTCTCAAGCTCAGATGGAAGTTCCGATCCAGAAGACAATCAGACGCAGAGAGTTTACCTCACGGCGCCTAGACAAGTTACCTCCGACCCCTATGTGCAGCCCGCAGAACGAACAGAAACAAGCATCAAGAAAAGTCGGAAGGTAACCTTTGATGGTGTATACCCTCCACGTCGTGAGCGGGGAAAGCCGGAGCTACGTGACCTCCAGGCCAATACCAAAGGACAGGTAGCAGAGGACTCAACGCCGCCGTCACCACAGAAAACCCCACCAGCACCAGCCACAAGCGCGCCAGCGCCAAATTTGCCGCCACCCCCACTTACGAACGGGCCGCCACGCACCGAGACCCAGCCCGCAGGCTCCGGGAGACCCGGAATGGAAACTAGTTCTCCCCGGAAAACAGCGTCTAGAACGCGGGTAGCAAATTCCAAATCGGGGACCCTCACACCCAACATCCGACCCATGGACGCCCAAAAGATCCGGTCTAGCGTTGACGGGGACATCGAAATGATGGACGAGAAGGATAAGAAACATTCATCAAAGAAGGCCACCGCGCCAGAAGGGAAAGAATCGAGGCCCGAAGAAAAACCCGTCAGAAACGGCGGACGGCAATCCGAACTCTCAGGGACAGTAGATATGAAGGCAGTCATGAATCGGATTCTTGATACCGAAGTACAAATGACGGTACGAGAGGTCATGGTCGCTTCCAAAGATCTGCGTACGGAATTACAAGATCTAATTAAGGTCAAGAACGTCCGGGCGGTGCTTCTGGGAAACTCACAAGATCATCCACTTATTGCTAATCTGGGTTGGCCGCGGTGCGACGGACTCTTGATTAAAGTCGATATGAAGACCAACGGCCACGAAATATGTGCCATCATAGACACGGGATCGCAGCTGGATGTTGTCCGTGCTGATGTAGCGGCCTTGAAGGTGGGGCGAGCCGTGGACATGAGCCAGATCACCAATATGAATGACGCTAATGGCGGGACTGGTCAGCTTCAGGGTTGGATTCAAGACGTGGAATTTACTTGCGGAGCAGCCGTCACCGTGACAGATTTGTGGGTATCGCATCAGGCGCCGTTCGCGCTATTACTAGGACGACCGTGGCAGAGAGGGAACCTTGTAAGTATTGATGAGCGTATGGAAGGCACCTATTTAATTTTCAAGGACAGGGAGACTCGCCGCCCTCGATTCGAGCTTCTAGCGGTCCCGTACGATGGCCCTCCAATCGGCTCGACAACTGGCCCAATTAATCAGTATGCATCCTTCATGCTGACCACAGCATCTGACTCACCTCTGGAAAATTCGACGAGACGCGAAGCGCCGGAGATCACGAGGATCGTGGGACATGCTCCCCAGTCAGGATGGCGAGTTGCTTCAAACGGACGAGTAGAGAAGATCCATCATGATGCCCGCGCAAAAATCCTGCGGCAGAATAGGGTTTTGACCAGTGCGGAAGCGAAGGGCGCTCTGGAGCGTTGGTCCAAGTTCACGAGCTGGGCAGCGGCAGGAAACGGAGGAGCCGACAATATGGAATTCTTTCGAAGAAGCGCAGGATCTGGCGGGAGTCCAAGTCAGCAATCCAGATGGCAGGAAGAGCATCGGAATTGCGTAGACTCGGGACAATTCACAGACGGCGGAATATCGGTGACTCTAGAGAACGAAAAGAGTCAGCAACAGGAGAATATAAAGAAACAGTCCACGAACCAACTGCTCTTAGCCGACCGTGCTCTAACTCTCCTCCTTTTACCGATGCCGCCAACTTCTGATAGTACGAATACCTCCACCCTTGGTGGTACTCGATTTCCGCTCGTGTTAGGGCACCCGCCGCCCTTTCAATATCTCTCTCGCGCCCATTTTCCGCATGGGCCGATGCCCGCGGTCACACTCAATCCCCAGGGGCCCGTCGCAGCGATTGCAGAGGCCGTCGCTGGCGCGTGGCGGCAGCAAGATCGCAATAAGCTCATGGCCTTGAGCCCTACCTTTACGTCGTCGCCACAGGCAGTATATTACGGGCGGACCGTGCTGCCAGGCGGACAGATTCTGCACCGCAGCACGTCGATGAACACGTTCCGTGTATTCCAGGATGCGGAGACTGGGACTCCTGTCACGATGACAGGACACGAATTCACCTTCCATCTCGCGTGTCCCGAGGAGCCGCAAACTCTCTGGAATCTCGAAGCGCCGTACCCGACTGACGCGCAGATGCAGGAAGTCATGCGCCGATTCGTGCCACCAATGGTGTCCGGCGCGGTTGCGCTGACCTTTCCCATGCATGGGACGGAGGAAGCGCCGCCGCTGATGTCTATGGGGGAGCGTCTATGCCTCGACACAGTAAGCACGCAGAGTCCGAAGTATAGAACTAAGTCTTACCTGCAGCAGGGGCCGGCAGGGCGCGCCAGCGCTGAAGAGTTCATGCGCGACGAGCCGACTACTATAGGCCCCCACCAGCTCAACGCGGCCAATCTCGCCAAGCTTCCACGAGGGCTCGCGGTGCCCACCCCTCGCGGATTGATGGGCAGCGGCTAGGAGGCCCGCCAGGTCATCGCAGACTTTGAAGATCAGCTCTACCGGCGCGCTAGTGAGGAATTGCAGTTGGACGACGATTTTTTCATAACCATGACTTACCATGCAGGAGAATCCAATGACTCCAGCACGACGGATGGTAGCATACCGGATCTGGTGTCGATGTCTTCGGATGGTGGTGGGTCCAACGCAAGTATCCACATTGGATTTTGCGACATGTGCCTCGCGCCTCAGCACTCGTCAGAACTAGCGTGTCCTTTGTTTGGGAAGACAAGCACGGAAGGGAGCCCGGGAACGGCTGCTTCGACCGACGCGTTGTTAGGTGAGCAGAGACACGACCAGGATTGGACGAACCTCATTCAAGAAGACGTAGGCCCTGATGCAGGAAGTGAGGCGGGAGTAGTCGCAGTATTCAACAAGGAGTCGGGGAAATATGAGGTGCTAGAGGCCCAAGCGCCCGCGATCGGGGAGGGCCTTGATCGTGAAGCCCCTACTTCACCAGGTGGAGGCGCTGCCTTTCGAACCCTGGTGGATGCCGCGGTACAAGCGCGAGGGATGCTTGAAGATTTTACAACCGAGTTTGACGAAGAGTTAAGGGAATTACAGAGGAATGGTCTTACGATGGTGGCAGAAGATGCGGATCAAATCACGAGCGGAGTCCGAATTCGCCCCGCGACACCCTTTTCTCCTCCTTCTCTTTTTTCGCTTCGTCTACCGTCTATCCTCCAAGAGCGCAACGGTACCCCTGAGCCCGAGGACCGACACAGTGACGACGGCACCCCCATACTTCGTCGCCGAGCAAGCGCGCCTCCGTCTCATGCCGACCACGTTACCCGGCCAGTCTTCACCAGACGAGGGCGCGTAGTCACCCGCGACCACTGGTCTAGTTCGCCGGCTTCCCTCCCAGGCGGACCCCTCTACAACCTTCCGGAGAACGAGCACATGACCTTGGCGGAGCGAGTTGAAACGACAGCACTCGGCGATTGGAGTCCAGCGGTATCGGAAGAGGCGTGGGGGTGGCCATCCTCTTACCCGCCCTCCTATGCAACTGACAGTAACGATCCCTCGAGCACCAGCAGCGAGTCGGACAGCGGATTCAGCTGCACGTCTCGCTACGACTTCTACGACGACGAAAACTCCGACTTGCAGGAATCCCTTTCATTTTGGGTACGAGAAGGAAACGAGCACCAGCGGGACCATCGTCGTTTCGAGAACGAAATGGGGGTAGAGCCTCTCCACCAAGCGCTGCAGGCCCTCCACAGGCCACTTAGCTTCTTTGTCAACTACCTCGCCATGGCCGGCCAAGGAGTCAAAGATATCATTTCCACCGCCTTCTCTCCTTCACCCTACTATGCACCAGTCTTTCCGGTCGAGACGGATACCGAGTCCAACCCCAAGAACGATCCCGCGACGGGTGCGTCGCCCAGCCCCTCTGCTGCGCCCACCTCGCTTGACCACTCGCTGCACGCGTCTGTGGGACGATCGACCGCGACACCCGCGAACCTCGCCACTTCGGATGGCGAATGGGAGGAAATTACCGTTGAGCCCCTCAGCACGGGGTCAAGGAAGCGCAAGCACCCGGATGGCGAGGAGGGAGGACTGAATCAACAAGGACGCCGCAAGAAGACCCGTAAGTTTCACGGCGATTCCCTCCGACGCACTGTTATTAAACGAGAGGCTCATAAAGCGGCGGGAATGGCCGACGAACGTGCCATTCGTCTCATGGCAGGAGTCCGTCTCGCCGTCCTTGAGGCACTGCGGCGTATCGAGGACATGGTGTGGCACCGCTACGGGATCACGGAGGTACGGTTGCACCGCGCATATGAAGTGTTTAATAATTTTTTTCGAAACTCCCGCCACCAGTACGCCTTTCCCGACAAGCTTATTCGCCACCCTTTTCTACTACCGACCGAAGCCGCGAAACTGCAAGTGCTGTGGCACGTTCTGCAGCGCAACGGCCGCGACATCCTCGCCGATGCCCTGCACGGGATTCTGTCCATCCGCCTTCACAAGGACTACGCCGTCTCCGCCTTCTTCAATGCCGAATCCCTCGACGAGAACTACCCAGAGCGCAACTGGGAGTACTGGCATCTGCTGGGGGAAGAGCACCCTCAGTCCATCTACCTCCGCAATTTCGACATCAGCGACAACAGTTCCGACTCGGGCTCCATGGGTGGCCTCGAGTATCCCCCGAGCGAGGGCGCCACTCCTAGTGTTACTGACAACGGCGCTGTGCCTGGTCACCACGAGCCATGCTGCGATCTCCACGGCGCCGGCCCCGTTACTCTCACCATCACCCTTCGCAACAATGACGCCGTCCCTGTCGAGTAGACCGGGTACGATCCATCTTATTCTGCTCGCCGCGGGAGCGCTTATAATATCTAGTGTGCAATACTGGCTTTGCCGCCGGCTCCACCGAACATCTCACTTGCCAATTTCGATTCATTCTCCTGACTTAGCCTTGAGTTCTCTGATCTACGCGCAGCGCCGAACCGCCGTCCGAGTGACGAATGCGGATGTAACTTTAGCCAGCTCCCCGATGGAGCCCCACAATGTTCCCGAATCTCTGATTGATGCGCGGCGCTTATCCTGTACCACTTCCATGTCTAATCAGTCCCCTGTCGTCGCGATACATGATGCAATGACAGAAATACTGGCCAACTCTGTACGCGTGACTGCTAAGTCTGACTCGGAATTGTTCTGTGGCTCGTATACTCTTGACGAAGGGGATTCGTACCCAGCTAACCTTACCATTGACCAAGACCAGCTGGAACGAGACTGGGCAGATTTAGAAGAAGACGATAAGTTCATCTTCTACCCAATCCAGTTATTCGGCAAGCACGGTGACGAATACCAGTCGTTTACCTTGTACCAGCGAACCAAAGGCGGCGCGATCGTGGAGATCCCCGAATATCTGGAATGGGAACAGGAAGAAGAGGCGGAAGTGTGCCCCGTTGATGCCTTGTACGACGACGGCGTCGCACGCCATGTCTTTACAATGTACAAACGGGTTGACAAGAAAATCCGACCGGTTTCAACCACCTTTTCCCCGGAATACGAAGTTCAACGACGGATTCCGGAGGATCCTCTTAATACGCTGCCGGAACTTACTCTACACCCACCAAGATTTCAGCCGACCCCTCGGTTGGACCACGAACGGCTAAAAATCCTCGAAATCAACAAAGATGGATTCCTTAGCCCTGAAGAAGAGAAACTTTTTATACGTGTCATGGAGTTAAATCAGCACGCACTGGCTTTTGAGGATGCCGAGCGTGGCACCTTCAAGGACGAATATTTTTCGCCTTACAAGATCGCGACTGTGCCGCACGTTCCATGGGAGTATAAGAATATTCCCATACCACCAGGGATCCTACAAAAAGTTATTGACGTTCTGAAGCTGAAGATGGAGGCTGGCGTATACGAAATGTGCCAGTCATCTTACCGCTCGAGGTGGTTTTGCGTCCTCAAGAAGAATGGGAAGCTCCGTATAGTCCATGACTTGCAGCCTCTAAACAAAGTCTCCATTCGGGATGCAGGAATGCTTCCGATTGTGGATGATTTTGTCGAAGGATTTGCAGCGCGACAATGCTATTCGGTATTTGATCTATACTGGGGATTTGACGCTCGCAAGATGGAGCCCGAAAGTCGTGACATGACCGCTTTCATGACACCCCTCGGACTTCTACGAATTACTTCGATGCCCACCGGATATACCAACTCACCTGCAGAATTCCAAAAGTGTATGGTATTCATTTTGCGCGACGAGATCCCCCACATCGCAAATATCTTCATCGATGATTTACCCATCAAGGGACCAGCCTCAATGTACCCGGACGAGCATGGAAAACCCGAGTGCTTGGTGGAGAACCCAGGGATACGACGCTTCATTTGGGAGCATGCGCAGGACAGGACGTACACCGAATTCTACACAAGGTCGGTTGTGCTGGAGCCACCGTCTCAGGACTCAAGGTTCAGTGCTGCCGGCGAGAAGCCTTAATCGTGGGGCAGCTTTGTTCACCCGAAGGACGCACACCAGACCGAAAGAAAGTATCAGCCATTATTGATTGGCCCATTCTGAAGACACCCCAGGAGGTTCGCCGATTTTTGGGGCTCTGCGGAACAGTGCGAATTTGGATTCTGAGTTATTCAGAGATCATTCGCCCACTCACCGAATTATACCGCAAGAACCAGGACTTCCTATGGGACGAGCGGCGGGAGAATGCTTTCGCAAAGATAAAACGCTTAGTAGCCTCTGCACCAGCACTGCGGCCCATTGACTATACCAGCCCAGAGCCGGTAATTCTGTCAGTGGACTCCAGCCGGGCGGCGGCCGGAATGATTTTATCGCAGAATGACGACCAAGGGAGGAGGCATCCTGCACGCTATGGATCCATACCAATGAGCGAGCGGGAATCACGATACTCCCAACCCAAGCTGGAACTATTTGGATTATACCGAGCCCTACGACATTGGCGCATATACATTATCGGAGTCACCTCACTGCAAGTCGAGGTAGATGCCAAGTACATCCAAGGGCTGCTGAACAATCCAGACTTGCAGCCCGATGCAGCTGTGAATTGATGGATACAGGGTATACTGATGTTCCACTTTGCATTGATCCATGTACCCGCCACCAGGTTCCAAGGCCCCGATGCCCTTTCTCGAAGAGATCCAGCAGAAGGAGAAGAGGTGGAAAGTGATGATGACTCCTGGCTGGATGAAATAGTCCTATACGCAGGGGCCGGCGACCAGAACATGCGACAGAATTTTCCGCTGGTTTTCCTTACTCGCCAAGCACAAGAGAAGTTTTTGCAGGACGTTCTTCGCTTCCTTACTACTCTTGAGGCACCAGTATTTGACAAGCCCCAGAAGCATGCTCGGTTCATTCAGCAGGCCACGCGGTACCTGATCCACGAAGGGCAACTTCTGCGCCGGAACCAAAAGGGGCCGCCATTGAAAGTAATTCTCGACTCAAAGAAAAGGCTAAAGACCTTGACTCAGGCCCACGATGAGCTGGGACATCGGGGAGTCCAGCCAGTATGGGAAATGTTAAAGATTCGATTCTATTGGCCGAAATTATTCAACGACATTCAGCACCATATCGCTTCTTGCCATAAATGTCAGGTAAGGAGCACCAAGAAGCTTGAAATTCCCGTGACGGTCTCGCTCCCAGCTGCCTTGTTCCAGACGGTCTATATTGACATCATGATGATGCCAGAAACTCCAGATGGCCTAAAAATGATTGTAGCAGCCCGCGACGATCTGTCAGGAACGTGCGAAGCCCGGGCCCTGCGCACCAAGACAGCAGAAGATCTTGCGGATTTCTTTTGGGAAGAGATCTATTGCAGATACGGGTGTCCCAGGAAGGTGGTGACCGACAACGGCCCTGAGGTGAAAGCTGGTTTCAAGCGGCTGATGAAGAAGATGGGGGTTCCTCATGTACGAATCTCGCCCTATAACAAGCACGCAAATGGAGTCGTGGAACAAGGACACTACACGCTCCGGGAGGCCATCGTAAAGGCCTGTGGAGGCACAATCAAATTATGGCCCAAGAAGTTGGCCGTGGCACTCCTGGCTGACCGAGTCACAGTTAGCCGCGTAACGGGATTTTCGCCCTACCAATTGCTTCATGCCGCAGATCCAATTCTGCCTTTTGACCTGGCCGAGGCTACATTTATGGTTAGTGGCTTCCGCAAAGGGCTCACCACCACAGAATTATTGACCCTTCGAATTCGTCAATTATCGAAGCACGACAGAGATGTCAAGCGTGCAACCGATACATTACGGCAAGCAAGGTTTCGATCGAAGGAGCAGTTCGAGCGCCGATTTTTGAAGAAGCTCCAGCGAGAGGAGTACAAACCAGGCGAGCTAGTGCTGGTACGCAATGTTGCAATTGAGTCGGACGTTAGCTCCACCAGAAAAACCAGCGACCGCTATTTCGGGCCTTATGAAGTCGATCGAAAGAACCGAGGCGGTGCATATATTCTGAAAGAACTTGATGGGACTCCATTCCGCCGAAATCCGACTGCAGCTTTTCGCCTGCTCCCCTATATAACCCGAAATCACTGGTTTATGAGGGGAAATGAAGAGGAGGATGAAGAAGATGAATCAGACAAGGAGGAGGACGACGAAGAGCTTTTTGAATCGGACGAAGACTAGCGGGGCGCTACATCACAGGGACTTTCCAAAATTGGAGCTCTGCATAAATCTGCTGTAAACCCAAGATCGGAGGCCAGAAAGCTTATTCCAAAGCCCGCTTGTCAGCGACCCTGCGTTATATAAAAGAGACATGAAGACTCTGGGAAACCCCCTTGCGTTCCTCGCCCTGTCTGCTTTTTGAAGCGAACAACTCTTCGCACATTTTTTTTCTTTCCGCCTTGACTTGTCAATACAAACCCGAGCTCGAAAACATCTTGCTATGCACACCTATCGTCCCGAGTCCCCAACACTACGCCGGTCGCAATCCCTCTCCCGGATCGCTCAGCATAGATCTAGCAGCGATGTAAGTCGGGGCGCTTATGTTATCCAAATATGCTTTATTCATGACCATCATAATCTCTTCCTGCTGGGCAGGAATACTACGAGGCGTCGGAGCAGCACGCTCGTCGGGAAATTCGGAGCATCCACAACCAAAGGGCTCCAGCTCTGTCGCGCATGCATCGACATGGTCTCTATCTTCCAGCGAAGAGATAACAGCAGAAGCCCAGAGGGCCGCACAAATGGGCAGCCGGGTGGACGTGTCGACGGGAGCTGCGAGGACTGCACCCTCGCCGCCCCTTTCCATTGATCTCGAGACGTATCCCCGCCATTTTCCCGTCGAATTCCAGCTGGAGCTTGCCGGATACACCCCCTGCTACCCTAACCAAGATATAGACGAGGACGCGGAGCTGCAATTGCGCCTTGTAACCTATCATCGGTGGAGAGCGGCCAACAATTTATTCAACGCTCACCTTGCCGACAATCCGGTCCCCTCAGAGCGCCCTGTGCAGCCTCTCTATGTCTGGCGCAGCCGGACTGAGGCTGTTTTCGAGCTGGATGCAGTCCCCCACTGGCAGCTGCAATCGGGGGATACAGTGGAGACGTTTGGAATGTGGGACGGCCCGTGGCGCCTAACGGACCAAGTTAGGCGGCGTCACGAGTTCCGTCTCATCAGCAAGGACCCACCGATTGAATGGGTATACATAGTATGCGAAAGCGACGTGTTCCGGCAGCAAGCATGGCTCAAAATACCGGCGAGGTTCTTTTATCCCACCACCTTCGGGATAGCACTGCGCAAAGGGGCGCATGCCATTGGGTCCCTATTTGCTCGCCCCCAGCCACTTTTTCCACACCACACACGCAGCCGACGGCTGAGCGAAAAACTGCGCTTTCGCCGGGGAAAACATACCAAGGCGGCTTAGCACTTCACTGGTCCGACACATATAGCACACATCTTTTGCCGGAATCCCAGGTCATACACGAAACCCTGCCCCCATGCCTTGATCCCCAACGTTCTCACACATTCCTTGATTGACCACTCCAGTATCTGTCTCAAGCCACACTCTTTCGAACTCCATGCGCTCCATTCACCCTAATTAGCAAAGAAATTTCCTGTAAACAGTCAGTTGTTGATCGTAATGCGCAAAACTTCTCGTTGCTCGCACTGTGTGACTGTGGACAGTCATTTTATTCTGTTCGCTGCGGATGTCATACATGAAAAATGTTTATGATAAAGTGCGAGCACGCTAAGTTTTGGAGGACAACTGACTTCGACAGGAAAAATCACTTGTCAGCGCTCTCTGCCAAGATTGGTCACATGACCTGACTCAACAACGTGAGTCACCAGGGTTGAGTCATCTGGTTTGAGTCAGGACGAGTCGGGCTGACTCATTTGGTAAGAGTCATTCCGACTCAAAGGATATGAGTCGTACAAAGGTGACTCAGGGTTGGAGGGTATATAAGGAGCTCAGATTTTAGCCAAGTAGTCAGTCCCCCACCTGTACTTTGGATTCGCAAATATTAACTTTTTGTGCATCCTTACCTTGTTGCTTGAGCTACTAAGCCTTCTTCAGACGGCTTATCGCTCACTGACTTATCTTGCTGATACCTTTGCCGTCACTGTCACTGACAACGTTGACTTGCTGACTAATCTTGCTGACTCAGCGTTTACCTAACTTGGACGACTCAACGCCAAATCCTTGAAAAGGCAACTCGTTGGAACTACACTTGAACACTTGGGTTTCTGTCGAATAACGCTATTTCCACAGGACCTAAGGGAAACTAATTTTCCGTCGCACACCGTATCATCTTCGCTGTCGACTTCTTCCCGGCACGGCGTGATTCGGATCCTATTCTGTCTAAAGAACAAAAACAAAGGTGGTACAATTTTTTTGGACGATATGCAAACAATGGTTTGGGCATGGAAAATTATGAGTTGGGGACTACACAAGGAGGATAACCAATTTTATACTGGCCAACCATGGGAAAAACATGGTGAACCAATTTACAATGCCTTTTGAATAGTTGCTGGTTCATTATTTGAAAGATATTCAAAATGCTTTCTCCATGACTTGGATATCTTCTGTATGATGTTGGGTATGCAGAACATATTTTGAACACATTTTACACGCGGTTCCATGGAAAATATGGAGCATATTGTAAATTGGTTCTCAATGTTTTTTGCATGTTTAGCCAGTACAAAATTGTGTATCCTCCTTGTGCTATGCTGTACCCAACTCACGGGGGAAGTATGTATCTGACCTTGGTATCACCAACACCTTCTGACGCTCTTCTGACGTGGTGCAGTCGCGAGTTTCCTTGAGAAACGTGTCCAAGAAGCGATAAAACGAGACAACCTGTGGGATCTGCTTGAGCCCACTATCTGTAGGTTGCACTCTGCCTGTTCTTTGACTTTCGCTGATAACCCTCTCTCTCCACTTAGCACACACTAGAGCCTGACCTGCAGCAGCTGTTGTGCATGGAATTAGTAAGGCCCTGTTCGGGATCCCCAGGTAGCTCCAGGTAGCTACATGTACAGCTAGTCGTCACACATGTCACACGTCATGAGCCCCAGACCGAGGGTCCGAGCTCTACACTCGCATGCCATTCACCTCGACTTCCAGGCCATCGTTGACAACGACATGCTCGGGTATCTCAAGAAATAGCAGGTTTTTGAATGGCGGGTTTGCCTTAATAAGTTCTCAAGTTGAAACAATGGACTTCCATATATATAGTTTATTACCACATCCTTCCCTGCACGCAGCGCTGACAAGGCGGGAAGTGGGCGGAGGGAGGCGGGAGACGATGAGCTGGCATTTTGATGGATCGAGGTCTAGACATGCGTGATTTCCTTCTGGGGGATGGCTGTGTTGATAGCTGAAGCACTTACCTTATATGGTATCCTGCAGCCTCTACCTGTAGCTACCTGGGGATCCCGAACAGGGCCTAAACCAGGCCCATTCAGTCTAGGCCGCTGGTCTACCTTGATCGGCACCGTTGCAGTTTCGTGGATCACCTTCATTACTATCATGCTCCTCTTCCCTCCGGGGCAAGCGACGACGGCGAACAGTATGAGTACGCCCCTGTTTTCTGACAAAATATCGACTTCACGATTTCGTCGCGTAGATTATGCCGTTCTGATTGTCGGTTCTGTCTTCCTGTTTTGCGACAGTTTCGTGGATCACCTCTGCGCATAAGTGGTTTCACGGTCCTGTCAGAAACGTGGATGACCCCGTTGAGAAGCGGTCCACGTAGCGGGAGTAAAACTCATATAACCAAGGGGAGTTCGGGATTCGAAATTCGGATATGGGGTCGAAAAGTTTTTTTCGGCCCCAAGGTGACCCCCCCCCTCCCCCTCCTTCCTAATAGGGAAGGAGTTTCCCACCCCTAGGGCCGGGCCGACCCCTCCGCGTCTAGCCGCCGCTGTTCAACTCACTTCCCACCACCCCTTGAACTTGATAATGCTTTTTTTATACCATCTAATGAGTGTTGGAGATAAATTGAACACTCAGCACTCCAAGAGCTGAATAATTCTAACCTGAGAACTGACCACAGTTTGCTTCAATTTGGCTTGAATCATGGAAGACATGGGTTCAGACTGAGAAATTCTCTTCTATACTCTTCTATACACTCCCTGGGCATTCATATGTGTTTCTTATGAGCAACTAACACCTACCTCATGGTGTATTAGCCATTTTGCAGCTCTAAACTTTATATACTGAAAAGTTTTTTTCAGCCTGACCTGGACCCCCCCCCCCCCCCCTCCCCACGTACGGAATTTTAATCCCGATCCCCCCTTGCATATAACAGGATATAAAGGTTTTCATCGTTGCAGTTGACTTACGGGATAATCGCCGACTCCAGGTTCTTAATTTTTTCTTCATGGCTACCAGATATATCAAGAGAACGTGCCGATATAGCAGTTGCAGCGAACGCGACCACATGAAAGGTGGTCGAGATTTGCGCAAATGAACATGTTTATAGCTCGGCCCGAGATCCCGTTTTCAACCCCGAGATAACCGGACTCTGTGGTCATTCATCGAGTCTAGCTGATTCTGAATGCCTCCACTGCCGGTATAACACCATACCCCGAAAGAGCAATAGCGGATAGCATATATTGAATGAGGGACATTTGAATAGACAAGAATCTAATCAAGCGGATTGAACCGCAACCTTACCCAGTGGAGTCTTAGCCATAACACTGAGAACTTCAAAGAGAACGTCCGCTGCCGCCATGGTAGTCAATTCCGCGTTCGCTGCATGACGTTGAGCGACTGAGAAATGTCCACTTTGTTCACTCACTGTCGTAAGCGGGTGCGACCTCCACAATGTCAGCAGACACAATATGCATCCCCTCAAGGCCTCTCAAAATTGTGCGAAGCTCGCGGGTTGACCAACCTCCGGTTTCCGGAGTGCCTGTCACACACAGACGAGGATATGGTTAACAGTAATATGACGTATGTTTTGAAGAGCTTGCCTGTAGCTGGGGCGAACCTGATAGACCATGAAAATAGTAAAAAGATCAAGTCGGAGAGAGCTCACGCAGGATCGATACTATCAATCTGCATAGAGGAGAAAATCAGTCTGAAGCACACAAGATGGTACGAGATTCGCACGTCAATGGAGAGATAGACGGGGTTGTCGCCCACAGTATCACGGATTTTCTTGATAATACCGTCCGTGCCTTGAGATGCATTGGATGAAAATCATCATGGAGACAGAAGGGTATCCAAATACCAATTGTGTCTATCTCCCGTGCTTCGATTCGCTGGAATCCAGATTCATCGTCGTTGTCGTAGTCTTCGGGACCGCTCAAAGTAGTGCGGATCGCGCCGTGCTGTTGAAAAGAACAAACTAGGATCAAAGCCTCGAGACGAACAGACGGAGAACGAAGAAAATAGATCATGGAACAAAATGACACTTGCAATAGAGGATCCGTTTTGAATCAAGCCCTCCTGGCTGGCCCAGTAAAAGTAGGTGCCATGGTTTATTGCAGCCTGGTCACTCGGGGCGCCCCCGAAGACAGAAGGCTTCCAGGTATCTACGAGCTCATCAAGCAAGACGTTATGGGGACGAGGAAAATACGGACCAAGGTGAGAATCAAAATGGATAACCGAAATCTTCCCGTACACGGAGTTGATGGAGCGAAGCAACGGAAGCACAATTGTGTGGTCCCCACCGAGGGTAATGATTCGGGGATGGTGTTTACCATCAAGGGAAAGTGGTACGAGGGCTTCTCCCGTGACAGAATCATTACCCAAAGGCGAAAAGGCTTCGCGTTGGAGAAGCGACTTGTGGCCGCTGGGATAGTTGAATCAGATACATGAAATCCGAGGGAGGGGGACAATTAACCTTTCGATTTGCTCGATGGCATATTTGTTGTCGTACGGTCTACCATGCGCTATTATCAACTGCAGGTACAAAAATTGTCCCGGACTCACGTCACAGGAATGTCTCCACAGTCAACGATTCGCAAGCCGGAACGGAAAGGGTTGACCTGGAGGGGGACATTGTACCCTCCGCATAAAGTCAAGCGACGACTTCCCGCCCTGATTCCCGACGGACCTACAAACAACCGAGGTACGAGGTAAATTTGTTTGTAGCGTCTGTCTAGGAGAGACTACGGCGGACCAAATCTAGCTCCGGGGCGGTAACTGAGATTTAGGTCAGGATGAAGTCAACGTGAGGGTAGTAGGACGCAATATGCACCGACCTGGTTGCGGTATCCTTGGGTTCCAGGGTTCGAGATGAATTCATGAAGCTTAGGAACAATGACTTACGAATGGAGCACCAATGAAGGCTATATCGAACGGAATATGGCTCTCCCTAGTGAGGCATTGAACCCAAGGCAATTTGGCGAAGGTAGTGATGCCAGAGAAAATCGCGTCGCCGGTGACCTCGCCGTTGACCCCGCGATAGATGGGCTCGTAGGGGAACCGTACATAGTCCAGAGGTATTTGATCTTCGTGCTCATGGTCATGGGCAGCCACCGAGACTGCAAGAAGAACGAGAGGGAGTAGTGCTGAAAGTTGCATCGTTGCAGAGATTGGGGGATCTCAGAGAGTGAATAACCGTAAACTCAATACATGAAATAAATGTTATCCCGTGTTAAAATACAACCTCGACGGAAAGCCGCATGACTCCGGGATAACGTCAAGGTCCAGGGAGTCTCTGTGTTATATTGTCTCCATTGGGGCTCACTCTGCATCGTGTTGTCCCAGTAAAGATCGCCCAGCGTAAGAACCGGATGTTTCGAGACACAAGGGCACCTACTGCCACGGAGGGGTGAGATATCGGCGCGGGAGAGGCTGGATGCTACTGAAAATATCTCAGTATAGCCCAAAATCTGTTCATGTTCTGCCTTGAGGCAATCGGCCCATGTCAAATGATATTGAAAAATCCCGGGGTGCATACGGTTCTCGAGTGCCGGTTCCTCGGAGAAAATTCCTACTGGGTCCAGGTCCGCCCCAGAGCGATAAGGTATCGTCACGCCGAGTAGGCCTTCCGAGTTTAAAATGCCCTGCCTGGAGTTCGCGAGGAGTATCCAATAGCTCCTCCCTGAAGAAATGCAATCAGGGGGCGAAACGGAACCACTTATTCCTGGGAGGCTCCCTACCAGCAACACAAATCTGCACGGCGACCCACACGGTTTCATTGAACGCGGTGTACCGCGTCGTGGATATGGTTCTGGATCAGAAATATACGTTTCGACTCGGCCGATCGAACCCGACGACGCCTTCCTTTTTTGGTCACTTTTCTGTGATTCGGCTCCAGGTGTGTTTCTCGAAAGTGGATTGACCTCGCTGACGAGTTCATTTTGCAGTTATTCTCTCCTATATCTGGCAGAACTCAATCCAGACCATCTCCATCAAACGAGACTTGAGTGGTATACTACCTTACCAAGAATAAATCAAGACCAGTCAAGACCGCGCCTGAAACTCCATGTAACAATTTGGATGCCACGGAAGAGAGGTACAAAAGTTGAGATATATTCACGTGAGGATCACAAGACAAAATTGAAGAATAAAAACTCATTCCAATGATAAAATATATGTCCAGGACGACGAGCGCCGTCCTCTATTGCTTCTTCTTCTTTTGCGCTATATCAACTTCGTCAGAATCGAGACGGGGAGCGGAAGAAAAAAGACGCACGAGCAGCTTTTGCCGGCGGTTCTGCTTTCCTCTTCAGGCTTTTTGATTTGAGTTTCTTCGCCGCCGCACCCACGGACGCCCCCGGGTCTGCCACACAGTCTGGACAGAACCACTCACCCTCGGGGATGCTCTCGAGCGGGGGCGTGAGGCATAAGAGGTGGTAAGGGGCGTCGCACTAGACGCAGCTTAGAACGCGAACAACGAGATATCAAAATACCTACTTTTTCGCATTCGAGCACCTCGGGGCCATCGTCTCCGTGGTCTACTCCACACTGGATGCACGCCTCGGGCGGATCGACGTCGATTGGGTGTCGTGGCAGGTCCGAGTATTTTCCAGTAGGCTTCGCGATGAACAAGGTTGTATTTTGACCGGCGGCAATACTATCAGAATAAATAAGGAAGAGAAGAGCGGAGTCGAAATGGAGCGCACTCTATAACATCGACACCGCTTAGGGGAATATGCTTGGTTGGCTTTGTGGCACTTTTAGGTTCTTCTGGGCCGAGGCCGAGTTCACCTTCGCACAGGGAAGGGCGTCAGATGCTGTGAACTCAGTATAAGGTTAGATATGATACCATTCGCGGCGTTTTGTCCCCAAGCGACGGTCATGACGGCGGGTTCGCCCGTCTGCGGGTCGTCGTCGTCGGGAGTAAGGATCCAGTGTGTCACACCTCCGCAACAGGCCTTGGTCACTTTGCACGCCATGATATCCTGCATGTACCGAAAACTGGAGTACGGAGACCCGGAAGAACCTAAATGCACAGTTGAACCATGACGTCGGGACTCGGATGGAAGTACCGACCTTCTCCGCTGTTTTTCCACTTTCCCGTCATCCAGTACATGCCTTGTCGATCTACTACGACACTGTTACTTGGACCGGCGGCGACCATAGCTCCCATTAGGAGCTCATTCGGGCCTGCGAACTAAATACGCCACGTTTTTAATATTAGCGTCATAAAACATGGAAAGACACGCACATTTGGGACCATCTTTGGTCTGAGCTCGTCAACTTGGTTTCCGAGGCCAAGACGACAATATCCATTATAGCCCCAAACATAGACCAGCCTATCCTGTAGATTCAGTAATAATAGGATCAACAAGAGCAGCGCGACTGACCCAGTTGATTCTAGGGCGATACAGTGCTGTTGTCCTGCGGAGATTTGAACAATTTTTTTATTGTCGATCCCATCGACTTGGGCTGAAGGACAGTCAGAAAATGGAGGAAGAATGGAAGAAATGCATACTAGGCTGAGTTACGACGTCGAACGCTAGTTTATTTCCAGTGATGATCCTTTCACCGGTCTTTCCGTTGCCGAGTTGCCCTTTCTCGCCGCTGCCAAAGGTGAAAACTTATCCATAGTGAGCAATAATGCGTGGTTGAAAGTGGTTGTGGATTCTCACCCTTTCCCGAATCCGTGAGCACGGCAGAAAAGCTGATGCCCGCAGTGGCCTTCACGACACGCTCTTTGCCTCCACCCTCCGACAATACAGCGACATTCTTGAAGGTAGGGACGTCCGGAGAAACCGGGTGACCGCACTGTGAAATATATGTGATTGTGTGTCAGAACAGCATTGTTTTCAACCGCTACATACCTGGCCCAAGTTGTTGATCCCCGCACTCCATAGTGCCCCGTCGGAACTGACCAAGAGGGTGTGGTTTCTGCCACAGGCTGCATGGACGAACTTTGCGGTCGCCGCCGCGCCCAATTGCGACGCCACCAGTCGCTTCGGAGCGTTCTCCGAGATGGCTTCGATCGCGCTGGGCTCGCCAAGCGCACACGATCCGTTTCTTCCAAACAACCATGCCACGCCATCGACGTCCAACACGACGCAGTGGCAACTGTGCGCGGACGTGTGGACAGACTTTGCTTTGATGTTGGCCAGAGACCGGAGAATATGCGGTTCCAACAGGTCGGGATTGCTGGATTCATTGGGTGAGATTCACTGTTTCAGCGGGGGTGTTGAGCTCGTCGAACATACCCCTGCCCATCTACAGCCTCAGCCTTGGGCCCTTTGCGTCCTAGTCGCGTCCTGTGTGTACATAATAACGAGCGTGACAAGGTAATAGGCAAGAGAATCTCTTGTGAGAGTCGCCAAACTTCAAAACAGGACACATGCTCACCAATCCGTTCCGCCACTTATGAGGACTATAGCGTAGCCGCGTTGTGAGAGTTCGTAGGAGTATTATCTATAGAGCATACCTCTGCCCCACTCCGAGGTCGCCTCTTCGTTTGTGCTGGCACTCATGTTGGTTTGACAGTAATAAACAATGCGAAGCACGGAGGCGTGATTTCAATCCGCTCCGGGTACTAAGCCAGAGGGGACCTGTCTAGGTAGTATACATGGGTGGTCCTCCACGGTAAGAATACTACAGTACAAGCCATGGCCCCTGCCAGCTCTCCCTTCGGTCGCCGCAGCCCGTAGCTGGCACAATGGGTACGGACGGTTACGTACGTGGAACAGGCTTAACGCCCAACATCGACGGTCGCAGAGCAGTATAAAGGAGGCGGTGGAGATCCATGGCATTAGAATAGCCGTTGAAAACATTCACGAAGGCCCCGACTTCCACACCAGAACACTCCCAGTCTGGGAAGACAAGATATTGGATGGTCCATTAAAGTCGGTAGAAAGTTTGAAATAGAGAAACGACTGGAGCAGGAGTTGCGAACACCTAGGCGATAGGAGTGAAGCAACGAGTTGCCGTAGAACGTCGGGAAGCGGCTCTCTGGCAAAAAATTGCAGATCCACTTGTCAAGTGCGATGAATGTTGCTCAGTTGTTGCAGAAATTCAAGCCATGACACCCATTGTAATTTTCCTCGAAGGGGCCGCATTATTTTACACGAGAAGTTCATAGCAAGAGTTGCGGTCCGGCGCGTGTCGCAAAGCCCAAGTTCATCGGTTTAATCCCACACACAAGACAGAATTAGCCAAGGGTTGAAAAAATGGCCTTGAAATGAGTTGAAGAGATGAAACCCAATCGGATTTGCAACAAGGAAGTTCAGACGATTTTTTCAGGGTTCCAGTGAGCATAGACCGGCAGAAAGGAAAGCAATCAGCATTGGCGCCTTTTAGGCAAGTAGAGCGACATATTTGCATGAAAAAAAAAAGCGAAATACGAATCATCGGATGGACAGAAAATGTCAACATGGTGGTATGGAAGAGAGAGCGATCGGCGCCAAACAGCAGCAACTTGAAAAGTTTCCAAGTTTGATGCCGTTTTGATGCGTTGTTACTTTCACAAGATTATAATTCGTCCAGGCTGCTGCACAGTTTTGGCTTCCACGTCTCAACCAGTAGATCATTATGCGTCAAACAACTCTGGCTGCCCGTCCGCTAACCCTCCAAAATAACAAGTAAGAGCCTTTAGTTTGGACCCCATCCATTCCTCCTCCACTTCCACCAGCTCCTTCTTGCCCTCGGCATCAACCCCATTCACCGGTAGCAGCGCACCAATCTCGCCCAGTTGCGTATTCCGGGGCAGATAATACGCGACGTTGCGCGTAATCCTCCGGGACAACTGGAATAGCTCTGCACCGTGGATCGGCTGAATAGACGCTAGAGTGTAACTTGGGTGCTCGGCGGGTGTGGGCGGCTGGGGTTTAGTAGGTGAGGAAGGGCGTGTCATGTCGCCTGAGATGTATCCAGGGCCGCCCCAGGGTGGGCTCAGAAAAATAACGTCGATTTTACGAGGGGAGGAGGCGCCGTTGTGTATGGAGAGGTACGAGTTGGCGAAGGAGATGTAGTCGCTGAGAATGAATTCTATTCGGTCGGCGACCCCGTAAATCTGGGCATTATGTCGCGCAAGAGCCAGCCGCGTTGGAGAAATATCCAATGCAATCACTGACGGGAATCTCAACGGCGGGAGCGGGAGCAGGCAATTGACGCACCTCGCTCGCAGGTTTTCGCGAAAGCGATTGCGTTCCCGCCGACGCCACAAAACGCGTCGAGGATGGTGTCGCAGCGACACCGCTCGGCTATTCGATCGGCGACGAGTTCCGGAGTGATACTGTACCAGCCCTCCTCGTCAAGAAGGCATCCCGGGGGCGTTGAATACAACGATAGAAAGCGCGTCCGCTGCGCGAAATCTGGTGTACGCCGATGGGCTAAAATGTTGAAACAAGGAGAAGCAAGACGAACATTTCTGGAGGTGTTCCGGGACTTCGGACGCATGAGAATAGTGCGGGACCATCCCAGTAGCATCATAATTTTTGATCCATTGGGAATCCGAGTTTTCCAGAGGAACGAATCCGACAGAATTGTCGGAATTTGCAGTTTTTCTCTTCTTTGCCGGGCGAACGTCAGATTCTGGCGGGTCAGTAGCATCTCCTTCATTGGATGTCTGTAGAAATCGAGCAAGACCAGACACTCCGCCTCTGCGTTTGCCCATCGCGTCGTTCAGCGCGAACTGAGAGACGCGAGTCACGTCACAGTCACAACCGCTTTTGGCGTCAACTTTTCACCTCCAAAATGTTCTTCATCGTTAGTCCTGAGAACCATACCGCTTTTGCTCTTCCAATGTAGTCTCTCTTGCAGAAAGAACTCACCCACACAATTCTGCTCCACCCGTCGTACTTCGGGCCCCGCATGCTGAGTTTCCTGGAGTCAAAGCTGTATTCGGACGTCGAGGGCACCTGTTCCGGCCAGTTCGGCTACATCATCGCGGTTGTCTCGATTCTGGACATCGGGAAGGGTATGGTTCTGAGCGGGAGCGGCCAGGCCGAGTTCATCACGCGGTACCGCGCCATTGTGTTCAAGCCGTTTAAGGGCGAGGTAGTCGACGGAGTGGTGAATAACGTGAACAAGGTCTGTGCTTGTTCCGTGTTCTCAATTTCTCCTGACTCGAAGGAACAGATGGGCTTCTTTGCGGACGTCGGACCGCTAACAGTCTTCGTCTCGCACCAAGTAGGCGCCGCGTTGTTGCTCGTGTGCTTGTTTAACCGTTAGTAGCTGATACATCCAGATCTGAAATTCGATTCCAACTCGAATCCGCCCTCGTTTGCGTCTGTGGATCAGGTATTTTCTTTTTCATTTCTCACTTCCTGCCGGCCTTTAACGCAGGCATAGATCATAGAAAAATCCACTCATGTGCGATTAAAAATCGTTGGTACTCGCGTGGACGCCACAGAGATTGTACGTTTCCTCACACCCCTCGGACGCCTGACTGAGCTGGATTCCAGTTTGCTATTGGGACGATAAAAGAGGATCATCTCGGCGTTATTGATTGATTGAAGGTTGTTTACAGCATCTGTGTACATGTACAGTGTAATTATGGGAAAATAGAGGAACATGATAATGATGGATAATGGTGAAGTAATGGTGAAGTACAGTCGTCGAATGCATCGTCGCGCGTTAAATCAGTACACGGTGACGAATTTCCGGTGATGCCAGTGCTCTGAGGGCCACTGTGACGCGGGTCAGCGCTGCAGGGAACGCCGACATAGAAATTAGACTCACAATTGGAACCCCGGGCGCGCAGACGAGCGAACGCGCGCTCAGTGGGCGTCGTTGGGGATACACAACGCGAAGGAGGGCGCGAAAGCGACCGGGGCGGAACATGGATAGTAAGGGTTTGAAAGACCCGACCGAGTTGATGTTCTTCGACTGGTATTGGAACGTCGTCGAACAAGGGAGGCCCGGCGGCAACCCACTTGCGCGGACTCATGTAAAGCTCGTCGAGGGGCTCGAAGCGTTGAAACTCGACGTCGGCCTCCGCAGCGGACGTGGACGGCTGATCGTACCCTGGAAGAAGGTTAGTCTGGGGGACGCGAAGGGAATTCATTCACTGACCTTCACAGCTGAAGAGGAGACCGGACGGCTCAGAGCGAGCATCTTGAAAACCTTGGATATCCAAGTCCAGCTCATCGAGGAGGTCGATGATGATCGCGTCGTTGTAAGACATGGGCAAAAGGTTTGGGCAAACAAGGCGGAGTTGGGTTGTCGTTTAGGTGAAGACACAACGCCACTCGGTCCCTTTATACTTTGAAGGAACTTGGCCACACGGAGAAAGCCGAGATCGGAAGATACGCGAGGATGGCACAAGCGCAACGCTTTGACTACGCTTTGGAGCAGAGGAGCTGGCCGGACCTTCCGTTGTTCCAGATGATTAGATCGAGTACGTTATTGTTCGCGAATCGTGTGTGGCCAAAGCTCTCTCTCCGGCCAGGAAAACAATGGCGGAACAGTCGGATGACAAGACGGAGAACAGGTTGCCAGAGGCAGAGATGGGGCGACCACCCACAAGAACAAAGGGAACAGTGCAAGTGCCTTGTACTCTTGTTCCATGGGTTGCTAAGACTACCTGCTCCCAGACCATGAAGATACCGTGCCCTGGACGATTAGAACAGTTGCCCATCGATTAGGGCTCGAGGGTGTTGACCGGTGCGAGAAATCCAGCGACAGACAAATTATTGTTACTGTTCGTCATAGGTTAAGGCCGCTCGGCAATCAAGACTTCAATCTTCGGTACCGGAACCCAACGTGGACGGCTGCCTATCCTATACCACTCCTAACTTTCCGCCTCAAACGTAAGCACCCAATTAGGAAGGTTTTTTCGGCAGCACGGCAATGCCATCAAGCATTGATCGATGCTGTCAATGTGGTCAGCCACTCTTTCTTGTCTCCCCACCACCTCGTCACGACGCCCTGCTCCTCTTCTCTCCATTTGCGCCCGCCGCAAGCTTGCTCCCGTCGCACGAACACTACCATGGAATAAGCCCACACCTCGTATGGTTTCCGAGGGCGGGCGAGGGCCTGACCAGGGTGAGCTGCGTCGTCCCCTCGCGCGCTATGCCGAGTGCAAATCCCGCTGTGTCTCTCTGAAACACGGCGCCCCATGCCATCTTGACAAGCTTGTGTAGCGTTCGCGGCCGCACCGTTGCTCGCTCCCTCCTGGCTTGCTCACCAGCACCGCCCATCACCATTTCCCTGTGTACTTTATCCATAATTCATGTATTTAGAGACTATCCCTAAATCAAAAACATCATTTCATACAATAAACCTGTGCAGCCCCATAAAAAATTCCCATCGAGCTGTAGAACCTCACAGGTTTGCGCTGACAAGGACTTGTAGCAATGGAAGGTCGAGTTCATGCCGATGTGCCGAAAATACTTTCCTAATTCGGAGCTTACGTTTGAGGCGGAAAGTAAGCAAGTTTCCTATACATAAAAAGACAATGTACACAGCCACCACGTGATATAAGTCATGGGGTGTACGGACAGTGATTGGCTGAAGGTCAGGTGCGCCGCGCGCCGCGAAGCGGCAGTGCGGCGCCTCTCGGAATCTGCCGTGTCCGGGTGACGGAATTCGCTGTGTTGCGTACATCTCCGTGGCGAAGACACGGGTACCTATGGCTTGTCCATTGGAAGGTGGGTTTAACATCAGCAAACCCTGGGAACGGCTGTACCGTGGGTACCCCCTTACGTAGCGATCTGCAGTGGTACGTACCGCCTGTACCGTGCTGTACCTTTTCGCTGATGTACGTAGTGCTACGTAGCGCTACGTAAGGGGGTACCCACGGTACAAAAGGGCCCAAGGTTTGCTGATGAAGGTGGCGAGCATGTGATGTATTCTGTCGCTCTCCGACGAATCACCTCAACGATTTTCTAGCTGAGAAAGTACCGACATCAAAACGTGTGTAATGCTTGGTTGTATAGGTCCATATGGGCTCATGTGGCCGCGATCGACTCTCTCTTTATCCTCCCGCATTAAACACTCTGTCCACAACTTGACGAACCAGACAAGCCGCGCAATCTCGGATCCGTATTATACGCGCGATTCAGGTTTTTCCGCGTTGAAGAAAGTTCACTGAAGAATTCAGTAGATGATCCGGATTTATTGGGATCAGCCTCTCGAAGCTGTGAGCCTCGAGGCCTAAGAAATTAATCTGCTGTATTCATCTAGATTCATCTCCTTTCAGCTAATCTTTAGCCGATTCTAACTCTACTCGCCAATCGCGAATACCTCCATCGGAATACCTCTCAGCGCTCAGCTCTCAGCTAGATTTGTTTCCATGCTGGGCACTGAGGTCTATCATCCAATCTACTGGTTTCCTGGGTCCGATATCGAATTGCTGCACACCCTGATGAGGCCTTGCAACCGAATCGCCATCGCTTTTTATCGGCCCCTGTCATTGGTCTATGGTCTCGGAGACTCAAACAATTATCCTCCTCCAAGTTCGGCGGAGAAGCATCGCAGCGTCTTGAGCGGGTGTGATTGGTCGCCACTCAAGTTCCTCGAATTCTATATCGCCATCGATAATTTATCTAGGACTCGGTTAGATCGGTGACACAAGATATCTGGAGGTTCCAGCCCAACTTCTTGATCTTAGTGGTCATAATTTTCGATTTTTTCTCGGGAATTTGCAGGTGCATAGTGCTCAACACACATCCGACACACAACATCCATTTATGTACGCTCTTGCACTGGGACGAGTGTCTGCCCGTCAAGGAGCCGTTTTACATTCAAGTAGAGTCTGAGTCCACTGTACTAACAAATTACTGCACGGCTTTCCTAGATACTAGCTCGAATCTACCCTCCCCAAATTGTAAACGAATTCTTCCTGAGGCCTTGCTCGACAACCCGTCTGCCTCCACCGAGTCCGCAACCACATCCAACTGCGGATTCCGCGTAGCGACCAAGATTTGTGAAAAATCGTTAGAACTCGGTTCTCCATTCGTGATTAAGCAGTACATCCCCAGGATGCTGGTCAGGAGGAGGATCCCTAACGACAAGAGGTAGGTGATCGCCAGGGTCCTGCGATTGTACAGGTACACATTGTCCGTCGATGGAACGGCCACGGTGACCGTGGTGTTTCCGGTATTGAGGTGGACGAAACCTGGAAACAAACCACTGAGTTTCGGTCGACTGTGCCAACCAAAAAAAATTAACTGAGAGTGGCATTGGCGATGAGCTGTTCGAGTGCTTGCGTCACGGGCGCTTGGCGGCCTTCTGCGGCCTTACGGGCGGGCTTGGCAACCGCGCCTTCTTTTCTTCCGTTGGCAAACTGCAAACTCCTCATCGTATACCTTGTTCAGGAAAGGGTGGGACGGTGGGCGTAGAGGTAAAAGAGGCGGGGACGGCGGGACTGGTAGCGGTCACTTTAATTCCTCCTTTCTCCTCACCTCTGTTTCTTTTTCTCCTTCTGATATTTATTGCCCTTTCGCCGCCTGACCGAAGCATGTACTTATTTAACTCCTACAACTGCAGACAATATAGGAATCGGCTAGAGTGCCCACTCTTCTAGTGATGTTCTTTCCAAAATTCAACTATCTACGAAAGTGGGAATTAAAGTGACCGCTACCAGTCCCGCCGTCCCCGCCTCTTTTACCTCTACGCCCACCGTCCCACCCTTTCCTGAACAAGGTATACGATGAGGAGTTTACGGTTTGCCAACGACTCGCAGTCGTGGAAGAAAAGAAGGCGCGGTTGCCAAGCCCGCCCATAAGGCCGCAGAAGGCCGCCAAGCGCCCGTTGACAGCCTGATTGGATCATGCGAAGCACCGCGACTCAACGCCCGCTGCCAGAAAAGGAGATGTGTACGAGATCTCAAAGATTCATTGAGGATGCGACATTGGACGACGTTGTGATCGAGGTGGAAGCGCCGAAGGCCGCCACATGGAAAGGAGGATACGGTCACGGGGTCCTTCCACGCGTCGACGCGTCTGTTGGATCAACAAACGCGTCGAACCAAACAGTGTGAAACACCACTATTAGCCGAAATGTATATAAGCAGCCGTCCAATTGATGGCAAATCATTCACTTTTCGCCCACTTTGACTTCTTCCTTCTTCCTCCCTGGCCTCAACAACGTCTCGAAACATTCTTCAGGTTGGTGTTGTCAGGTGTTTTCCCATTCATGTTTCTCATGGGCCCTTCAATGGTGTCGACTGTCTGTGTGAGGCCGGCCGCCATGTGGTTTGCAGTTCGTTGCGGCGGACTCTTGAATTCAGACACTTTTATTGCTGGCGATCCTTGGGTAAGTCGTGCGCACAACTTGGTTGACTGGCATTTACTGACATTTTCTTTTTCAGGTTTTTGTGGCGGTTTCATCAAGACTCACCAACACCCGCCGTCGTGCATATTAGCTATCGCGCATCTTAGCTACTTAATGGTTACTTACATGAGTGCGCCGGATGTCGAGAGAACGGCTACCCGGTGTTGAAAGGTGTCTCGGTTTTATGTACTTTACTTATATATGGCTCATCGTGATCAATACTCTATCGTGGTCAGAAATGTGACATGGTGTGACAACTGCTCTTGGCCTTTAACCTCGACGTTCCAGATTCAAAGCTTGACCAAAACGCGCCCGCCTTGACCAGATCCGTTCCAAGTTCGTTCCAGATCCTCTCTAGGTTTGTGCAACCTCAAAATGATGTAGTCTGATCCCGAGTCAGAGCCCTAAGCTGCACCACATGTCGCCGGCCACAATGTCGTACTTCTTGCGAGTTGCCATGAGCCGGGAGTAAGCAGAACCGAACCTACCGGTGTTTACAAGTTTACCACAATGATAGACTTCAATTACCCGACAAGCTTCCAGAATACAACACTGTGGACGACGCTGTTCGACTGATGCGTGATTCACGGAGAGTTATAATACTTACAGGCTAGTTTCACTCTGAATCCCCCTCTTGTTCCCCGTATATATGATTCGCACAGGTGCCGGGATAAGTGAAGACCTTTTGCTCCAAGTGAAAGCATCGACTGACTCAGCGGCTTCTAGGTGTATCCTGTGGTATCCCTGACTTTCGTTCTCGGGACGGTTTGTATGCCTCGTTGAAAGACCGCGGCGAATACGACTTGGATGATCCCAACAAATGTGAGAATGCAGTTTCGTGTGCTTTGCATGGATTTCTGACTTGCCAAGGTTCGATATCAAGTATTTCCGAGAAAACCCAGCTGGTAAGTTCCTTTCGCAGGTGCAACGTCATTTTATTTGACTGTAAATCAGTATTTTAGTGCGTCGCGATGTTCAAGTTACTCATGGCAAGTGTTAATGCCTCAAAATCAGTTCCTTTGCAAGGTCCGCCCAATTCTTTCGATTACAAAATCTTTACCATTGACGATGAGTACAGCCAGATATACCCTTCCAACTTTGTGCCATCACCGTGCCACCGCTTCATCAAACTGGTTGAAGATAAAAACCAGGCATGTGAATATGCGAATGCCTTGTTGAAAATGCTGACATCTCTGTTTTTGAAGCTCCTGCGTGTATGGACGCGTTGCTCTGATTATTGTCCCCTACTGACACTATGCATTTCTAGAATTATACTCAGAATATAGATGGGCTCCACACACTAGCGGGCGTAACCCGTGTACTTGAATGCCACGGGTCGTTCGTAACGGCAAGTTGTATCTTGAGTCATCGACAGGTCCCTGGTTCCGAAATCGAAGCCGACATTATGGCACAGAAAGTGCCGCTTTGTTTAGTATGCAACGCTCCTCAGTCCGGGACGTCTTCGCCCAAGAAAAAAGGCAAGAAAAAGAGTAAGAAAAAGGCGAAAGGTTGTTGGGACAGCGACGCTGAAGATGAAAGTGATGGGCCGACGTAGTATCCTCCAGGGATAATGAAGGTTCGCATTTTGCCAACAGCGCTACACAAAACCAATTGGGAATTCAGCCCGATATCACTTTCTTTGGGGAGAAGCTGAAAGACCATTTCGATCATTCGCTTGCTACAGATAGAAGCCAAGTGGACTTGCTGCTCGTTGTTGGTACATCCCTGAAGGTCAGCCCGGTCGCTGATATTCTATGTGTGTATTGGGCTTTTCCCGAACAAATCATACATTTACGTGGTCGTCGCTAATCAGGCCATCTTCCGCATTCTGTGCCTCAAGTTAGTCTCTTGAAAATTCATACCTTCAATGACCGACGTACTTGCTGCAGATTCTCATCAACAAAACACCTGTCCGACATATAAACCCAGATGTGAGCCGCTCCTGCTTCTATTTCTGTTTTCTAGTTGCAATTCAACCACGCCGAAGATTGTTCTGCTCGGGAATGTAGACAATATCATAGCTCATTTGTGTAGCAAACTTGGATGGGACCTACCTCCTGCCACGTCAGAAACACCCCCCGAGTTCCTTCAAACGAAAAAAAGATCGGCTTCAGACCTGCACGCTCTCGAGGAACCCCGGCGTGTTGGCGACAGGTAAAGTTGTTGATTCATGCTAAAGAACTGACTGATGCATGATCAGCCACGTATGGCTGTTCGATGGCGCCGAAGGTGGTGAATGGTTGAAAACCTTAGAAAGACAGACTTCGGTCGAACAGGGTTGGTCTATTTCAACACAAAATCATCTTGAACTCACTTCCAAATTCGTTTCAAGACGTGGATCAGCCACTTGATAGTGTTAAAAAACAGAGGATAGAATAGTGGTCGGTGGAATCGAGCTTACCGAAGTCCAAAACGCTGCGCGTGCCGACCATGCCGAACCCCCCTCCGCACATATCTGCGACTCTTATCTGAAGCATAGTATAACCCAGAAATCGACCAAGTCCTGTCTAAGTCGCGCCAATGGCAACGGCTCTCAGATCTTTCGATTCTGTTTTTTTCTGGCGTGTTCCCCTAGTGGGAACGGAGAAGGCAGAATGCAAGGACATGTGCGCTTCTATCTAGTTCGCCACATGCAAGATAAGACGGGATGTCACTGGAATTGTTGCGAGAATGAGCCAAGCCAGGCCAAGTAACTTGGAGTCCCTCAGACGAAGGAGAAAACGTGCGAGATCGCATTGAATACTCGCACCGCAGGTTTTCCTGCGTTGGCTTTGTTGCGTGCACTGAACCGGATTCATGGAGAAAGCCAAATGGGTGTTGCCTCCAAATCGTACGTACGGTACAAGGTTGAATACGGGAATTACCAAGCCGCTGTCGAGGGCATCACCCTGCTCAAGAACGACGGCACGCTCCCGCTCGCTGCGTCCATCAAAAAGCTCGCATTTATCGGGCCGTGGGCGGGCGCTACAACCCAGATGCAGGGCAATTACGCGGGAATCGCGCCGTTCCTCATCAGTCCATTTGCGGTGGCACAGAACAGCGGGGTTCAACGTGACGCTGACGGCGGGCACTGCAATCAACTCGAACAACACGAGCGGGTTCGCGGCGGCGATTGCTGCGGCGCAGGCGGCGGACGCGATTATTTACGCAGGCGGGATTGACGACAGCATTGAGGCGGAGGGGATGGACCGCGACACGATTGTGTGGCCTGGAAACCAACTCAACCTCATCGCGCAGCTCGCGGCGCTGGGCAAACCGCTCGTTGTGCTGCAGTTCGTGGTGGGCAGGTGGACGACGCGGCATTGAAGAGCAACGCGAACGTCGGGTGAGTGACATGACGGCTTCTCAGGCACTGAGTGGAAGGCTGCCGTATTCTTGTGCACATGGCGGACGCGTCACTGTCACTCGCGCTTGAAGCTCAGACTCGTGTGCTGTTCTGTTTCACCTTCATTTTTCAAGACTGGACAAGGTATACGATGAGGAGTTTGCAGTTTGCCAACGGAAGAAAAGAAGGCGCGGTTGCCAAGCCCGCCCGTAAGGCTGCAGAAGGCCGCCAAGCACCCGTTGACAGCCTGATTGGATCATGCGAAGCACCGCGACTCAACGCCCGCTGCCAGAAAAGGAGATGTGTACGAGATCTCAAAGATTCATTGAGGATTCAACATTGGTCGACGTTGTGGTCAAGATGAAAGCGCCGAAAGCCACCACGTGGAAAGCAGGATACGGTCACGGGGTCTTTCCACGCGTCGACGCGTCTGTTGGATCAACAAACACGTCGAACCAAACAGTGCGAAACACCACTATTAGCCGAAATGTATATAAGCAGCCGTCCAATTGATGGCAAATCATTCACTTTCCGCCCACTTTGACTTCTTCCTTCTTCCTCCCTGGCCTCAACAACGTCTCGAAACATTCTTCAGGTGGGTATTTTCAGGTGTTTTCCCATTCATGTTTCTCATGGGCCCTTCAATGGTGTCGACTGTCTGTGGGGGCCGGCCGCTATGTGGTTTGCAGTTCGTTGCGGCGGACTCTTGAATTCAGACGCTTTTATGGCTGGCAATCCTTGGGTAAGTTGTGCGCACAACTTGGTTAGCCATTTACTGACGCTTTCTTTTTCAGCATCAGGAAAACCGACCCCCACTTGATAGTGCTTCCTAGCACTCGCCTAGCTACATAGCAGCGCATAGCACCCCTAGCTACTACCCCTCTATAGAGTTACTAGGCTAGCAACAAGCGACACTAGGCAATGCTAGGCGACGCTAGGCGAGCGCTAGGCGAATGCTAGGGTGGAAGGCTCTAGGTGCCTGGCACACATACTGCTCGCTGCTCGCTCAGGTTGCCGCTTCCGCTTCCTCATTTCAGTTCTCATTACTGGCAGCATGAAACAATGTGATATATTAATGAATATAATACATGTACCAGCTCCCGCGACATGAGCATGGAAAAATAAATGAGAAAGGACAAGAACCTACGGTGTCATCAGTGGCGGCGGCTATGGCATCGTCTCCAAAGCATTTCTGGAAGATCTGGGAGCTCTTGCTGACCAGCTGCGCATTCGCGAACTTGTCAGAGGCCGGGAAGCGAGTGGTGGGTGAGCACAAGGGTGAATGGTAAGAGGAGGAGCAAGGAAAGAGTCGCACCGAAGAAGTCTCCGTTAGCACCGGCGTTCACATCGATTCCCACATTGCGCCGACGCACCCGCCTAACGACGGTTTGCATGAGCAGGTCCACTGCCGAGTGAAAACAGTGTTATGGCTCTGAACTAGGAGGAGGAAATTGGATACGCACGACCACTGCGCTCTGCGTCCTGGAATTGGAGGCGGACAGGGACTGGGACGAATATGCAGTTTTCGGGTTTGGGGAATACGCGCACCGGAGAGCTGCCCACATTTTATTAGTTGATTCAAAACGTACAAAGCAAAAATTGGTACGCACCTGACATAGGCTTGCACGCCTGCCTCCTCGCTGTCCTCTGCACCGGTATTGAGCGCGACGTGGATGGCCTGATGCGGCGCCGTCTCCTGCGAGTAGAAATTTTGGATGAGCGCCGGGTAGGTGTTGAGGTTCAAGCCTGTCGAGTACCTGCGCGTGTGATTCGGTCCAGATGAAATATAAACTAGTAGATTGGCACGAACCACCCGACGATCGTCTCCTTGGGCATAACACGGCTATGGAGCTCGTACATGGCGCGGTGGTACTCCATATCGACCGCGACCTGCTCCTCGTTCTCGTTTTGCAGCACAGCGAACGACGAGCGGACGTGGATCTGGGTGTTGTCAGGCGAGCGGGTGCCCAGAAGCGTGCCGATTACCCTCGGTTGCTCGTCATTGCGGCTGAGGTAGTCGTCGAGGATGGAGAAGAGCACGACGGGGTGGATGGTGATGCTGCTTCGTGTCTGGCTGCGAAACGAGTTAAGCAAGAATAAAGGGTTTGAATACGGACGGAATGGGGGGAGTAGAGGAGATGGTAGAGCATTGGATGTGCACTGCTGAACTCCCGCCGAGCGCCATCGTAGCTTATGGTAACTTTTGAGCAAAGGTGATCACTTTGCAAAAATTCGGCAACGCACGGGTTCACAAGCGCTTTCCTTTCCCAAGACGTGCTGGTAGTTGTGCTGCTGGTACCAAGTAGCCCAGGAGCGCCCAGCGATGCATAGCGCTCGCATAGTGGGCAGGCCAGGATATCCTAGCACTAGTCGAGTACTAGGAAGCACTATGGTCGCTATGAGACGCTATGACGCTATAGCAAAATAGGCACAACTATGGCTCGGCAACGGTTTTCCTGATGAGGTTCCCTGGCCTCAACATCTCGAAACATTCTTCAGGTGGGTGTTGTCACGTGTTTTCCCATTCATGTTTCTCATGGGCCCTTCAATGGTGTCGACTGTCTGTGGGGGCCGGCCGCCATGTGGTTTGCAGTTCGTTGCGGCGGACTCTAGAATTCAGACGCTTTCATTGCTGGCGATCCTTGGGTAAGTCGTGCGCACAACTTGGTTGGCCATTTACTGACACTTTCTTTTTCAGGTTTCGCGTTTTTGGAGCGGTGCTGGCATCCCCGGGTTTCATCGTAACCCTCCATCGGCATTTGTCTGATTCGGAGGTATGTGAAGCGATGGTATTCGGCGGATTAGTTAGTTAGTTTATATTCGGGTTTACCTCCTAGGAGTTGTTGGGCTATATATTCTGCACTGTGTAATTATGTACTCGCATTTTCAACGCTAGTCACACTTGCCCGCTCCTGCTTTTATTCTGCCTCTGCTTTCGTTATAATTCTATAATGTGATTTAAATTCTATAATGTGACATGGTGTGACAACTGCTCTTGGCCTTTAACCTCGACGTTCTAGATTCCAAGCTCGACCAAAACGCGCCCGCCTTGTCCAAATCCGTTCCAAGTTCGTTCCAGACCCTCTCCGCACGTTTTGTCCCTTTCTCTTTCCTGTTCATCTCACCCATGTCCTCGATTCTGTTGGTTCCCCAAGATGTTGTCCAACTGGTACGTCAATATCTCTAGCACGCTCCCCTGCCTTCGTTGATACTTAGCCATTT
Organism: Mycena galopus ATCC 62051; assembly: GCA_014925785.1. Lineage (NCBI taxonomy): Eukaryota > Fungi > Basidiomycota > Agaricomycetes > Agaricales > Mycenaceae > Mycena > Mycena galopus. The sequence goes on along the minus strand of WIQG01000038.1, from coordinate 649,835 downwards.
CTCAAGGTCCTTTCATGGGTGAGTCCAGTTGATCTTCAGACCCTTCGTTCTACCTGTAGAGTGTTCCAACAGGTAATCGACGGCCTCCAGAGGAATAGCATTTGGCAACGTCCTCCTCCCGCCGCCATTCGACACATTGTATTGGCCTTCGCGGATTACTGCTCTCGTCTTCGGTGACTCTTTTTGATGCTGGCTCTGACCCGAATCATCGCTGTAGTTTGGTATCGTATCCGACCCGCCGTTTACGCAGAGCTCGCACCGCTCGTCTCCTTCCGTGACTCCCTCCATATCCCTGCTCAGCCACAACGAGGCGCCGTCTGTACAAGGAAGATGCTCTCCACGCACACATGGTGTGGAGGTGGGTGTTTTTTTTCACCATCCCATGCCCACATCCTTTGAGCCATCCCCACCACGTCGCCGAGCCCGTCGCAGTCCCGTCCAACACTCATCGATGCACCCTGTGCCCACCCAGCGGACTTCAGTTTATGACCGGCAGACTCTCCTTATCACATTGACAATGTGTACGTGCTCCGTCAATCTCCGGCTTTAACCGTGCTCACCATCGAACAGGGACCGATGAGGATTCCCCACGGTCGATGGATTTTCTTTTGGGCGTAATTTGTGGATCTTTTGTGGACGGAGCCGCCACCCCTGCTTGTTCTGCGTGCCCCCGATTTGTCTTGGCGCGCTCCGTCCTTCTATTTGTCTTCGGGTTTCTCATGATTTACATTTCTATTTTGTGTACAAATCTTGCCTGTATCGCGGCCGTCGTGCCTATATTGTAGCGTTCAATGTATTCGCGCCCAATGCGGCTTTGATTCTGGATCTCTTTGTGCGCCAGCTCGACGTGAGAGGGAATTAACAGTGTCGCAAGAAGTTACGTTTATCCCGGGGAGCGGCAGTGAGGTGACTGGCGATGGGATGGACTCGAACAAACCGGTTTCCGACAAGAGCGTTGTCGAGACAACGACACCTGTGTATCCATGATGTTAGAAGTTGGAATGCGAGAGTTGTAAACTTTACGACACCAGTATTTCCGTTGACCGTAACATCTCCGTTCATGTGCGCGGTGAATGCGTCAGCCATTGCGAGGAGATGCACCTGAGTACCTACTCCTGGTGCAAATGAGACTCCTTCCGCCCCGGCCGAAGGATTCGCTGCGTATCCGCCCTGGTTGTAGAAATTGAACGCGCTGTTGCTCGCTTTCCAGGTTGTGTTCAGCGGGTCGAGGTAGTCAACCACAGACACCCAGATGTCTTGCGTGCCATTGTAAAAGTGCGTCTTCGCCTCGTGGGTCGCGTTGTAGAACGTGCAGAGGCAGCCCGCGGCGTTTATAAGCGCTGTGTCGTTGCCGTTGGACGCAAGATACGGGACGTACGCTAGCGTCCAGCCGTAGTCGCTATTCGTGATGCTTGGGTCGGGGTTTGCGCCGGCGTACCGATCCTGCGTGGTGAAGTTGAGCGCGGCGCTCCCATCGCCAAGATGTCCGTCGTAAGCCCAGAGGTATGCGCTCGGCGGGTCCTGGAAAACACGCGAAACGTCCCGCTCGTCATCTGTCAACTCGTCGTCGATTTGGTCTGGCTGTAGTTCGGTGCAGCGGATGGCGGGGGCAGTATAAGTGATATTGTATTCGCACTCTGGGGAGCATCCGCTAGGCATGGGCCAACCCACGGGGTCCCCAGATAGCAGACCAATGAGGGCGGCCTTATCCCAAGCGGGGGTGAGCGGCCCGTAACGGTCGTATCTACCGCCGCGTCAACTATCATAGCCTGATCGACTCCATTTATTTCACTCACTGGACAGAAAAATCATCCAAAACGGCGTCGGTTGTTAGATCGAGAGTAGGGACTGTGAGTGTGCGGACGACACTGGCGGCTTGGCGCACCGTGAGAGATGGCGCGAAAATGGTGATGAGGGAAGAAATGAGAATGACTAAAGTAATGGCAAGAGTGGCCGGCGCTTGGAACAGGATGTTGGCACGCGGTAGGGTCATGATAGACGGATCGCTGAGCAGCGCATTGATGTCGCCCAGGGGAAGTGGCTGCCGACGCATGGAATGCCATGTCTGGCGCGCGAGAAATTATGAGCTACTGGTTTGCTAGATGGAATAGATGGTGTACATGCCACTTGAACGAGGCTGACGCCAGCGGAAAAGCAAAATATGATTTTGAAGGCTGTTGCGAGGAAAATCTCGACTTGGTTGCTTTTGCTCTGGGTCCAAAATCCCTCCACCGATCGATTATTTAGGTACGAATCGAAAAAGTGGTGCAAAATAGCTATCACAGCGCAGAGGAGTGTGCCGCCGCAGATGAATAGAGGTGTCCATAAGCCAATGCCAGGCCTTGGCCTTGTTGCCGATGCTTGGCGATTGCGACGGACTGGTGCCAATTGGCTTAAGGTTTCGCTGGACTCAGACTCTACCTCACGGTTTCCGACCAGCGCGTAGTTCGGGGTGTAAGACATGACGGAAGGAGGGACTGGAAGGGTTGGAGAAAAGCGCTTGGCATCTTTTCAAGAACCCTAGACAGATACAGCTCTCGTGGCTAGATTTGATTTTCATACTGATGTTTGAATGTGTTGCAATTGGTTTCCGGGGTGCGATATCGAAATCGGTGCTGCACGAATGAGAGCCTGCAATCGAAGCAATGTAGAAGTCGATCCCTTCTCGGATTCTAATAAGAATGAGGTGAGGAAGGGAGAACAACAAGAGAATGGTCCTGGATGGAGCAGACACAGATTAATCGGGTATCTTCAATACGTCCGAGTAGCAGTACTGATGGCGGATGATGCAGTGATGGCGGATGATGGCGGATGATGGCGGATGTGATGCTATCAATGAACTGCACGAAATCCTCTTCACAATATTTTATTTTTGTTTTCTGGTGCAGTGGTTCTCCTTCAGCAAAACACTCCAGCAGATTCCCTGGAGTAAATTATCTCCACGTAATTGACAGTAATACTGGAGGTAATTCTCTGAAGGGCATTTCCATCGCAACTTCTTATTCACGAGTTTTCATTCATCAAATCCCCTGAATTGGAAGTCCTTCATGTAGATGCCTAAATGAGATTGCGTCCAGGGAAAACCTCAATTTCTCTGGAGGTAATGTCCTGCAGCCATTCCCTGGATTTCCCTCCAGCAGATTCGGACCACGGATTGTTAGACTTTCCCTTCAGTAAATTCCCTCCACTAATGGCAATATTTTACTCCAGGCAAAGTTTAATTGGCTTGGACATCTTGATCTTTACAACTATGTCTCTTGAAGAGGTTTTGCCCCGATTATATGCGCGCACCCATCTCTGATCAAGAACCTCGACCTTGCCTATGTCCACCGTTTCCTCAGGCTTGCCCAAAAGGTTTGGCCAGAGATTATCCTCAAGGGCGGTGTGGCTCCTATTATTCTTCTGCCCCACATCTCTGCCTTTTTAGCTGCTGTCCTGGACCGTCCCACCAAAATTATCACTCTCTTATAGATAGCCTTCAGCGACATAGTGGCAAAATTAGTACAATTTTCCTGTCCATATCTCTGACCAAATATGTGACTGCACCAGGGGGTATAAGGCACTCACACTGAATGCTATCTTAAGATAATAGAGACCTTGCACCACCAGATCAACTGGTGGCTAATTTTTCTCGGTAACATGCTATCCTCCAGGACTAGTTCAACCACTATTTATAGCCCCTACTGAGAGGATGAAATAGTGGCTAGCACAAGCTTCAACAATGTCATGCCAACCCATGTGAGGAGCCACCAGTTGTAAACTGGTGGCTCACTGCAAAGTCTCTAATTTGAGCAGGACAGTCCAGGACTGATCATGAGGCTAAAAAGACAGAATGCCGCATTCAACTCACCCAAGTGTGGACAAAGGTTGACTGTACACTCTTCCTCTCCATCCGGGAATGCTGCCTTGAGTGTTGGTGTAAGACTTGTTTTTTTAAGTGGGTCTTAATTTCCAATCCCAGTCTTTTGCACAGTCTGCAAGAGACATTACCATCCCATTTATTTTGTCAAAGATGCAGACTCACCAGATGTGTACCAAGAGTATTATAGCATGGTCATTCCAACATCATATTCCCCGATCTCACAAATTTCGAACACACTTCCTCCGGTCACAACTAAGCAACCAAGATGGCGGTCCTTGAAGAGAACTACCCACCACTGGCCAAAGTCCAAAGACGATAGCACAATCACGGTGAATTCCCAAGTGGTTAATTGCAACAGGTTTAGCCATCGTGTTATGCCCATGCACTTCTGACCTTCTCTGGCTCTGTCCAAATCCTCGGATCCAACTCTCCTTCCGTCCGGTCATGTCATCCGTACTCTGGCTTGCGTCTATCGCTCTTGCTGTTGTGTTTGGGTTTAGCCATTGACACACGCCCTTGGGGCTTTCACACAATGATGATTTACTGAGTGTTTCCCCTTTATCAATCTTATGACCTATGCCCACACGTATTCATTGTCTTTATTGTCTTCACTTTCCTTTTGTCTTTAATTACTTCTCTGACCACATCTGGACTCTCTGCCTTTACTATAAATACATAACTTTGGATGTATCTTTAGTCGATAATTAACGTGCTTTGCCTCTGCATTGCTCCATCGTCCAATCTCTGCCTTATCCTTCTCTCTTACCCTGAGGCCAAGTTAATTGGTGTCCCCACTTACCTTCATGGTATCACTTTCCATCCCGACTTCTGTCCGGCTGTTCCTTTTCATTTCTGACACGGATATAACACATCAACTTCAACAGTGCAGGCAACAGTTAAGCTACCTGACTAGTTGGTATTCATCCACATAACCACATTGAACTTCTTAAGCAGATGTGCATGGTTCAGTGAGTTTAGTTCAATTCCCAATTGACATTTAGTACATTATTGGAGATGCTCGCCAGAATATATAATGTGGCTCTCAGTCAATCCAAAATTTTAACAAGGTTTCAATACCTGCTCAGAATTGTTCCATGGCGAGCAATGGCATGAGATGTCTTCTGAAGCTCAGAGGAGTGAGCATAGTTTGACAGTTGGGACATATGCAGTCTTCTGCCATGTGGAGGGAAAGGGAACTGAACTGCTGGTAGACAAGCAGAAGCAAAGTGAACTCTTGCTGAAGGCAACTGGACAGTGGAATGAGAGTTCTGTCCATGTTAGAGCTAGTAGAGAAAAAAGGGTGAAGTAAAATCATTGCAACAAATGTCTTGGAGTAATGTGTCTGAACGAAAACCCGTGAAAGGAAAATACTGAATGAAAAGACGTGGAAGAAAAGAGTTGAACGTAAAGTTATGCGAAAATGTACGCCGCAAAAAGAGAATGGCGTCCAGGTTCGAACTCGCAGTCTTCTACCAAATTGAAGCAGAACAGCCGGAAGCATTAGAAACCATTAGACTAAGCAAGCTTGAAATGAGGTTCATATTACCAGTACAGGATGTTGAATCCTTCATCCCACCAGGTGAATAGAAATTTGATTCTGAGGGAATTCATCACTGGGAAGTGAATGTCATTCAAGGTAATTGAGTCTGTACTAATCTTGCTCAAGAGGGATCGCTCCGAGGAACACAAACAATAATATTCAGTTCTTTCCGTGGAGGAGAGTTGATGCAGTGCATTTCTTGAAGTGAATTTCGAAAAGATTCCCTGCAGGAAAATGCTTGGAGAGGTTTACCTGAAGGAAATCTGGTGCACGAAAAAGGCTGAATGAAATCTAGTGCAGGAAGTCCCCTGGAGTGATTTGCCTGAAGGGAAATCAGAACTTATTTGGCTGAAGGAAACATTGTCCAGGAAATCCCCTGTAGCAAAACTGCTGAAGTGGATTTTGTTCAGTACTTTTGATAATGGGAAATTCCATCCAGGAACTCCCATTCAGGAAATCCCATGCAGAAAAACCACTGAACCGGATCTTGTTCAGTAAATTTAATCAAAGGAATTTCTGTCCAAGAAATCCCGTGTATGAAATCCCATGCAGTAAAACCACTGAAGCAGATCTTGTTCAGTAGATTTGATCAGAGTAAATGTCATCCAGGAAATCCCGTGCAGGGAATCTGACCTGTTTTCCTGCAGTAAAACCGAAGAACGACATCTCGTTCAGTGGATTTGACCGTGGGAATCCGCCATCATCCGCCATCATCCGCCATCAGATCATCATCCGCCATCAGTACAGCTACTCGGATGCTCTCGGTATCTTCGTGTGTGTGGAGGGGGCTAGACAGGCCCATTGCGAAGTTGCGCACGCGACCTCACGACGAAACGGACGCCGAAACAGCCGGGACGGGCAAAGGATGAGCCAAACCCGCACAGAAAATAAAGGGGCTGAAAAGGGCTGGGCGCGGAATGAGACCCAAAGCAACCCAGGAAAAGGGAGAGGAAGAAGTGGGTTTGGCGAGAGGATGCCAGTTTACGACGAGGAAAGGAGAGGAAAAAAATCTTTGTTCCGATGGTATACGATGTGGCTATGCAGATCGCAAAGATCTGGCAAATTTTTATTTTATCTACATCTCTGAGTCCATCAAGAGACTGGAATCATACCGCTGGTTGAAGACTGGTTCCACTCCACCGATTGATTATCTTTCGAGCCAGTCCATAAACTTTCGATTTCTCTTTACGAATTTGTGGATTAGGCCTGAATCTTGACGAGCAGTTCATAAAACTGAAGATTAGTACACGATATATACTATACACCAAGGCTCAAGCCCAACTGCGTCGAGCTCCGGAACCCAACGCTCCCGTGTGAGGGAAATTACAAGTAAGCAGCGTGGCGACATCGGACTTGGTCACCATTCCAGTCAAGTTCCCTTCAGTTGTAAAGATGATCTGGCGCAGGTTCTATGGCGCCGTTAGCCATGTAAGGACGAAGGAAAATCTGGACGTGCATACCATTTTTTGGAACATGTTCACTACCAACTCTTTGGGGACCTCTTGCCGCAGCTGTAATATGGCTTCCTCGAGCAAGGCCGAAAGATCTACTTCTTCATCTGGACCGGACGAGATTCGTGATGAGAAAACGCATCGCTTCGCTCTTTGCGAGTCTTCTAAAAGCAGGGGGGCTGGTGCAATAGTCAGCATTAGATGAGCAACCTCAGACAACTGATTTACCGATAGTTAACCGAAGTTTGTCTCGGGTCACAAAACCGAGGAATTCCTGTCGGCGAACGACAGGGAACCCGTGGAAGTCGTGGTCCTTCAACAGATTATCTGGGAGAAGAATCATGAGAACGGCAAACGCAAGGAAATATGCAACATACCGAGATCAACAACGGTATTCCGCTCATCTTCAATCATAACCAGCCGTTCCAGCGGCCGCATCAGCTGCGCTCCCGTATCTTGCGCGCCTCTATCCTCGAAATCAACAGGCGGCAGCCACGGGTAGCCCCGCATCGCAATCCACGCGGCGTAGATCCCGCCGTCCTTCCCGAACGCGTCTCCGACCCACTTGGAGGCCATTACGCTGATCATGATGGGCAGCACATGTGAAAGCGCACCGGTTAACTAGCGAAACTGGACTGTGATGGAGTTCCGGATAAGGGAAGGAAGTAACGAACCTCAAAGAGAATAACCACCAATGATACTGCCGGACCCAGATTAGATTAGAATTTCGCTGAGGATGTATGTATGGGGACTGACTGGTCATGCGGGTAACGCCGCCAAGCATCGCTGAGGCCCCTATCACGGCGTAGAAACCTGGCGAGATGCAGCGCACAGAAGGATCAGGGGGACACGAGAGGAAGACCCAAGCGTTCGGGTAGGCACGGTGTAGACCTTGGCTGGATAGGAGGATATCAGTCCCGTTGGGGAGTACGCAAGAGAAACGCCGACGTCAAAAGGCCGACTGCTCGACCGAGACACGCGCCAATAGCGATAGTGGGCAAGAATATTCCAGCGGGGATCTTTCAAACGGGTGAGTACCGCACGATTTGGGGCAAGGAGGATGTCGTACCATCATGCCGAAAGTCCAGGCAGTCAAAAGTATTTTGAGGGCTGCGGTAAGTATCAGCAAGAATACGTTCTCCCACATCGCCGTGGGACTGAAGAAGCAATGTAAGTAAATGCCACCGAATATTTCGACGTTCAACGTACTTGCAAAGGCCATGGTAGTCGATCTTGGTGGAATCACATTCTTGGAAGAGGTTTGCTACTAGCTCGGAAGCTTGCACTCTGAATCTGACTTAGCAACGATGCAGACACTGCCAATAATTCTTACCGCGAGAACACCACCTGTGCAACCGGTTGTTAGATTTCGTCGGTTCAGTGAAAGGATTGGGCGTACCAGATAACTTATGGCCGCGGTAATCGCGCTCACACCGACAACTTCAAGGATCGGCCAATCGTTCAACACGCTGTTTCGTCTGTAGAGTGCGATTTCGACATTAAGCTTAATCAATAGCGAGCCAAGAATTCCCTGGAGCGAAAACAAAATTGGAAAGTGTGCAGTTGATCATAGGTAAGAGCTTACGCCGATCACGCCCAATGTGAGCCAAGGAATCTGTGGATAATTCCGTGAGAATAAAACCAGTAATTTATTTGTTGGAATTTACCAATTCGAACGCGCGCCAGGTATCACTCCCGTTCGTCACCTGGAATAATACCAGCTTTGAGCCGGTTCCGAATGGGTTCACCCATTGCAGGGAGACGGCCGCGACAGCAGACGCGACAAAACCCCTCCACATGACTTCGGATTCGTTTGCAAAGGTGTCGAGTTCTGCACGACTAATTGAATCGCTGAAAGCCACCCTTCACAAGCAATCTCACCTTCAAGACCAAATAATACACCTCCCAATGGACTGCCGAATGCGACAGAGACACCAGCCGCGGCCGCTGCAGCTAATAGTTTTCGTTGTTGTGCTAAAGGATAGTTGAGGGACGAAATTCTAAAGAATCAGGAATTATAAAACCTTCGCTATTTCGGAATTGTTTAAAGAAGCGGGAGAGGAGGTAGGCCATGCAACATGCTACGTGCACCAGAGGTCCCTGAATTCGACATTTAGCCAGTGGCGGTTGCACAGCGTCCATACACACTTCTTTGCCCAAAGAGAGTCCCGATGCAACTGCAAGAGCGAGGCCAAGGGCTTTGATCAGCAGGGTCCATGGGGTTAAGAACGCTGTTAAGACGTAGCCTCCTAAAATCTGCGTGCGGATGAATTTTTGTGTTTGTGGGGGCACCACTAGACTGACTGCTTTGATTTCGGGAACTGGGGAGAGGTTATTCAAGTCCAAAGTATAGGACAATAACGGACTTACTTCCCGTATGAAACGCATACGGCGCATATGATTTCACGAGCACTGCGGCACTACCAGCAAATGCAACCTGGCCAGAGATTAAGAAATTGCAAGGAGGTCAAATGCTGTACTTACTGCTAACACAACATACACGAAGGAGTGTAACAGTGACTGCGTAAGTACGAATCTTACTCCGAAGAATTCACTCCAAGTTCGCCACTCGGTGCAGACCTCTCCAGCTAAACACGAATCTTAAAGGAAAGTTGCTCCAATTGAAATGCGTGAACGCACGCTTTACACCGCTACAACATGCTACTTGGTTGTAGAAAAATCCATTAGAACAGCGTCCTTCCCGGAGGTCCCCAAGCCTGCATGAGACATTATAATTGAATATTTGGCTCAACGAAATGAAGCAAAATAAATTACCACTTGACGAGTACATCCAGCCACCCTCCGGTGAGCCCAATACCGATTCCAGTCAAAATTACAACGAGCCACATTCGCGCTGCGTCAAACCTACGAGACAACGCGTTAATTAGTCTGAGATATTGCGAATAAGGGCGCACCATGGAAGTAGGAGGCCCCGCACACCAAAGTGTCCGCGCTGAGTGTTGGTGCGTTCCCGTTCAGCCGCTTCTTCGCGCAGCCAGTCTATTGTACTCCCATCGACGTATTGCGAGGCGAAATTAGTTTGCTGGGCGGGAGTTTGAGGCACTTGACCGTTCTCTGTGAGCTCGAATAATTCCGCCGGGTCGCGGCGCGGCATAGCGATAATGAAGGGCCTCCAGTGGCGCAAATGAACAAGATGAAGCGTCTTAACTATTTCGTATTTATTTCGCAGACCGATACCTGGCATCCCAAACAACGCGTCCCTTTGTAAGGATGTCTTCCTCCTCCATGTCGAATGCCCTGCTAGGGCCTTTAAATGAACTGCAAGCTCTTTCGCAGGCCCTATTTCTCTCTTTATCGCCTGTTCAACCAAAACCGCCTCCTGCGCCTCCGCTTTCTGCGTTTCTCAACTGCGATGAAAATCTGTCTTCTGCTGTGACCCTCGCCCACACCCACCAAATGAAGCAGCGCAAAATTGAAGCCCTCAAGGACGAGATACTTGAGCTTGACCGACGGTGGCGCGAGATCTGCGCGGAGCTCGAGGCCGGCAAAGGAGAATTGGAGGAAATGATCCAGGAAGGCGAGGAGAGAATAAAAGCAATAGACCAAGCAAAAAAAGGTGGGGTGCTTTGGGATGACTTTCAGTCCCTCGCTAATTATGTTCTGAAGCCTCTATTCCGTATCCTGAACTACTGGCCTACGCACAAAGCCTCAGTGCATTTACTTCCGCGCCGCCAAATATGCCTGACCTCACGCTGCCTGGCCAACCTCCCCCGCCGCTCTTCTTCCCGCCGTTTCCCAACGAAGAAAAGATGCGCCGCGGCCGCCTCAATGCCGAGGCACCTCTGGGCCTGCTCGGAGAAACGCATTCTGTTGGACGAGGTCTGTTCAAGCAAATTTCTCCCTACACCGTTTAATTATTTGTTGCAGCTCCCACTGTCTCGCCACCAAAGGCGCCCGACGCAAGTCAGCATCTGGCACCCGGTGCCAATCCTTACAGACAGGATTTACGCGCTCCCCAACCACAACTATTCGACTTGGATTTGGATCTCAATCCCGATCTCTAATATTAACAAGGTATGCATACAGGTACACCCATCCAGTGTTGGAATAATGATAATAAATAGCCCTACGTGACCCCCCGGTATCCCTCGCGTCAGACGGCGGCAGGCTTCGGCGGCTTCGGCTTAAACTTGATCGTTGTGGGCGTCCCACCCGCCGTAGCTCTCAACTCTCGTATCCGCTCCGCAATTCCGTCCGATATTCGCGCCACTCGGCTGTCCCCAGTGCGTTTTGCGTTGTTCCCGTAGAACTGGATGCTCCAGGCCTGCAGCTGGTTCCGAAACCCTAGGTTTGGACACACGATGGAGCGTTTTGACTGCGTGTAGGCTATTGATTCCGACGCGGTCATGTAGGTTGTTGCTACGATGTACGCGCAGACCACCGTGGCGCTGCGGCTGACGCCCTGGAAGCAATGTACCTGGGCCCATCAGATAAACATCAATTACTTTCGAAAGATAGAGCCGTATTACTTACGAGGACATTATTATCCTCGCTCTCCGCCAGCGCTGCAGTCATGAACTCGGTCGTTTGTGTGAGGTACTTTTGTATATCAACGTCCGAGCGATCTGGGATTGAGATGCGCAGTTTGTGGTCCTCCGGAATGCACTCCGGGATGTGGCAGTCGCGGTCCAAGACACTGATTACATGTGTGATATTAAATTCCGCAAGCACCTTTTCATCGCGGGCGCTGAAGTAGTCGGAGAGATAAACGCGGGGCATAATTAGGGACGCGGTTCGCGCTTTCCCAGAACCCAGAAGTCCTTTGGGATTTTTGGCTAGGATTGCGGTTTCCCAGCTTGGTGAGGCAAAGGAAAGCATAGTGGTTCAAGCCAAGTCGTGCTGTCGATTGACAGGAGATGACAGGGCGATCAAATCTCGGTCCGAACCACGCGCAGTTTGCGCTTAGCCTTCAGTGACCACACAAATGGACGCTGTGGAAAAGGCCAACACAGAGCGGCAGAAACGATGGTATGTGGGTAACCCCCAAGCAATACATGTATTTCAGCTCGAGTCGTGAAGGGTCAAAGACCAAAAAGTCGGTGAAGGTACCTACGCCGTAGTTTATCGAGGTAACCCCCGCTCTTTGTTCGACGAAATCTCCGGCTAAGCCGTTCCTTAGGACGAGAAGCCTCTACCAACCGAAAGGTCGCTATAAAGAAGATCAAGGTTGGCCAGTTCAAAGATGGGCTGGATATGTCGGCTATTCGTGAGGTGAAATATCTGCGAGAACTAAAACACCAGAACGTCATCGAGGTAAGATAATTTTGAACCGACGAAGGCAAGAGAAATCTAAATTTTTCTTCCAGCTGCTGGACGTGTTCTCATCGAAAACGAATCTAAATCTCGTCCTGGAGTTTCTTGACTCGGACTTGGAGATGATAATCAAAGACCGCTCTTGCGTATTCCTCCCGGCCGATATCAAGAGCTGGATGGCAATGACTTTCCGTGGGCTTGAATTCTGCCACCGAAACTGGATCCTTCATCGCGTAAGTATGCCATTGTTTCTATTTAAATGACTAGGACCGAACGCCAACAGGATCTCAAACCCAACAATTTACTCATTGCCTCAGACGGGCAGCTCAAAATTGCGGATTTTGGTCTGGCTCGAGACTTTGCGGACCCTGGGTATAAAATGACCTGCCAGGTTATCACACGGTTCGCATCCAGACCCTCAACTCAGTACATGAATTCTGACTCCGACACCCAGATGGTACCGACCCCCAGAGCTCCTCTTCGGCAGCCGATACTACTCCACTGCGGTCGACGTGTGGTCCGTTGGCTGCATATTTGCTGAGCTGATGCTGCGCACTCCATACCTTGCGGGAGAAAGCGACATGGACCAGCTCAAGACCATCTTCCGTGCACTAGGAACACCGACGGAACAGGATTGGCCCGGGCACACCAAACTCCCCGACTACGTCCCAATTGGGCAGTTCCCCAAGACGCCACTGCGGGATCTGTTTACGGCCGCTAGCGCCGACACCCTCAACCTCCTCAGCCAGTGCTTGATTTATGAACCCCGCAAACGCATTACTGCTAAAGACGTTCGTTCCTCTCTCAGCGCTCCTTTCTTTGTTCTCACGCGAATCAATGTATAGGGCCTTAACCACGCATACTTTTTCGCCCTCCCGTACCCTTCTCATCCATCCAAGCTGCCCAAATGCGCGGCCCAGCTGTCCGCGGCGCTCCCCCTAGAGGAGATCGACGGAAACACGCTCACCGGAAAGACAAACCGGCTCAAGCGCAAGCTGGCTTCGCCGGACGATACGAAAACGCGCTCCGCCGTTGCGCGACGGCTGGATTTCACGAAACCGACGCCTGGCTCGTAGGAGGTTGGCCGGATGTGGAGTGTGATAAAACCTATGCTATTATAGATCCATTCGCGACGATTTGGCATACTGAAGGCTGCAGCGACTAGCACTTGACCAGATATCTATGGGTATTCGGGTCGCGACCATATCAGGATTCAGAAGCAGAGGGTCGGATAGTATAGAAGAGGAACAATGTTCATTGGGAATTCTTGGTTCCACTCTTTGTCAATCATGCGGGGGTCGACTCAATGGGACGTGTAATAAAAACCCATGTGATCGCGTTATTTCCTTCTTTGCATCTGCATTTCACCCCAACAAGAGTATCTACTACACGGTGGCCGGAGGCACCAATAAATAGTTTTGAGGGACGGCTGAGGGAAGTTTCCGTTATAGCCAATTTGTAGTTCAGTGCGGAGATGGGGTTGCAGCGGTGAGCTGCTACTAGGCAGTGGGAACCAGACACATGAGGTTATAGTATATATACTCTCGGAGTTGTGGGGGGGGTGGGAAGTAGGTCGACTTTCGTGGCTAGTCTTCGTCCGACATGCGGGGGTCAGGGCCGTCCTCGAAGACGGGAAGCTCGGCCTCCCGCCTCGCCTTGCCCGTCTTAGTCAAAGTCAAGTATAGAAAAACTCGGCCAGAGCCGCAATCCTCTACCTTGTACCCAGGATTTCGGGTAGAGATAAATTCCTGGAGGCGTCTCGCAGGATCGACCGTCGGCCCTCGTATTGAGGACACTCGCAGAGCAAATTTAAATGCTCGGGCTCGAATCCAGTCTGTCGTACCAAAAGACAAGTATATCAGTAGACAGATTGCCTTTTGATACAGCGGATACAGTAGTCACTGATCTGTTCGCGCGCCTGGAGGTACTCGTCACACGCGCAGTCAACGTCCTCAAAAATGAATGAATCTGAAGTTGTAAGTAGAACTCGCGTGTCCCGTTCTGTATTGAATCACTCTTCCGAAAACTTCCCCGCGTTTCCATGGCGTAGTGGCTCGTCTTGGGGCGCCGCTTTCCACTCTTTTTTAACACCTTGGCGTTTGATGCGCGACCTGGTCTTTTTGTTTGTTGCCGCGAGCGAGGCGCCCCTTGGCGAGCTCGTCCGCGCGCTCGTTCCGTTCGTCGTGGTGGCCTGGGGATCATGTGATCGCGTTTTTGGCTTCCTCGGGTTCCATTTCGTGGATCCAGGTGAAGTCTAACCGAGGATTTATTGGCACGAGAAATGGACGAGTTGTCACCAAAATAAAAGGCCGATGCATCGGATCCGAATTAAATTATTTAAATATATATCAAGCTGTAGAGCTGGCTGTTATCAGGACGTGGCAGTTGATCCAGCAACTACCGCGTTCGTCTCCATGCTTCAAGCGCCCAAGGAGAATAAATTGGTCTGCTTGGGATTGATTTCCTTCTGATTCGCCCAAGTGACCTTGTCAGTGCAGAAGACCGGAAAGGCCTAAAGGAGCAGGTGGCGCTGCTGGTTACGTAATCTCGATCAATTTCTGCTGTGAGCGTTCTCGTCAAGTCGTGCGCAGCGAGCGAGCTACGTGTCCCTTGTGCACAAAATGCATCGACATTTATATGCAATATGCCTCTTTCTACTCTCCCTTCCCTGCCTTCTCCTGGCCCAGGATCCAGAGCATACATTCACCAGTTTCTCCAACCTTCCCTCCAGGCTATTTTTCTTCGACGACACAACCGTGAGTTCTATATTTCAGTGGAAACGTGTGCTGAACCGTTCCTTCAAGACCGCTATCTACCATGACTCTATTGAGGGCAACATATACGTGTCGTCTGACGAGGGCAAGACGTGGAACCTTCCGGAAGAAATTCCAAGAGGAGCCGCAGCTATGGTCCTCGAACATCCGTTCGACCGTGCCTACGTGAGTTTTGTATTTCCCGCGGTATATGCTTGACCCTGATGTTTTTTGGAAGGCATTCGTGTTGACGCGTACAACAACACATTACCGGACCGAAGATAAAGGAAAGACTTGGAGGTCTTTCGAAGTGGAAATTGCACCTGCGCTCGTCGCCAGACCACTTTCCTTCCATTCGAAGAACTACGGGTATATCCTCTACCAGGGTACAGTCTGTGATAGAAGCGGGTGGGGCGCTATTTGCCACGACGAGGTAAGTCGAATTATCGGTTTTATTTCGCCTGCTAACTCCGCCCCGTAGACATACTACACCAAAGACGCATTCAGTACACCCGCGCAACGACTCCTTTCAGAGACGTCTCGGTGTCAGTTCGCGCATAGCAGTGCCGACTTCAAGCACGAAGCGCATGAGGACCTGATCTATTGCGTGGCGTTTGATACCAAAACCACCAACGGCGGACATGCGCTCTCATCCTCCCGCCTCTTCTCCAGCACAGACTTCTTCCAAAATGATAATAAGGTCGAGGACCTTGGTATCGGTAAAAATGCCAAGGGCGTCATTGCCTTCGCAATTGTGTCCAAATTTGCTGTCGTTGCGCTCAAGGACCTGTCACCCGGAAGCCAGGGTGACATGCTACTTTACACGACCATCGACGCCAAGACTTGGGCTAAAGCTCAGTTCCCTCATGCCTCGTCGGCCAAGCTCCGCGAGAACGCATATACGATTCTCGAATCCACGACCCATTCGCTTGCTGTAGACGTCGTCCTGCAAGACCAAGGAACCATTGGAACCTTATTCGTCAGCAATTCCGACGGCACGTACTTCGTTGAAAGTCTCAAGGATACCAACCGGAATGAGATGGGGTTCGTTGACTACGAGCGCATCTATGGTCTTGAGGGCATCGGCATCGCCAACGTTGTCATGAACGCGGATGATGTCGAGGGACGTGGGGAGCCTAAGCAGCTCAAGTCTGTCATTACATTCGACGATGGAAGCACGTGGCATCCTATTCGTGCTCCTTCCACGGACAGCAGCGGCCAACGGGTATCATGCAACCCTGACGATGCGGACACCTGCTCTTTGCATTTGCACTCCGTCACCAATCCACACAATTTCGGACGGATATTTTCGTCTCCTGCCCCTGGGTTTGTCATGGCCGTAGGCTCCATTGGGAATTCGCTGGCACCTTACGAGGAAAGCGACACCTTCTTGAGCACTGACGGTGGTATCTCTTGGAAAATGATCCGGATGGACGCCCACAAGTATGAGTTTGGAGACTCTGGCAGCATTTTAGTCGTTGTAAATGACGAGGAAGGTGTCGATGAAGTTCGCTATTCCTTAGACAATGGCAACAACTGGTTCGCACCTTCATACTTCATATTTAACTCGCCTTTAACAAGTCGTCCTTCAGGAAAGGCTACAACTTCGGTGTGAAGTTGCGGGCCCGCGCGCTCATCACCTTGCCGGATTCCACGTCTCAGAAGTTCATTCTCCTCGGTCAGGTCGCGCGCAAGGATCAATCTGCTAAGATAGGCCGATTTGTTACTGTATACCTCGATTTCACAAACACCAGGAAGAGGCAGTGTGGAAAGGATGATTTTGAAAAATGGTATGTAAGGGCGAAAAACAGTGAATGTCTTATGGGACACAAGGTATGTGCAACACTCGCCTATACGTCGGAATCTAATGCTCGGCGATATAGCAATGGTACAATCGACGCAGACCAGACGTGGACTGCTTCGTCGGAGAAGAGTTCACCGATCCCGTAGTACACGAAGAGTCATGCTCATGCACCGACGCGGATTATGAGTGGTGAGGCTACCGGTACAAGTAGATCTTCGCTTGCAACTTACGATGTTTGCAGCGACTACAACTTCGTGCGGGACGGCGATGGATGCGTAGCTGTTGGACCCGAACCGATTCCCGCTGGCATATGTAATAATCCCGAACAAACTTACCTCGGGTCCTCTGGCTATCGGAAGATACCCGGCAACACTTGCACTGGTGGATCTAAGGACAAGCAGGTGTCGAAAAAGTGCTCGAACGGTACCTGGTCATTCGTATTTGCTCGTCGTTGAAGCTCACTACCATATTTCACAGCCCAGCCTGCCCCTGGAGATATTATACACCAAACGGTATGTTATCGAGCTCATTCGACAGTGAAATACTTATGCCTCTTTCAGTTCCAATTCCCCAGTCCAATTCTTCAGCATGCATATTTCCCAGAGTCCACTGTAGGTAAACGTACTCTTCAATGGATAGGTGGTTAATGGGCCGTCTTCCAGACAATCCTCGTACGTTTGGAGGATCACAGCATCTGGCAATCAAGCAACGAGGGTTACACATGGGACCAAAAATTCCCGGACAAACGTTTCTTGGCATTCTATCACCATAAATACAGCTCCGACCGAGCATATCTTATCACGGACACTGAGGAATTTTACTCGACAACGGACAGTGGCCGGACATGGAACCCCTTTACCGCCCCGACTCCTCCCAACACGTTCCGCGCGCAGGTCCTTCGGTTCCATCCTGAATCGGATCACCTTATCTGGACGGGAAACAAGGATTGTGATGGGCCCCTTGCGCGAAATTGTCATGCCGAAGCACAGTACTCCCGAGACAACGGCCGGAAGTGGACGTTCGTCGAAAACTACGTGGTCAACTGTGCATGGGCCAAGGACGCTAAGCTGGATGCGGATCCTGCGGAGATTTTGTGCGAATCGTACCGCGACAAGCAGGGGTCTCAACGATTTTTCCAAGGTGATAACCCTCTGGGTCTTGTGGAGGGAGGAGCTTTCTTCACCAACAAAAAGAAGCTTTTCGACCGGGTTGCCGGATTCACCAAGTTTTCGGAATTCTTGGTCGTCGCAGAGGTGAGGTGAAGTATCTCGAACTCGAGTTGGTCGCTAACAGTTTTAAAAAGATGTCGCTTGAAAAACACTCTTTAGATCTTCAGGTTTCGCTTGATGGTATCAAGTTTGCCCCCGGGCAGTTCCCTCCTAGTATGCACCCTGAGACTCATGTGAGAGGACTCTCTTCAATTTACAGTTTAATCATGCTGATTTTATTGTTCAAGGCCTACACCATTCTTGAATCAAGTACGGGATCCCTCTTCCTTCACATGACCATGTCGGAGCCCCCAAATCCATACTGGGGCAACATCCTCAAGTCCAATTCCAACGGAACCTACTTTGGGCTCTCTATTGAGAATGTAAACCGGGATGACAGAGGCTTTGTTGATTTCGAGAAGATGATTGGCCTTGATGGAATCGCGTTGATCAACGTTGTCTCGAACCCGCACGAGGCAGCTCTATCGGGACGAAAAGCGTTACAGACCAGGATCACTCATAACGATGGTCAGTATCCAATCTCTCAGCTGGTCATAGATCCTGACGTCCCTTTAGGTGGTACATGGAAGCCCCTGGTGCCTCCGCAGAAAGACTCGCTCGGCAATAAATACGAGTGTGAAAACACCGGCTGCGCGCTCCATCTTCATGGCTACACCGAACGGACGGATCCCCGTGCTACTTACAGCAGCCCGTCCATTGTAGGGCTCATCATGGCCACCGGCAACGTGGGCGAATCTCTCGCGCCATACGACCAGAGCGACACCTTCTTGAGCCGCGACGCAGGATTCACTTGGGAGGAGGTGCACAAGGATGCGCATCTGTGGGAGTTTGGCGACTCAGGGTCGATCTTGGTCATGGCCAACGACGAGGAGCCGACGGACCATGTGCTGTTTAGTACGGATGAGGGGCTCAACTGGCGCGAGTACAAGTTCACCGACGAGAAGATGCGTGTTCAGTCGATCGTAACGGTTCCGTCGGACACGAGTCGGCGCTTCATCCTGGTGGCCGCTCTGCCCCATAGCTCTGTGTCGACTGTTGTACATCTGGACTTTACCGCCCTGACGACTAAGCAATGTGAGGGAAACAAGTTACCTCTTGCTCTTATGCTAATACCTCTTCCTTTAGGCGTCCTCAATGTTGAGGATCCTGGGCACGACGATTTCGAGTTATGGAGTCCCAGCGAGGAGCGTCAAGAGCAATGTCTATTCGGAAGACAGGTTCGACAACATTCACTGCTTTGTTCCGGCCTATTGACCGTCCATTAGACTCTTTACCACCGTCGTGTCCGCGAGACCGACTGTGTTGTTGGCTCTCAGCCCAAGGCTCAGGAGCGCATCGAAAAGAATTGTGTGTGCACCAAGGCAGACTTCGAATGGTTTGTCATCCTCATGACAACTCGAAAGGTTGCTCATAAAATTTAGTGAATTCAATTACTTCAAAAACGAAAACGATGAGTGTGTCCTCGCTCCTGGCACGACACCGTTGCCCAACGACGACTCGTGTTGGAGCAGTGAAGACTACTGGTATGAGCGGACGCCATACCGCAAAATATCCTACTCGAGCTGCGACGGTGGCGAGCGACCCGATCGGGGCGCGCGGCACCAATGCCCAGGCTTTGCAGGGCACAGTGGCTTCTTCTGGTTCCTGGTCATTATGTTCCCGATAGTATTCGTGGCGCTTGTAGCATGGTGGTATTACAACCACAGCGGTTTGGCTCGCGGGTGCGTCTCCCTCTCATCCCTTCCGAAGATACGTTTATCACGGTTTCCAGGACGATTCGTCTGCCCGGGGACGGCAGCGCTACATGGGGCGGCCGCAGCTCGAGTGGCGCCTTGGACACACTCGCATCTATTCCCTGGATCCTCATCGGATTGACAGGAATTGCTTGGGAGTGGACGACCTCCCGTTTCCGAACCCGCTTCCCTGCTCGCAGAGGATACAGGTGCGTCCTTCCTTGAACTAGATACCTCTCAAGTTACTTACCTGATCTTTCAGAAATATTCCCGTCGACGAAGACGCGCAAATACTCCGCTTTGAAGATGAGGAATGAACGAATTGAAAAATGGACAGTGAATAATGCTGCGGATGATCCATGCTGTCCTTTCTGTAGATTAAGATCGGCTTTTAAGTTATTAGTTTTCGATCTACATATGTGTACTTTTTGTAATAGAGACATTTTTTTGGAAGATACGGCGCATCATTTTACAAGTGATGCGATTTCCTAATCCAGCTTGTTTAGATTACACGTCGTCGTTTGCGTGTCCTTTTCTTCAGACCACGTCCCTCCTCGCCCGCCATGAATCCCGCCGTCCAAGGTCTCGTTATATCCCTCGGGGTTATGCAAGGTCGAGCCGCATCTTTGAAGCCACGGAGCTCTGGCTGACTGCTTAATGCTGCAGTTGCGCGAAAAATCCCCTTTGAAGATCCAGATGTTCTTCTCTACACCCGGATTGGATATGTTACTGTTCAAGTGCTTGTCCTAGGCATTTACTACTACATTTCCATGGCTGTAAGGGCGGCCGCACCCTCGGTCTTTTGCCTTGATTGACCCTTTGTAGATCAAGAAGAAAAATGACCAGACTGTGCTTAAATACGGTACGATACCATTCAAAAAACATCTCCATGACACTAACGTGAACCAGTGGATGCTCCTAATGCCATGGTGTGTTACAAACTTCCAACTGGCTTTTTATTTGGGATGTGAACCTTTTTGCCAGACACAAGAACCGGGTCAACTTGTTACAACCACCGTGCGAGACTACGACCTTTCGGAGACATCGAAACTCGTGTGTTTTTTCTTGGTCGTGCTGGGCGTTCCGCTGAATCCCCCTATGCCAGCTCCGGTCCGTCTACATGGGAATCGCAATGATGGGTTTCCTCCACGGCTACCTGAAGTACACCCAGCCTCTGTTCGTGCAGGCCATCATGGGTTTGAAAGGCTTGTACGACGCCAAACCCGTCCAGGTTCACTTGGTCGGAAAGAAGGCAGAGGGTGACTTGAAGCGACCGTGGAAGGCGGCTGCCGGGATGTTCGGCGGTGAGTTGTTGTTTTTCGAATTCGCATTACCACATGCTGATTCGAAACCCATCAGCTGCTGGGGGTCCCCAGACTGACAACGCTGCCATCACAGAGGCCGAGAAACGAGTTGGCGGCAGCAGCAAGAAGGACGATTAAATTACTATTCTAATCCGTACCTTTTGTGAGTGATGATTTTTTATTTAGCTATGGTACGCTGACATGTTTCCTCAGCGTTAAAATTACAACTCCAACTAAATTCTCTGGACCTATAGACGGGGCTCGGATTAATGTATTCCGCCTATACCATGAATTTTTTGGATGTACAGCTGTCCCACATAAGCGCTCAAGAACGTCGTCGTCTCACCGTGCTCCGTATATTCACAAAAAAAGTTTTCCCTAGTATCTCCACCGACACTTCTCCGTTGGCGTTGTCAACTTGAATACAACGCCAGTAACCGATCTTGTTCAACCTCGTTGCTGACCTGGTTTGACCTTGTTCTTCCCTTGTGCTTTTGTCTGAACCTTCGCTTCCTTTTCTGATCATGGACCCACAACCGTCAACGCACTGAATTGGACTAAATTCGCTTAGGAGAAACAATAGCAAAACAAGCCCTTGTTTTCTGGGGATCAGCTACTGTCATTTACCAAGGTTTAAAGGTCGGACATGCAACGAACTGGAAGGCACCTTGCGGCCTACTATCTATCCACACCTACCCGTGACGCCTCAATCATGCCTTCCCATTCAAACACTGTACCATACCATTACCACACGTCAGTGTCCTTGCTTGGCCTTGCGGCGTTCCTAATCTCTCTTCTCTTTCTTAGGCGGCCAACAACACGGCATGTACACTACCAGACTCATAGTCATGCGCATGAATATTATCATGGTACGGACCTTCTTCAACGGCTATGATGCATCCTAATATTCCTCTGCAGAATCAACCCACTCTGGCCGTAGTCTGAAGCGAATCCTAATGCGAATCAAAAATGCGCTGAGCGCACTACTGCGTCGACTGACGTCCGAGCGGAAACCTCGCAAACCCATCGGTGTGCCGCGACGGTTGGGGTGTCTGATAATATACGATTAAACCAAGTAACTCGATACGAACGACATACATTTCCACGTACTTAATCGATGTTCTACCGCCTACATTGATGAATTGAATAATGACCGAGCTGTAAAATGACAAAAACTATTGCGATGGTGGCAGAGGCATATGATCTTGTTTGTTGTGCGTCGCGTTCCCGGTTCCCCGACGCTCGTTTAACATGCCGGAATAACGCGGGACTGAATGGCGTCTTCCGATCTTGAGTTTACGGTCTCGTCGGCCACTGCCGACCGCCTTCATAAATGTTGAAGTGTCTGTCCCGCAGCATTCATTTGTCGGTCGCTTTGATAGCGTGAAGCAAAACGTTTGAAGTTTGGCGAGTCGTCATTTCTTCAGCATCTAGTGAGTTTTTCTGCGAGAAACAGGGTCCATTCCGACCCCACGACTCGGAGTCATTTCTTGGGCATGCAACGAAGGGCTTCCGTCCCTTTTTGATTTCCTTTGGCACAAATGTACTGTGGTGACCCAGGAATCTGGCGCTTTGCAGTCATCAAGTCGCCAGTTCGTTATTAACAAGGATGTTCACGCTAGCGTTTGTCGAGAGAAACTGACGGAAGCTAATCAACTCATCCAACCTTTGTGGATTTAATTAGCTCTCGCAATGGGACACAAGCCCAACGACGTGATGTATTCAGGTTGAAGAAAGTGACGGGAATTTGGTATTGAAGTTATAACAACAAGAGAGTCGCCTTTGTTTTGCTTGGCGAGCCAGTCTGAATAATAACTGAGGAGCTGAAGTGTAGAGAATGGCGAACGACGCACTGTAGTTCAACTCGCTAGCTGAAGTTACTTTTCCCACTCGGGGTAGAGGTCTTCCTCTAGGGTAATCCCTAAAGCAGCCAAGGTAAGAGCTCAAGAATCCTCCAAGAAACCAGAGAATCCACCAAGCTCCTCTCGGACGCCCTTCAGCTCATTTAAATAGTCCTGATACTGCTTCTTGTTCTCCACCTTGACCTTGACTCCATTGAAGACGCGAACGGCGGTCGCAAAGTCGTCCACTCTCCTCGCTGCACGCACAGCGGCCTCTATGACCGAAGGGGAGGGAACGAGATCGTGGGCGAAGCAGTTGTTCAAGCCACGCTGGACCTCGAAGACGTCCTCCGCTTGATTGAAGAACTCTACATAGCGCGCATTGAAGGACTCGAAAGTCTCTTGCGCGTGCTCGCTGTAAAAGCGGGTGCGGACGACGGTAGGCAACGCTCTGCGCGCGACGGTGGGGCGCACTGAGGCCCGAAGGACGCTGGAGAGTATCTGCGGGCGCATGGTGATGGCAACGAAATACGATTCGCGAAGACCGAGTCTAGAAGAAACACGATCCCGTGATTTGACGTGTCTGCCATTTCCTTCATTTTAAGATGTAACGAGTTTTCTTTGTTTTACACGACGGTCGCTCGATCTGAGGTAGTTGCTCATCATTGGAAAGGGTTTAGTGGTCTAAAGGGTACTTAGAACACGGTTGGGAGCAGCTTTTGGGGAAATACCCAGATCTCAGGTCCCTCGGTTGACGGACGCGGTAGTTGCCCAGAACAGGAAAGTATGCAAATAGTGGGTAGGCTCGTCAGCCATTACTTACTCGACATATACTTCAGCGACAAGACGCAGTAAATTAATAGCTAGTAAAAATCGTCGGAAAAAATCGGAAATTCTGAGTCCCAAGATCTTCTTCGTTTCCAGCAAAAAATGCGGGACTTCCCAGGGTACTTGGTGCAGTTAAGGTTCCCATTTGCGATGGAAATCGAATGGGCAACGGGAATAAAAACGTTATAAAACGATTACATGGCCATCGTGGGGGTCGAACCCAAGACCTTGTTCCTGGGATCCGGTTCGAGCGTAACAAATTTCCGCGGAGCGGGCCGGGCGGGTGGCGCAGGAACAAATTTCCGCGAAGCGGGGGCGGGTGACGCAAAGAATTTTCCGCGGAGCGGGCCGGGGGCGGGAACGCGCGTCACGCCCGCCCCGTTACGCCCCGTCACCAACCACATGATCGTGGGCCTGCATCACAACACTGCCACGTCGCCCCCGTCTCCACGCTCACCCCTCGCGTTATTAGCACGACGCTCTAATCAACTGAGCTAGACGGCCGACAATAGAGTGAGCAGGGTCGCCAATGTGGGCGATGCAGAAAGTTGCAGAAAGGGAACTTGAAAAATGAACTACACGGTCACAAGACTCGGTCCACGTGGGAAACTTTCAAACACTCGCAAAGTTCGCGTCGTACACAGTCAAAGGTAGCGCGTGATAATGTTAAATTATATTGAGACTGTGCCACATATTATGTGTCAACGTGCAAGTCTCGTCTACCAGTAGGATAATTACAGGGCGTCGAGCCATAGATATGATTAAGGAATGTACGGAGATGTGCCTGTAACATTAGGACCACTCCGGCAAGAAGAATACACACAGAGAGAAGGAAACTGGATCAAGCACCCAATCAAATCGTACAACATTTTGTCTTGTCCGCAATGGTCGTTTTCAATTTTCCTTCATCTCCTCGTCGATGGGGCCGAATCCCGGGGGGTGGTGGAATTCTGCGCTCGGGGACAAGGGCAGAGGGGAGGGAGAGACGGGGGACCTGGTGTAAAATACATCTGCTACCGGCAGCGCGGGTTGGATGGCTAAACGAGTGAGGGGTGCGCGGGCAGGGGCACACAAAGGCAGTGCAGGGAGAGGGGCCGTAGGGGGCGGAGGGGTGGGAGCGAAGAGCAGGGCAATGGGACGTCGGTTAGTCAAGGGCTTCCGGCCACGAAGGCTAAAGGTCGCCGCGTCAGTACACTTAACAGAAGTCTCAGAAAGGAAGACATACCGAGTTCCGATGCTACCGCTGCGTATACGACCGAGCATGCTGTTATCCTCGCAGGCAACGTTCTGGACCAGACTCCCGCTGCGAGATCTGGGCGAGGTGGCTGCGACATGGGCGATGTGCCACGCATTGCCTGCGGCGCGAGCAGGTGACTTGGCGAGCTTCACGGAGCTGATTGGGGACGCCATGGAGGTGATGCTGGAACGACGCTTCCGCGAGGGCGAGCGAGGGCTCTGCGCGCGAGAGGCATGATGGGGATCGTTATGGTATGTCGAACCCGCAGCGAAATATACAAGGTCGCCTGTGGATAAGTGTGAAGCGTTCTCGTGCTCCATGTCTTCGTCATGGGGGTGGTTGTATGTGTATACAGAGGCAGCATGGGCGTGCAAGCCAGACTTGTAGAAAGTGCTGTAGCTCGTCGTCATCGTGTGGTGCGTCAAAGGAGAAGGGAGAGGAATGGATGGATGGCTTTGAAGAAAAGAGCCTGAGGAACGAGATGGCAAGGGAAGGGCGAGCCCAAGGAAATATTGGGAGAAGGTTATGGTTTCCTCCAAGACTCAACTTCCTTTTTGAATCCAAACTTGCATCAAACTCGTAACAAGTGCATACAAAACGCCTTTGTATTCCGCTTGCCGACCAACAGCCGTATCAGATTTGCTGGCACCCTTCACGCGTGTGGCGCAGACGGCCTTGATTGCCTCAAGTTTTCCGCTGCTTTCCGGGCTGATATGTTCTCTGCTTTTGGCATAATTGCAATTAGTACCACGGTGGAATGCCATGTCGGCTGCAAAAGTCGTGAAGAATGTCCCGATACCACCGGTTCTGGCAACTGTGTTCATAGAGGAAAGATGGATTCCCTCGGTCTGCTCGACTAAAGACTCCGCGGTGTTCTCCCTGCTATGAACATTCAACCACAACCGTCGCTACCTCTACCGTTTCTTCGTCCATCCAAGGCGATGTTGACTTCATTCCGCAACGTCAAATAATGCGTTCTCGACGTTTCGGCCTTAACGTGACGCTTAACTGGCAGACGTTTGTGCACTCCACCGCTTCAGAGCCTGAGGCGACTGTTTTCAACGAGGGACCGAGTTTGGACCCAGCCGAATTAGCCTCGATGGATGATGCATTATTTGGTCGCTTCGTCCAACGCTCGAAACGTGATTCTTTGCTTCAAGGGACCGATGCTTTGGTCAAATTTGACCGTTTCAACCCGACGCTGAGGGTTGCCGGGAATTGGTCTGCCGCCCGTCATGAAGTACCCAACGATTGGCGACATGCTATCTCCAAGCTCAGGAATATGACGAATTGCTCCCGTTCAAGTTTCTGGTCCGACAAACACACGCTGTTCTCGAACTTCGAACATCCCAAAACTCTTACAACCCCTCAGCGCTTCAGCAACACGGCATTGATGGTATTCATGCAGTCAGTGATGCTCAGTTGTTCCGGGTGCTGAAGATTTTGCTGTTGCACTTGGAACGACAGAAGCCACATGCCGTTGCTCTTGTGATTTCTTCCGGCAAGTTTGCGAATGAGAAGAGCCCAGTGGACGCTGACCTCTCGGACTATCCTTTCAATGAACTGCTCGCTCAGGTCCCTGTCGAAAGCAGGGCGGGAGGAGCGGCGGTGCGTGGCCAAGGGGGCGGTGAAAGAGTCGGCCTTAGTGCCAGACAGGCGTGCGAGGGAGAGATGGAGAGTCTGGTACGAGCGACGGCGCGAGCACTTGAAGGGAACCACGCTGGTATCCTTTGCGTCTTGGACTCGCAAGCCGCGCTGCAAGATGCCAAATCTCGCCCGGCCAGCATCGGGCTATCGAGCACGACAGGACTGTCCGCAACGCCCAACGCCGCATACCTCACTTCGCTATTCTTAACATCTGGACGCCCGCGCACGTCGGCAGGCAACGAAAAAGCAGACGAGGTGGTCAAGGAAGCTACCAAGGCCGACGCGAAGTCGGACTCTCTCAAATCACGTCTCGTTTACCGTAGTACGATGTCTAATCCACCTCAATGAGTGGAAGGCACGCTGGGCGACCTCGAGATGCAGCGACACGCGTGTAGCGGTCTCAGAAAGAGATCACGCTGTCTCCCCGAATGCCTGACTTGGGAACCGCTGTGCCAGCCGCATCACGCACCGGCCTCTTCAGGCCACCGTACCGCTCCCCCTTGTCACGGAGTCCAAACTACTCAAACCCCTCGGCGCATTCGTGATTCGTAGAAGCTACGAGCTGCATCTCGGAATCCACCATGCGTGGGCAAACCAGGTTCTCTGTGTCTGTGGTGAACTCGGAATCTGCTTTGTGTGGGGCATCTCAGTGACGAACACCCAGGTGGAATATTCTTGCTGGGTTTTCAGAATCCACTGTGTCTGGTGAACTCGGAATTCATGGTGCATAGGTGGACCGGGTTCTCTGTATTGCGGTGTCTGTGGGGAAACTGGAATTCTGCTGTGCCTTTGAGGTTTTCGTGGTGAAGGCATGGGTAAATAGCCTTCCTATTCACTGACCCGGTCATTCAAGTTGAAGCTAACCTAATAACAGAGCAGATTAGTTCAATTCTGAATGTACTTGCTTTAAATTACAATGGTTCATGTATTTAAATATATTGAAAAACCCTTGACTATGTCTTTCCGTGCCAAGGCAAGGGTCCTAATCTTGTTTAACATATTTAACCACGTCATGGTTGAGTTGAACTCCAGACAAGGCCGAGCCATGAATTTCCTCAAAAAATTCCGCAAGCCCGGGTCGCGGACCTGCAAAAAATCTGAGCCCGACCCAAGCCCTAGCCAGGCCCGAGGGAGGGTCGGGCTCGAGTTGGGCTTCAAAGCCCGGGTCGGAGGTCGAGCTTGGGCTCCGGCACAACACTAATTCCACCGCCGCATGCCGGCAAGATCCAAACTTTACAAGACCACAATCAGGCTCCCTTGGATAATTTTTCGGGACCATGTCTTCATACACAAAATACTACGCCGTCAGGTAGCTACGAGTATCTCTTAGAGTGCGCCCGCTCTCCGCATTGAACAATACTGTCTTGTATATTGCGCGTTCAACGAACTTGGCTCTCGAGGTCGAGTGATTGGTCATGACTTGGATCCTCAAGCTTTCCAAATAAATCCTCGTCCATGTTTGCAAGGCGCACTGCCCCACCCGTCCATTCACTAATAGCTTTCAGTGCAGAGATTGCGCTCTTTCGGGTCGCAACATCGCGGTTACTGATACGAATGAGCCAGGATAGTGCATGGAGAATCTACTCGCCGTATGAGGCTTGCAAGCCGTTCATATGATTTCAACGTCAAGACAGAAGGCACCGTGGACTTGTGGCTAGCGAGGTTTCCAACTAGCTCGCAAGTTCTTGTCCGGACTATGGAGCTGTGTGCGTGCAGTAATATCAAGATCTGGTCAGTAGCTTTGGCATCGATGATGGCCTGCGCGCCGTCGACCCATTGGGCGATTTGAGATAATGCGTATGTGGCTGACTCGATGACCCGAGTATAGTCATCACTGATTTTGTGAGAAATCTCGTTGTAAGAAAAACGGAGGAAAAACTCACCCCAACAAAGAGACGATGCGCGCCCACATGTTCAATTCCAAGATGGCCGGCGCCGTGGACCCGTGACTAGCGAGAACTCCCACTAAGTTGCACGTCCATTGCCGCGTATAAGGGTTCGGGGACTCGAGTAACATGAGGACGTGATCTGTAGCCTGTGATTTGACAATAGCCTGCGCGCCATCTTCCGATTGGGCTATTCGGGATAATGCGTACACAGCCCATTGAGAATCTTCGTCGCTGATTCAAGATGAAAACGTTGGCAAAAGAGAACGAATCCGAACTAACCGCAGTGAGGACACAAGCTGCGCACAAAATTCCAGCTTCAAGATGGCGGGCGCCGTGGACTTGTGACTAGCGAGACTTCCCGTTAGCTCGCAAGTCCAGTGCTGGACTTCCCATTCCCAGCGGGGTGACTTGAGTAATACCAAGATGTAGTCCGTCGCCTTTGCATTGACAATAGCCTGCGCGCCGTTTACCCACCTAGCCATTTCGTACAATGCGTACACAGCCCACTCGATGACCCCAGAATCTTTGTCACTAATTCCAGATGAAAACGGCGTCGAAAGAAAAGAAATGTGAACCCACCGCAGGGAGGACACGATCTGCGCACAGACATTCAATTCCAAGATGGTCGGCACCGTGGACCAGTGACTAGCGAGTGTTCCTAATAGTTTGCACGTCCATTGCCAGACTTCCAAGCGGGGTGACTCGAGTAATGTCAAGAGGTAATCCGTCGCCTTCGCATTTACAACAACCTGCGCGCCGTCTTCCGATTGGGCTATCTCAGACAATGCGTATACAACCCTTTCAATAACGCAAGAATCTTCGTGGCTGACCCGAGATGAATGACAGAGAAAGAAAACCAATAGGAACTCACCCCAGCAAGGACACAATCCGCGCACAAAGTTTCAAAACAGCTGGCGCAATAGAATTGTGGCCGGCGAGCCTTCGTATTAGCTTGGACGACCATTCCCGGACTTCCAAGCTGGGTGACTGGAGTAACTTCAACATGTAGTCCGTGGGCTTTGCATTGACAATAGCCTGCGCGCCGTTTACCCGCCAGGCGATCTCATACAACACGTATAACACGTCCATCACCCACGGAACAACGGTAGAATCTCCGTCACTGAGTTTTCGTGAGAACGACTCCGGAAGAAAAGGATACAGACTCACAGCAGTGAGGACACAATGTGCGGATAAACCTTGAGCTCCAAGGTAGCTGATGCCGTGGACCCGTAACTAACGAGCCTTCTTACTAGCTTGCACGTGCATTCCCGGACTTTCGAGCGAGGCGACTGGAGTAATATCGAGATGTAATCTTTGGTTTTGGCATTAACAATGGCCTGCGCGCCGCCTTCTGATTAGGCTATCTCGGATAACGCGTACACAGCCCACTCAATAACGGAAGAATCTTCGTTGCTGACTCAAGATGAAACGAAGTAGGAACAAAATAAATATAAACTTACCCCAGTAACGGCACAATCCGCACACAAAGTTTCAAGGTGGCTGGCGCAATAGAATGGTGGCTGGCGAGCCTCCCCACTAGATCACAAGTCCGTCGTAGCGTCTCGGGGTTCGGTAACTCGAGTAACACGGACAAGTCCGTAGCCTTCGCGTTGACAATGGCCTGCGCACCAGCTACAGATTTTGAAAGTTCACATAGCACGTAGGCTGCTTCTTCAATAACTCCGAGATGCTTGTCGCTAAAAATACCATTAGAACTGTGTTGAAAAAAGGAAGTAACATACCCCAATAAGGACACCAATTGCTCGCATGGTGTTAGCTCCCAGACAGTCGATGCAACGGACTCGAATCGCAAAAGATTTCCTAATAGCCCGCAGGAACTGATACGGACGCCAGGATCTGGTGACCCTAGCATTTGCGCAACATGAAGGAGGACCGGAGAATCAACGACCGCGCGCGCCTCCACCTCAGAAGACCAAGTTCGGCTAGCCAGCTCGGATAAAATCGCAGCTTTAGTCGCCCATGAAACATAGTCCAGCCTACGGAATCAGTCAAAGAGCTGAAGCATCCAGGAGATACTTACGGAAAATATGACGAGTAAATTTCCAATGTTGGCACCGACAGTGCGCTGCCGCGGCCTTTTCTGATGATGTCTAAGGCCTGGCGATGATACATCCACTTCATGAGAGGTTTTGCCGCCGCATGGAGGTTGATTGTTGGTCCACGGAGGCCTGGGTTGCTGTCTGACCACCAACTATATATGCTGGGACGAGAGTCTTGGCGAGTCAAGGGCTGCATGGTGCAAGGGTAAAGAGAGCGAAGGTCATGTGTGATGTGCCAACTACTATTTTAGCCCTGATGTGAGGTGGAATTTTTGCTGATCCTAGGCGCAATTGAAGCTCTCTTTCTCTAGTAAAAATCTGAGACATGTATATATACCACATCTATCGACTGCTAAAATATGGGCCGAATGGAAGCTGTACAACGCACGAAACAAATGAAAAGCATGATTTTGTGACATTTGTGACAGTGCCAAACCGCCCGCCAAATCCAGATTCCACTTGTGGTTCCACCTTCGGGACGTTGATATCTTCCATATTTCATGTCCAGAAAACTCAAAAATATTTGAGGCCATAGAAAAGACCTCAATTTACTCCAGTTCTGCTGCCGAAAGGAAGAGACCAAGACTCTATAAAGTTGACGTGGACACATCGGGAGCTAAAATAGTAGCGGCAGTGCGGCCAAAGTGCGGCGCCTCTCCGAATCCGCCATGTGCGGGCATCTCTGTGGCGGGTCTTAATTCTTGTTACAGATTATTACACACTTGGCGGCCTGCTGCGCAAATGGGGTCGTGAGCTTTTTGCATTTGGGGCTTGAGGGCTTGAGATCTCTCAAAACAAGTTTGCAACCGCAACGGTTCTTTTGCACGTCGACAGTAGAATTTGGATGGATGCATGTCCATGAGGTTTCCTTCAGAGGCGTCCGACCCTCCCTCCGCATCTGGTCCTCGAGGCTCTTTCGGATTCGCAACGCACTGCACCAGACGCGCAGACGTAAGGAATTATGAGATCTTTCGCATCGAAGGAACAGGAGTGCGTCAAAGTTCGATCGGACGTTTGAAGTTGACCAGAGTCCTCTGATGTCAACAGCGACAATTACGACGCCGCCAAAAGCTTAAAATGGTAATTTAACCACTCGAATATTCATGCGCCGACCCCTACATCTTCCGGCGTAGTCTCGTTGAAACTCAAGCATTGGAAGCATGTCACTGCACCCTGCGCGGGGGCAGTCATAGCACCCAACGACAGAGGTCGGGATCCGAAGAATCAAATCGTAAATAGCCTGGGCTTGCTTGGCACATTTTCGACTCAAAAAAGTAAAGCGCGTAAGGAAATTGAAAGATAGTAATACAAATTGCACCAGATACACCAATCCAAAAGAAAATTCCGGCCGAAATCATAAAGCTGCATCCGCGACAGTCCCGCCCGATGGACGCTTCACGCCCAAATCAGGGGTCCTGCTTCTCGGCGTCCCACTTCTTGACGCTTCGTCATACGACGGCAGACCCTGCATGCTGCTCAGCGGCGGCACGCCCCCAAGGAACCCCCGCAGAGCAACCTCATAGTCCGGCGCCTCCGTAAACGCACGGTGCAGCATCAACGAGTCCGGCGGCGGCCGCGGTAGCGAGATCTCCTTCACACGCCGCTGCATATCGACCGACGTCACGCGCGGGTCTTTTGGGTCCGGCCGCGATGTGAGCCAGTGTGGATGGGTAAGCGCGCTCGTGGGCTCCATGGTCGCGACCAAGATCTGCGGGAGCTCGCGGCTCGCGACGCTCGTGTGCGTGTACGTCGTGATGCCATTCGCGGCGGGGGTGGGGGGCGTGGGCGGATGATCGGAGTTTGGTGTGTGGGTACCGCTGTCATTCGTGCTTGCCTCGCGGTCCTGCGGGATTGGCGGTGAACGCGACGCGCTGTGCGAGATGAGAAGCTCGGCGTTGACCCAGTCGAGGAAGACGGGGTGGTCGGGATCTGGAATGTACGGGTCATTTGTGTCGGAGATGACCTCGAGGGGCGTGGCGTTGTTGGATTGTGGATGGTCACCAAAAGTGGGGCTCACGCCCATCCGGACCCAGGGATTGGTGACGCGTAGCGTGTGCCCCTCAGGAAGGAACATGTTCGCAACGCGATCGCGGACATGCGCGACATAACTGGGAAGCTCGTTAGTGTCGTCCGGGAGAGAATTTGACGGGACTTCTGATCCGCCAACGAGTAGTTGACGCGCTAGTTTCGTATTTGCCCGCACTTCGCTCAGGAGCTGCGAGTCGAGGAGAATGACAGGCAACGAGCAGTACAATTCCGAAAGATGCCCATCCACATTTGTGACAAGGACGCTCCAATGGATTAGATGGGTCACTTTTATTGGGTCGAGGGGGTGGCTCGCGGTCAGGTGGTGCGGAATACGCATAGGAAGAGAAGTGACCTGGAGTAAAATCAACACATGACCGAAATGACAAGCAAAAAAACGACGAACGACATCATCTTCACTTTGGGCGGGATCGGTGGGGGGCGGTGGGGAATTGGAAATATTGCTGCTGCTGCTGCTGCTGAGCCCCGTTTCCGGCCGTGAAGGCGTTCCTGAGCGGAGCGAAAGCGGGAGAGAGAATTGAGGGTGTTTGCCTTTGGGATCTACAGGTTCCCTCATCTCCACAGCCCTCCCCCCGATTATCTCGTGCGTGACACTTGCGACAGTGCGAGTAAGGGTGTTGGATAGCCCAAACACCTTGGTCGTTTCGCGTAGAGAAGTGGTCACGCTGAGCACGCCCACGCCCTTGACCAGTGGAGAGATCTTCATCAAGGCAACAAATTCGTCGCCGGCGGCCCAAGCGCTGTGAGGAATTGCGACCGAAAACATTAATTTGTCCTGCCATGCATGCTCCAGATCGCGCGTCTGCTGGTATTCGAGCGCAGTTGATCCCAGAGATCGCAATAGATATACTGGCGCAACGGCCTGTATATTATGACTGAATGCACCGGTACGCTGAGCGACGGCCCGCAGCTTGTAGGTCACAGACGCACCGCCGAGCGCGTCAGTGACAACGCTGCGAGGCAGAGACCCGCCGACCTGGAGCTGGAATGGAAACAGATGTCGTCCTGCCTTGAGAGTGCTTTTTTTTTGGCCCTCCAAGAAGGACCAATTATGCTTGCAGACGATATATGTCGAGGGAGGATTGGATGGATGCTGCTCCTGGGGTGGTGGAACAGGGAGATATGCTTTCCCACGAAATTGGAGAGTGATAGCCCGGAAGGTGGTCGGCTCGTTGAGATGGAGAGTTATATGTCCAGATATACGTGCGGGCTCAACGTCAACACCAGTTCCGCGGAGGAAAACGTATTCGTGGTCGAGTTGGATCTCCATCCGGGATTCCTGCAGCTGGTCAGATCGAGCATACTCGTCGGTGGAGGCTGTCTTAGACTTGAAGAATGGCATAACTGTGGGGGTCTCTGAGTCGCTGAACCTTCACCTCGGGCATTATAAGTGCGACCCGGCAAGGGGTCAAGTATAAGACGCGATTTTGTCAGTTCACCGGTGACAGGTGATCGATGACACATCCCGACCCCGCTTTGCGGAAATTTCTTGCGGCGAAAAGACTTTCGGAGAGTCGCGAACTTACCCCTATCCTTCTATAAAGGCGCTGCTGCTACTCGGAGTTGAAAGGTCTTCGACGCTTTGTGGTCCCATTTATTCCTGCTCACACTTCAAATTGTGGGTCCAAATTTTGCCCTCTGATTCCGGCATCCGTTCTTTGTTTGACCCGAAAAACAAGCCATTTAGGCGTTGTTCTAGATCCATTAGTTATCACGTGCAAGCCTCATTGTCTTTGGACTCACCTGGATCACACATCCTGACAAAGAATAGATAAGATGCGCATGAGCCGCACACTTGTTTTTATGGGTTGATACTTGAAAAGCATGCATTCTCATACCCACCCCTGCACTCGATCGGTTCGGAAACACGCGCCGTACTGTGACAGCATCACAAAGTGCAATGACATCACACACGCGTCTCTGAGTTACCACTACACCAGATGCGCTAAACCCTTCCCAGGATGACTTTTGCGGTGCGGCTTTGCGCAATCCACAAAAGCCGCATGCGGCTCGTGCGGCTTTTGCGCATCCTATCTAATCTCCGCTCCGAGTCTCTGTAATCAATGTCATCCCCAGCCGTGCAGCCCGTCGTGTGGTACAACCGCGGAATCCGTTCTCCTCAGCTGACTCTGAAGACCATGGATCATTTGGTGCGCTCCCAAATCAAAAAAAGCAGATCGCGCCTACACCCAATGTTGTTTATACGCCGGTCTCGGATGAGGAGACCCAAGAGATATTCAATGCCCCAGGCCCATCTTCCACCGGCCTCATGGACGCGCCTTTCATTAGTGTGGTCACCTTTCTCAAAATTGCTCACCAGCCGGGCACCAACGGGAGAGCCGGAGTGGTCTTGAAGGATGCCAACCAAATCGTTGGACTTACCCCAGGACAAACTCATGTTCTGAGCTCGGTGATTCACAGTCTATTTGCTACTCCTTGGATTATTCTAGGCTGCATGATATTTTCCGCCGCCATTCTCCCACCGAATTCTCTTGAGGACGACTTCGACATGAATGATCCAACTCAGCATATTGGGATGATCAACGAAGATCTCGATATCCAGTACCTCATGTCCTACTGGAAGAAGACTCAAGTCTAAATCGACTCCTGTATGCATCCCCGCGTATACCGCGTCTCGCTGACATGGTTGTTTAGAACCAAGACTTCTCTTCGTGAATAATCTGTCCAGCCGTCAGTGGCACCTGACTCAATTGGAATAATCTTGGTAAGATCTCTGGGTGGTTCTCGCATTATTCATCGACCTATTCTTGTCCAGTACATTTATAGCTTGATATTCACTCATCTGTGGTTATCCTTGAGGGGAACAATAATGGAGCCAATGTCTTTTCTTGATATCGCATGGGCTCGATGGTTCCAGCGAATCATCAAGATTCCGGAAAACTCACTGTCGTGGAAGACAAAAAGCGACCATCTGCCTACTCCAGAGGGCTGACCTGTATCTCAAGCATTTTGCCCTGGCCACTCCTCCCTCGTCGTGGGCGGTATGACAAACTCCCTCGCTCGAACAAACCCGTGTCCCTGATAATACTTTACAAGACCGCCCTTCCCAGCCGGTCCCCTCCAACAATCCAAGCGCAGCCATTCTGCTTTCTCCTCAACCGCAAGCTTCACGAACCGCAGCAGAAACTCGCCCACGCCCATGCCGACAAACTTCCTGTGCACCACCAACGTCTTAGCGTACATCTCTTTGCCGAGTTTGTCTTCCGCAAAAACGGGGAGATAGTCGGGCGGAACGACATGACGAGGAGGTATCCCGCCGGCTCGCCGTCGACTTCCGCGATCCACCTGCGAGCACTTAGCGCGTCGATCTCGGCGCGAAGTCTTGCTTTGGTGTCCTCGCCCCACGGTTCCGCGCCCCACTGCCCCCCGAGACCCTTCGATGCCATCCATACGACGCAAGAGCGAAGAGGAATTCAAAGTCTGGCTCTGTATATCGTCGGAGCGTGATCGACATCCCGATTTCTTAGCTGAAGTTAGGGTTTGGAAGTAAGGTGGACATGTGAGTCAGAAACGAACGGAGCCGAAATGGAAGCCTTTTGTCAGCTCAGCGGCTGCGGAACCACAGATCGAGCAGCCAGTTGCAACTTAGAACGAATTTTCTGTGCAGTATCTAGGTGTCCGATCGTCGCCTCCTCCAAGTCGTGCTTCCGTATATTCGACCAATTGTTGATCTTGCAATTATTTGCTGATGGGTTCACGAACATCCACGTTTCACAACAGATGTCCTTCTCATTGAGCGGGAACGGCATTCCACAATGAAACACTCACTGTTGCGGACCCGAAATGCACGCATCTGCCCCGGTCACTCCTTCTCCCTAGCAGCCTTGGAAAGCACAAACTGCCTCCCTTGAACAAACCTGTTCTCCTTATGATACCTCGCAAAGCGATCCTTCCCGGCCGGCCCCCGCCAACAATCTAAGCGCAGCCAATCCATTTCCTCCTCAACCGGACCAAAAGCTCGCCGATGTCGCTGCCCGTAAACTTCCTGTGCACCGTCGACGTCTTTGCATCCATCTCTTTCCGCAGTTTGTCTTCCGCTTCGGACACAGACAGGTAGTCGGGGCAGCACGGTGTGATATTGAAGTAAACCTCTGGCTCCTCGTCGAATTCCGCGATCCACCGTCGAGCAGCTCGGGCTTTCGCTTTCTGAATTCGTTACGGTACGAAAGAGTCGCGAGACCACAGACCTATGAAGGCGCTGCTAGAGTTAGTCCGATTTATACCTGCTCAGACCCTATAGGTCTAAATTTTGTCTTCTGACTCTGGTATCCGTAGCCATTCAATCCAAGAGCAAAAAATCTCAATTGCAAAGCTAGCACCTGCTGCAATGTTTCCCTCGTTATCACGTGCACGCCTCATTGTCCTTTGTCTTCAACAAGTTTGGCTCCCACCACGACATAAAATAACCGCTCTCTATACTCAATGTCATCCCCAGCCGTGCAGCCCGCGTGGTACAACCGCGGGATCCATTCTCCTCAATTAACTGAGGCTCTTAAAACCATGGATGATATAGTGCGCACCTTGATCAAGCAGCACATGGCTCCTCCACCCAATGTTGATTATACGCCGGTCATGTATGAGGAGACCCAGGCTCCTGGCCCATCTTCCACCGACATCATGGAAGCTCCTTTCATTGGTGTGGTCATCTTCCTCAAGATTGCCAACTCCCGAAGGGGCACCAGCGGGAAGGCCGGGGTGATCTTGAAGGATGCCAAAAAAATCGTCACACTTACCGCGCAAGGTACCGAGACACCATGCAAGTTCTGAGCTCGGTGATTCCTCGCATATTTGCTCATTGGATTATTCTATAGGTGTCATGATATTTTCCGCCGCCATCTTCCCACCCAATTCTTTCGAGTACCAGTTCAACGAGGATGATCCAACCCACCACGTTGGGCTGGTCAGCGAAAATCTTGACATTCAATACCTTGTGTCCTACTGGAAAAAGATTCAAGTCTAAATCGACTCCTGTATGCATCCCCGCGTATACAGTGAGTGTCTCGCTGACATGATTGTTTTTAGAACCAAGATGTCTCTTTGTAAATAATCTGTCCAGCCGTCACTTGGCTCAATTGGCATAATTTTGGTAAGATCTCTGGGTGGTTCTCACATTATTCATCGACTTATTCTTGTTCAGTACATTTATAGCTTGATATTCTCTTATCTACCCGTGGTTGTCCTCGAAGGCAACGATAATAGAACCAAGGTCTTTTCTTGATATATTGTCTGGTCATACTTTCGACGTCCATGACAAGCTTCCCACGCGTCTAATGCCCTCAGTTGAGCCAAAAAGATCAAGATCCCATCAGGAAAAAAACTCACTTTTCAATCACATCATTCGGCCTACTCCAGAGAACTGACTTTTATCTCAAGCAGCTGCCCTGGCCACTCTTTCTCCTTAGCACCGGGCTTCGGAGGTATAACAAACTCCCTCGCTCGAACAAACCCGTTTCCCTCATAATATCTCACAAGGCCGTCCTTCCCGGCTGGCCCTCTCCAACAATCCAACCGCAGCCAGTCCGCCTTCTCCTCCACTGCAAGCTTTTTCAAAAACTGCAGCAAAAACTCGCCCACGCCCTTGCCCACAAATTTCCTGTGCACCACCAACGTCTTTGCGAACATCTCTTTGCCGGGTTTTTCCTCCGTCTCGGACACGGGCAGATAGTCCGGGCGAAACGGCGTGACATCGAGATAGCCCGCCGGCTCGCCGTCGATTTCCGCGATCCACCGGCGGGCGCCTAGCGCGTCTTCTTTGGGGATTTTGGCGCGAAGTCTTGCTTTGGCATCTTCGCCCCAGGGTTCCGCGCCCCACTGCCCCTCGAGACCCTTCGATGCCATCCATACGACGCATGAGTTGAACGCAGAGAAGAGGAATTCAAAGTCTGGCTCTGTGTATGCTCGGAGCGTGATCGACATTTCGATGGTTGAAGTTTGGGGGAAGCAAGGTCTGTGAGGTGGAGACGGGAGTCAGAAAGGAACGATAATTCGGAGCCGAGATGGAAGAGTTTTGTCAGCGAGAGATCACCCTGATCGCAGCCAGAATTCTTGCGCGCAGTCGAAAACCGCGTCCGGCCGTCCCGAATCTTGATCTCGTTCAGTACATTTTTTCTCTCGATATTTGCTTGAGCTAGATGTCTTGGAGTCAGAGCCATCCAGGTCGACTTGGCAAACCTTCATCTCAAGTATTTACTCCTCCGCCTCGGGCTTGAGACGCACCACAAACCAACATCACCACGATATTCTGAGCCATTGACAGTTGAAGTTGAAGTTGGAGAGCCAGAGCTAGAAACCCGCAGTGTAAGCGCGTTGACAACTCCACCCCTATCTCGCGGAAGCCTTTTCGTGCCCATGCGTCGGGCTTTGAGACGAGCGTTTCGCAGGCGCGGCCAAGGCGCGGCTGTCAATATCTTCAAAAAGCCGAAAACCCGAGTTGCCTGTGTCACGTGTGGGGACGGAGCGGGTGCTGAGCCGTCGAGAGAAAGGTGAAAGAAACCAAGATTAATAAAATAAGTACACTCCACCGTGACAGTCTAGTGCTAGAATCCGCCGAACCCATGCGACCCGTGGCTCCTCCCGCCGCCGTGCGAGTGCATCCCTCCGCCGCCGAAACCGCTCGACCGGAACCCACCGCCTCCGAAGCCACCGCCGAACCCTCCGCCACCGCCGCCGCCATGGAATTGTGCAAAGAGCTCGGAGAGGTCCATGCCGTTCATCCCGCCCATGCCGGACGAGTCGCTCATCCCGTCCTCGTCCTCGCCCATGTCATATCGCTCCCTCCGTTGCGGGTCCGAGAGCACCGCGTTCGCCTCCACGACGAGCTTGAATTTCTCTTCGTCGCCGCCCTGTTTGCGCGTTATCATCAGCACCTACGATGAACGAAAAAAAAAAGGAAGAGCGTACCTTATCCGGGTGGTGCTTGAGACTCTCCCGTCTATACCCCTTGCGGATCTCCGCCTCGCTGCAGTCGCGTGCAACGCCGAGGATCTTGTAATAATCCTTCGTCTTGCTCCGCTTCAGCGCCGCCTCCGCCTTCTTCAGCTCGGTCTTGAGCGCGCGCGCGTCCGCCTCGCCCGCGGCGCCGTCCGTGCTGACCTGCTGGATCGCGGCCTTGAAGTCCGCGACGCACTTTTCGTACTGTTCGAGGTGGAGGTGGATGCGCGCGCGTGTGCGTAGGGCTTTGAAGGAGGTCGGCGTGAGCTCAAGCGAGGCGTCCGTGTCACGCAGCGCGTCTTCGTGCCGGTCGAACTGGACGTGAAATGAAATGAATGTCGAAAATTGAATCAAATGTAAGACACGGAACGCACCTTAAGCAGCGCCGTAGCGCGATTCGACAGCAGCGTCGCGCGGATCTGCCCGCCCTTGCCCTCCTCCTCTGCTTCGCCCACGCGATCCAGCGCCTCGCCATACTTTTCGATGGCTTCGTCGAAGCGGCCCGACTTGAACGCGACGTTGCCCTCCTCCTTGATCCGCTCGACGTCCTTAACGCGCCTGCGCAGCCGCTGCGCGGGCTCGTGGCCGGGGTCACCGCGGAGCGCGGACTGCGCGTGCTGCAGCGCCTGCGGGAGGCGCCCACTCAGGAAGAGAACCAGTCCGCGCGAAGTGAGCACATCCGGCGAGTTCGGGTTCAGGCGCAGGGCGTCGCTACCGTCATATTAGCGATTGAACTCATAAACAAGTGAAAAGGCCCACTTGGCTGCAGTGTTCGCGCCTTCGAGATTGCCGCGTGCCAGCTCGAGCTCCACTCGCCACAGCCGCCACTCGGTCGGGATCTCGCCACCCTCGCCTTCGATGCCCTGCAAGCATTTATCCAGCGCCAGCCGCGCATGTGCCCACTCCTTCTTCGCCTTTGCGTTCTCAAAGTTCCGGAGGTGGCTCTCTAGCAAGCTGATTTTGCTCTGCAGCTGCAGCGCCGGCGCGTTCTTGGGCTCGATCGCGATGACGGCGCGGAGGGTGCTGAGCGCGGGGGTGGTTGAGCCCAGGGCGAATTGGCACCGGGCGAGGCGGAGGAGGGTCTTGGCGGAGGGTGCGGCGGCTTGTAGCGTTGCGGCTTGCTGGCAGTCGTCCAGTGCAGACCGGAAACGCTTGATACCCATGTATGCGGCGGCGCGATTGGTGAGATAGGATGGCTCGGCGGGATTCATTTCTTTTGAAGCTGAATAAAAAAAATCTGGGTTCCTTCAATTGAACCGCATACCTATGGCTTTCGTGTAGAGGTCGACGGCGTCCCCGAATCTTGCGAAAGATAAATAAATAGAAGAAATTGCGCGGTTTGAGCCACACCTTTTTGCTTTAAAAGCGACATTGCCTTGCTCCTTTACCTTTTCTGCCCGGACAAGGATGTCCTCCTCGGGCTCTGGCTCTAGCTCTGATTCTTCCGGAGGTGGTGAGGGCGTGTGCTCAACGACCGGGGTGCTAGGGCCACTAGCACTCGTGCTAGCGGCTGGCTCAGATTCCTTGCTGAAAAGTGGCTTAGACATCACACTTCCGGAGCTGTGCGTGGGTATCTTCCACGTACCCATTGGTTGCGGCCGGCTCAGTCGAAGTCTTTTTCTTTGACTTTGTTGACTTTTTCGCCATGTTTTTGAAGGGAGGAAGCAAGGAGGATGGAGGCGATCGGGTATGTTTGGTCGTAGTTATTGGAATTATCAATCGCGCGTTCTTTCTCTACCCTTCTGTGCACTTCTATACGCGCTTTCTACAGCAATTGGACCACTGCATTCAAATA
Organism: Mycena galopus ATCC 62051; assembly: GCA_014925785.1. Taxonomy (NCBI): domain Eukaryota; kingdom Fungi; phylum Basidiomycota; class Agaricomycetes; order Agaricales; family Mycenaceae; genus Mycena; species Mycena galopus. The sequence goes on along the minus strand of WIQG01000038.1, from coordinate 608,591 downwards.
TAGGACATAGGATATCAAGAGGAATTCAATATTAGGTCGCGTGGCGCGACGCGTAGCCCGGAATGCATTACGCGCAAAAATCGACTTCCGACGATTTGCAATAGAATTTTAGCGCAGACCTAGTCTCCTCTAGCCAGACGATGTTCAGATCGGGGCCCAACCTGTGTGAACTCCGGATCCTATCTGACAGCAATCTCGTGAGGCACGAAGGCTAAAAGGAATTGGTCTACTCTGCCTCTCGGAGACTACGCAGACCTAAAATTGCTTGGCCCGGGATTATGTGCTTTGTGGGGACCTTCTAGCGCGCATTTACAGTTCCGAAAAATAAAAATCAGTTCACCATATCCAAGATGAAGCTGGGAAGAAATCCCGCTCAATGGGCGGAAAACAAATTGGTGCGTAAAGGGCCTCGCAGTGGAGAAGGCGGATTGGGAAAGACGATCTTGTGGTAAGGTATTATGAGGCGAACAGGACTGAGGTAGGCATCTCATTGGGCTGCGAGAGTGCCCGCAGATGCTCGAAACAAAGGTGAGTGATCTGTTGGAGTACAGAAAGGAACACGTTTTTCTTCCACGACAGCGGGTTTGCCTCGATACTTAGCGCGTAAACGAGGAGGGTATTAGACTGTCCGGTGCGTAGTTCCTTAGGTGCGAGCAGCGACAGGTTCCGACGCGTTTCCACTTACATCAGCATAGTGTTTTTGTTCAGAAAGTGCCACCTAGACCTCTCAACTCATAATGCCTGCCGTCCAGAGCGAAGCGTTCCAAAAGGCTGTTGCCGACTCGCGCAAGCTCACTTCGACCCCCAGCAATGATGTCCTTCTGGATCTGTACGGTGAGTCGGCTTGGATCTTACACCCACAACGAAAAGGCGCCCCCCCGACTGATACAATATTGCCAGGTCTCTACAAGGTCGGCTGTGGCGAAGATATAAGCCAGTCTGAGGTCTCAGGCATGTTTGACTTGAAGGTAAGCGCCCGCGCGCGCTGCTGTCTTCTGACTCACCTTCACCCCAGGGAAAAGCCAAGAGGCACGCATGGCAAAAGTACGTCGACGAGGGCAATACGCCCGAGCAGGCTCAGGAGAAATACGTGGCTCTGGTGGAGAAGCTGAAGGTGTCCTGCGGCTATGATGCGAATAAGGAGTAAAGCATCGTCGCGATGGGACCACTGATGCGTGCAGTGGGTGTTTATATAGTAAATATCTCGAACGGATTTCCGGGCTCGAAGATGAACATGCACCTCTGCAAATGGGTGGTTTATTGATACGTACTGAATGTGGACCCCTAGGGTGTTCTGGCTTGAGTGGCAGAGACAGAATCTGAGACCCAGTTGGACGATCGAGGACCTCTGCGAAAGGGAATCACAGACTTGTGCCAAAAAAATTGATTTGACGACCTCACCTCAAGACTACCTTTGTAATAAATTCTTAAGTTGCAGCATAAGCCGTGCCTGCCATTTTATGGATGCCACCGAGAAGAATTAAGCACAAGGTAAAATCGAAGGTTGGTTTTGGGTGGTTCTCAACAGAAATGATGGCCGATTTGGCTGGGGTGCAGTTTTCGATGTTTCATGCCGGCCGCTTCATAACTCCTTCTACAGCCCACAAATACGCTCTATGTAGATACCAATGCTCCCAACTCTTTTTTGGCGCGTCCATTGCGCCTTACTCTTCCTTTTCGCCCTCGTCCTCGTCTTCCGAGCGCACGTCATCCACTTCCGTCGTCACCAAAGCTCTATCGCAGCAGTCGTCAGCCCTCCGCATTACTTAGTACGAAGTGCACATGGGCGAGCTCACCGTGCGGCGATGCGTAGGATAAGCGCATACCAGTACAGGTTCACTACCTGCAACCCCGCCAGCAAGGCACACAGGCAGTACCTCATCCATCCGGCGAGATATGTACCCTCCGCGGGGGCCCACTTTTGTGCGTGCGATCTGGGGTGTCGGTAAGTAAAGTACTTGGGACATGCAGACCAGAAATGAAAAGAGAGGGGCACGGACGGGACGAGGGAGATTTGCGTCCACACGGACCAGAGGATGATGAGGTTGAGGTAGTGCCGGAAGTATCTGCAGTATGAGGATGAGTGGGGACACGGGGAGGATGATCGAAGCAATACGCACGTCCACGTGCATGCGAAGAGCGCGAGAGACACAATTTTTGCGCGGGTCATGCCGGCATAGTTCAGGAGCTTCGAAAACTACCCGACGTTGGGTGAGCGGGAGTACGGTCAGAGGGCGAGAATTACGAACGGCAAAGAAGACTTCGGGAATATCCATGCTCAAGAAAACGGCCTGTCCGGCGAAGGTGATATTCATCAAGTAACTCCAGCTGATGAACCGGTCAGCGACTGCGTAAAATAATGGAGAGGACTTGGACGCACGTAATCAGCCAAATGGTGATGATGTGGTGGACGATGATTTGGATGTAATCTTTCCGTGGTCGCTCTAAGCCAAGGACGAGGACGAGTATTTGGTGGACAAAGTATGCGGTCTGGATGAGGTAGTAGCTCTTGAGCTCGGGCTTCATGTCCCAATGAGGATAATCTGAAGAGACTAATGAGCTTTGGCTAGCGCGATTCGCATGGCTGACCTATCCAAAAGAACTCTGTCTTGTACCACCAGGTCGGTAGCTCAGACATTATGCGCTGAGTGACCGTTGATAAAAAACCAAACAGCGCTTGCATAAATGACTCACGCAGCCCCAAGCCGACGCGAGGGAGTAGTATATGAACGCGTATGTCTGTTCTCCAAAGCGCACAATCTTGCCTCTTTGACGAATGCCGAGGTATCTGGCGACGCGTCGACCGAGTGTCACGACGAGCTCGCGAAACCATGAGAAGAAGAAGACATAGTACCAGACGAACAAGAGGTCTGCCCAGCTTTTGCCATAGCGGGGTTCATCGGTGGACAGCTTGTTGGAGATTAGGAAGAAAATTCCGAAAGGGTTGGAGAGTCGGCGCAGAGGATCCAGACGCAGCGAAAAAAGCTCCCATAGACCATATAACGCGATGGGAAGAACGAGAAACTTAAACGCATGCGCTAAAATTGAGAAGGGGTGAAAAGAGATTCAAGCAGAGAAGAAAATTGATGAACCTGGGTCAACCACCCATCGTAGGAGCATTTGAACTGGGGGATTTTTCATCCATTGTCAAAAAGGCAGGCTACCTTATTATATGCCGGACAACGCCGCTGGCCAAGAATCCCGCGAGATGACAAATCAGCTTTACGAGCCACGCTGCTGCCAAACACGACCCCTTCTCATTCAACCTTCATGGCGTCCCCGTTCATCCTCAGACTGGGAACCAATTATTCCCCTACCGACGATGAGGTTGTTGAGATCAAGAGCCTCCTCGCTGAACTGACTCATCGGTTGAAGGAACTTGATGATAAAATTACAGAAATGCAAAAGGTCATCGACAAACTAGCAGAGGAGCGCGACGGCATTGAAGCCTACGTGCAATCTCACAAAGCTCTCATTTCACCTGCACGCCGGTTACCACCCGACATAATCCAAGAAATATTCATTGCATGCCTTCCGACCCACCGGAATTGTGTTATGAGCGCTTCCGAGGCGCCTATACTCCTCGGACGCATATGTAGCTCTTGGAGAGCCCTCTCCCTCTCCACACCACGTCTATGGTGTAGCCTCCATGTTGCCGAACCACTGCGAGCCCCTAACGATGGTTCGTTCGACCTCATCGAGATTGCCAAGGCGTGGTTGGGCCGTTCTGGACAGTGCCCATTGTCGATTTCTCTGCAGAGTGCGGATGGCCGTCCTTTCCCATCGGACATATCTCCCAGCATCGAACTTCTGCAGGCCCTCATCTCATTCGCGCCGCGTTGGCAGCATATCGACTTCACTACCTCTCCCTCATTACTATGGGGCATCTTGTCGTATCTTGAAACCGACATGCCGTGGCTGGAAACTATTGCTTTCCGCGCCGAAATTTTTGATGGCACGGTTGACAGCGGGGATTGGGATTGCGGACCTTTCAACATGCTCCGCAGTGCGCGAATCTCGAGCTTCTCTGTGTCGGGAAACCTCTTCGTGCCTGAAAAATTCCCGCTCCTATGGACCAAACTGACAACCCTAATAATCGGTGGTAATACATGGCCTAATCAGTCGCAATTGACGAGCGACGCGATATTACGTGCCATTTTTAGATGTCCCGGGCTCCAGTGCTGCAAGCTCACGGTTCACGATCAGGAGCCCGAGATACCCACTCTACCACATCCCATCGTTGAACTTCCTTTCTTGCATACGTTTGCCATACGCTGCATCTCATACGCCACCCCCTAGTCTCTGCTTTATTGATGCGCCTTTCATTGCCGGAATTGCGCAATTTCACGTTCACCGGCCCCATCGAAGATTCTCCATCGCTCGGGGACTTCTTTACGGGTTTGTTTCACTTAGAGAGTCTTGACATCGATCTTAAACTATTTTCGAAAACAACACTCATCGAAACCCTCCGTGCTTTACCACCTACATTACAGCGGCTCCGGATCCGCCATCTCGACTTACTGTGGGGGTCGCCCCCATCATGTTTCGACGATGACACGCTGGCAGTTTTGGCCTCTCCAGGAGTTGGTCACGCTCTGCAGCGTCTCGAGATAGAGCACGGCCTCAGCCTCACCGAGGACGCTGTTCTACGCTTTATCACTGCGCGGATGTTGGAACCCCCAACCACACTCAAACACATTGCTATCCGATTTGGCAGGCCCAAGGGAGGTCTCGACATCATGGCTAGTATCCAGGGCTTCATGGAGCTAGGTCTCACTGTTTCCCTTGTCTATCTTCCACATTCCTCTTGGGAATCTTCACCTTGGCGGGGATTGGCTGATGCACCTGTGGAGAACTTTCCTTCGCCATTACCAAGATTGATGATGTGGTAGCGACCCTTTCGGTTTCAATTAATTTTTTGTTGTATTACTTTCGTCACTAACTATGCTAATGCCATGTAAACTGCACCGTGATGCTGTGGACCATAGGCTGCCCTGGCGAGCATGATACTTGGGAGGGGTTCAGGTCGAAAGCGTTTTGAAAAGCCCCCTTTTAGGCGCAATGAGTCTATTTCATGCTTATTGCATACGCTCTGATTCAAAGAGCATCCAAGAAAGTTACAGTGGTTTATTTTGGGTATTATTTAAGCTATATCTACATCGCAAGAACAATGGCAAAACATACAAGATATAAGATATGGATAAAAAAAATCAAAACACCTTCGGTGTCGTGTCACCCAACGAGACGAAACCTTACGATCGTCTTCTCCCCGGCAAAGTACTTGTGCGAGTCGTCCGGGAGGACGGCGACCTCCAGCTCGCCCTGCATGCTCTTCGCGCGCGATGGGGTCTGCGGATGCCCTGGTGGCATGCGCACGGGGAGGAACACATCCACAAGGTGTACGCACGCAAAGCGCGTGACGACGCCGCCGGGCTTGCCTAATATGCTCACCCAGCTCGTCGGGCTGAACTCGAGTCCGCCCGCCCGCGCGACGACGTCCTTGACGCCGTGCACGCCCGCCTCGATCTCCGCCTTGCGCGCGACGACGTCCAGGTCCGCCGCGACGACAGAATACTCACCGCTAAAGTCGAACATCGCCTCCGGGGGCGGCTGGGGGCCCATCCCGCCGCGGACGAGGAAATAATATGACTGCGCCTCGATGAAGCCGTGAAAGCGCGTGCTAAAGTCCTTGAGCAGCGCCTCGCAGCCTTGGTAGGCGGGGTATGGCGTGGACCGCTTGCGCTTTTGGGGTACTTCGAGCGGCTGTGTCCGGTGTCAGTAAGGATACAAACGACGAAAGAAGAAAAGGCACCTTCTCCGGGGCGACCGTTGGTGGGTTTCCTGGAGCCTCGACGGGCTTCAGCTTGGGCTTGTTTCGAGCACCTGGCGGTCTGCCGGGCAGTCTCCGCGCCTCCGCCGTCCTACGACGGACGCACTGCTCGCATGTCCCCTCAAACCCTTCCAAAACCGCAGGCATCAACATCCCGCAGTCCGCATACTTGCACCTCCCAGGCTTGGTCGCCTCCAACTAAAAACCGTTAGTCTTTGTCGCATGAAAAGTACAGAGAGGCGCGCTCACAACCGGAAAATCGTCCTTCGCATCCTGCACCGCGCCCGGCGGCGGCGGCGGCATCTTCCCCTCCTTCACCAGCACGCGCTCCGCCATCCTCCGCTCGTACCCCCGGCACCCCCCGCACATCGGCCACTCATACTCTCTCTCGCTCGGAATAATATGCTCGCACCCGCGCCCCGCACATACGCGCGCGCCCTCCATCGGCCGCCGCGCCTTCGACGTCAGCGCCGCGCCCCACGGGAGCGTGAGCTTCTCGTGCGGCTCGCGGTACAGCTTGCGCGGAGGCGGCGGACCCACGGGCGCCCCCGCGAGCTCGAGCGCGCGCCGGTTCTCTTCGCGCTCCCACTCCTTCTGCGCCGCGTGCGTACGGTGCACTGTTTCCGTCGCTACCCGCGACGCCGACGCCGAGGCGGGCAGCACTGGCGCAAGGTCAAGGGGCGCATCGGTTGGTCCTACGGGCGGCGCCTTGATACGCTCAAGGCGCGAGCGCTGGTACTCGCGGTACTGCTTGCGACATGCGGCGCAGCACTTCCAGCGGTAGAGCGCGATCGAAGGGAGGGGCAGGCGGCAGCGCGCGATGGTGCAGAGGCGCGGGGGCTCAGCCGAGGCGGGCGGAGTCGGGAGGGCGGACGCCGATCCGGACCCGGATGCAGGGGAGGTGGAGGGCTTCGCCGGCGAGGAGGAAGGTGTGCGCGCGGGGATACGAATCTTGAGGGACGGAAGTGGCACTATCTGTTTCTGCAAGTCACAAAATAAATCAACTTGGAGCAGGGAAGGACGAAAGACTGTGCACCAACCTCGATTTCGTCTTCCCCGTCTGAGTCAGTCAGGTCAGATAACTCGCTATCCCAGCCCGCACCGTCCCACATGGCCGCCTCGTCGTCCTTCGGCGCTTCATCAGAGGCTTCCACGGACTTTCCTTTTCCCTTGTCCCCCTCCTCAGACACTTCAGACGCGGCCTGCTTCCCGTCCGCGGACAGCTCCTCCGTCTTCGCCTTGGGCGTGAGTTTCAACTTAATCGTGACCCTCGGCATCTGCGTCTTATCCGGCGTCTCCCCTGCCATCGCCCTCTTCCTCGCCCTCTCCCTTTCCCACTCCTGCAGTTCCAACGCCCGTACCCTTTCCCGCTCCCTCGCCATCGCCCGCTTCTGCTCCTTCTCCGTCGCCTTCTGCACCGCGCCCCACGCGTCCTTCCGCCCGACCCAACTCCCCTTCACGCACGCGAGGCAGCGCTTCCCTGTGCCTGTCACCGTGCCCTTGCACCCCGCCGTCGCGCACCCCGCGCCCGCGCGCTGCCCGAGCGCGAGCAAGGGGGTCTGGGGGTGGGGATGGGGCGGGGGTACCGTGCGCGGGGGCGGCATGCTGCTCTTGCCATTGCTCTTACTATTCCGATTACCACTGTTGATATTACTATTACTTCCGGTAAGCGCGTGCGCGTACGCGCGAACGGACTCAGGCACCGGCGGGGGGAGCATCAGCCCTGGCGCAGATGGAGGCGCGGACCGGGGGAGGCGCGGGAGCGCGATGTTGGCGCCCGGCGCGTGGACGCGGCCGGAGTCCGCCTGCGCGTGTGCCTGCGCAGCGGTGCGGGGGCGCCTGGGCCAGGGGCTGGGGCGCGGCTTCCAACCTGAACCGGAAACTGTGTTTTGGATGGGCGGAGACGGGGTGGGTTGGGGTTTCGCGTTCGGTTCTGGGTTCGAGTTCGGGCTGGGCTGAGGTGGTTGCGCGGTTGGTTGCGAGGGTGTGGGGGTAGAAGTGGAGGTAGAAGTGGAGGTAGGGGTGGATGAGGCGGAGGCAGAAGCGGAGAGCTTGGAGGTGAGGGGGATGGGGAGGTTGGCGCTGGGGGTGCGGGGGACGGAGACGCGCGAAGAGGGGGGGCGTCGCGGGAGGGGCGCAGGCGCGCGGGTCGAGGTGCGTGGTGGCACAGAAATGGAGGTGGCGGGAGGGGAAAAGGACGTGGAGGCAGAGGCTGGAGACGCAAGAGCAGGGCCTGAGGACGAGGACTCTGGGGGTGGTGGTGGCGGGGCGGGCTATAAAGTACGGTTACTACATGATCATCCAGGACAGGAGACAAACAAGAGGGAGGCGTAAGACGAAATGAACAAAATGAACCAGCGATACAAGGTACTGAACAAGCGATCCGAGGTGGTGTTTGCGCGATAGGTTTGAACCAAAACGCGACTACGCGGGATTAGAAAAATTGCAAAGAACAAGCGCAGGGACACGAATCACGACGCGACGCGACGCGTCGCGAAATGGAACGCGAACGTCGAAACGGTTCGCAGCAGACTGTGCCCGCCACGTGGCGTTAGAACGGGTGGTGCACTGTCGAGGCGCAGACGCGTCCCAAGGCGAGCGAAAAGGTAAGCGGTATTTCCTTGGCAGTTCAAGGCAGAAGTTCGGGAGAAACGAGGTCCAAGACAAACAAAAGCGCCTGAGCAGGGGATGCACGAACCTCGTCGTCGGGGTATGCCAGTTCCATGTCGGAGTCTGTTTCCGGGGAAGTGGGGGCGGCCTG